>CM050216.1:23838742-24271242 GCA_027475355.1 Coilia nasus
TTGCCTTTGACATGCAGGTCAGCTCTCCTGACATGACCTAGTCTAGACTAACACACAGCTAAGGCACCATAAAGGACTGTTGATTTGATACGATGAGTATTACTGAAGGACAACTTTCCCCTCAGACTGTATACCGAGGAAGAGAAGTAGAGAAGAGAAGAGGTAGTTTACAGAATACGCCCAACAGACATATTTGACCTTGCCCTCAACTAAAAACCTTTTTTCCTCAGACTTGAACAGTTTGTGACACCGAACTTAACAGCGTAAAGTTTACCTATGTGAGCATAACTGTGAGGTAAACTACACTACAAGCCTAACAAAATCATTGATTTTCTGCTGATGACTCCTCAGGTTAGCTGTCTCATCTCTGTAGGCAGTCTCAGCACAGTGCTATTTATTGGCAGCCATGTTTTTTTTTTTTAAACTGAGCTGCTAAGCTTTGCCCTTTTAAATGTCAACTTCAGAATCTCCAACACTGACCTCTCGTCCCTTCCAACAATCTATCTGAAAAAGGTAATGAAAGATAGCTCCAGAACAATGAAATATTTGTCCATCTCTAGACAAAGCACCTGCCTGGCCTCTTCAAGAAGTGCAGTTTATCAGCTGTGTTTTAGCAGGCAGAGGGACAGGCAGACAGGCAGTGGTGTTGAGGCTGGGGGATGTTTGCTAATTAGACATTTGTGTTGGATGGATGATGCATCCAAATGCATGCAAATGCCAGCCGTGCCAAGTGAAGGTCACTGCCCAAATGCCAGACATTTCCCCTTTTTTTCTGTTTACCACTCCTTTGTCTTTTTTCCTTCTCTCTCTCTCTCTCTCTCTCTCTCTCTCTCTCTCTCCCTCCCTCCCTCTCCCGTTTCCTCTCCCTCACTCTCTCTCTGTCTCTCTCTCTCTCTCTCTCTCTCTCTCTCTCTCTCTCTCTCTCTCTCTCTCTCTCTCTCTCTCTCTCTGTCATTCAGCCAGTCCCTTTTCCTCATTCTCTCTCACACCTGCCTCTTTCCTTTGCTGGCCATCTGTGTGTGCACAGTGTGCTATGTACACTGATCAAATGAAACAATCAATCAGTTGAACCTTTTTAAAGGATCATGAATGTGAAGAAAGAAGTGTCAACATTAAGGCAGTTAGAATTGAATTTTGATCACTAGTAAACTAGCAATTACCTCAACTTTTTTTTTGTTTGTTTGTTGTTTCTCCCATCGTTTAAAAATAACTTTGTCGCTTTCCCTTACTTTCTCTCCCACACACAGAAGAAAGAAAAAACAAACATATGCACATATGCACAGCTTTGTCTTCTGGGCTACATTGATGTGTCCATAGCAACAGGCTAGCAGTCATAGATCCATGCCAATCAGCGGCAAGATCTGAAACCTCCTCCCCTCCTGGACATTACCCAATATGGAGTACACCCACACGTACAGACAAACACGAGCACAAGCATACACATGTGGGCACACACACACACAGGTACACACAAACAAATCTAAGCACTTTGCAGAACTCTCTTTCGTGTGCACAATCATGGCAGTTGAAATGACGTACACACATAACACAGTCACGCACACACAGTCGAACACACACAAACCCACAGGTTCAGAGGTCTCCAAAAGGTTTATGATTAGCCAGTCTACTATATATCTATTTGCTACTATGAGCTTCCACCTAACTGGGGTGATTTCAGGAGAGGAACCCCGCAATCATCCTTACATTCATAACACACTTATTTCCCAGTATCTGTTCTTACAAAAGGCATGTATAGTATAGTGAGCTTCTGGAAAGAATATAACAAATGGAAATGGCATATGCTCTCGTCCTTCACCCAAAGCCACCTGACTGGAATGATTTGGCCCATGCTAAAGAAAGCAATAGCCTCATAAAAGAATAAAGAAAGAAAGAAAGAGTGGGAGAATAGAAAATGGTAAATGGGTGATATGCACGAGGGACAAAGGGAGATGGGAGGTAGTGTGTGACAAAGACAGAGAGAGAGAGAGAGAGAGAGAGAGAGAGAGAGAGAGAGAGAGAAACAAAAACAAACCCATAAGCAGAGCAGCTTTCACTGAATCCAGTCTCTGATTCCAGAAGTGCGTTTCACCCTCCCCCTGCAGCCTGACTGATACATCTCAGAGAAAAGGGTAGCATATGGTCAGTGTTGGGAAGTAACGGGATACATGTAATGGGATTACGTATTTAGAATACAAAATATGAGCAACTGTACAATTTTAATACATGGTAATCAGAATACAGTTACATTTTTAAAAAACAATGGATTACTTTCCGTTATTTTTTATATATTTTTTTATATTGCTCTGCACGCCCTCGGAGATTCCTTTACTCATTTACGCATGCACACACACACACAGGATAAAAGATGGTGTGGCTCTGTGCCACTCCAAAGCAGCTATAAATTTACAAAATGACAAAAATGTCGTCTATGACTGACTGTTACGGTGAGTAGAAGACTAAAAGAAGCCTCTAGTTCGTTGTTCTGTATTTACCAAAAAATCTCAAAAATGTCACTTAAAACCGTTGCCATAAATACTTCCAATGTCAGAGAAAGGAAATACTTGACTGACATTTTCCTTCAATCTTTAACATTAACTAGCACTCCAAGGGCTTGCAGAGCAATGCTGCAGGTTCGAACAGCTTCATGTTATTGTTTCTATACCAAAAACAGGCCTGAATTAATTTATACTGAACCTTTAATTAACTGAAAGCTGAAACGCCAGCATGTATGTCAATGGTATGTGTTGGCAGAAATATTTTTTTCACGTTCCATATTAAGACCATGGTGGGGCAAATTTTGCACTATGGTGGGCCGCCACAATCTTGGAAATTTCTGAAAAACAGTATTTGAATTACACTGTGGCACATTACACAAGACATGGGTAGGTTTAGTATAATATGTGTAGCCTAGAGTTATTTTATAACCCCTGATGCTTACACTGGGTACTGCTCCATGTGTTGTTTATATTAGCTGCAGATTAGCTGCTAGTAGCTATTAGCTAGCAGACACAGTGTAGCTACAGTTTTCTAGCTAGCTTTTATCGGGACCTTTTTTCTTGTCTGTTTTTCTATAACCAGGCAAAAACCAATAACTTGCTTTGTGTTGTACTAGTTACACCACATGTTAATATGGTCCTTATGAGGCTTAGGCCTAGTACATTCAGCCAGCTCTAAAACGGAACACACAAGAATAATTCTGTTTGTAAGGTAGTTAGTGTGGTGTGATTTGCTACATTCATATAGTATTAAAATTCAAGAAAATGTTAAAATATTCAAAGTTTTTGAATGATAATACTCAGATTGAGTAATGTAATGGATTACAGTACAGATTACTTCTTGGGCCATGTATTCTGAAATCTGTAATGGAATACATTTCTAAAGTAACCCTCCCAACACTGCGTTCGGTAGAGATATGGACTGAAGGAAGAAAGGAAAGAAAAATAGAAAGAAAAGGAAATGTTGTCAGAGTGCCCGGAGATTTCCTTTGTGAGTGGTCCACAGCTCCAGGCACTGTTTCCTAGCACTGGGCTGCTTGACGGAGGGCAGGAGAAACCATAGCAGCACCTCAGCACTGGTGCTGTGGAGTGACTCAGTGATGCTTTCTGAAGTGGTTTGAGGTGTGTGTTTTGTGCACGTGCGTACCTGTGTGTGTGTGTGCATGTGAGTGTGTGTGTGATGGGGCCGCCTGCACCTACAGCCTTACACCTTTAGATCATATCTCAGGTGTGTGCTGACAGAAAGACCAAATAGAATCAAGTGTGTGTGTTTGTGTGTGTGAGTATATGTGTGTGTGTGTGTGTGTGCGTCTCATGCGAAACAGTCAGTGTGAGTCAATAAGGGCAATGAGGCGGTGAGCACACATCATTTAGTTTAGAGATCGGGTTTCAACATTAACCATCTAATGTATGAACAAAGGGACTCCACCCTGTCTCTGAAACTCAGTGCTTCTGGCAATACGTGCAGATGTAGTGAAGCTTTTGTTCCTTTCTTTCAAGACCAGGAAGACAGCTGGAAAAAAAGAGGGAGATGGAGATAGAGATAGATAGATAGAGATAGAGAGAGAGAGAGCGAGAGAGAGAGAGAGAGAGAGAGAGAGAGAGAGAGGTTGAAAAGTAAACACAAAATCATTTGTCTGGCCTGGACTCGCAAGCCCGTCAGAACAGATAGCTGCAGGAAGTGAAACTGGAGTGGGAGAGGCTCACTGCTACTCTCACCATACAGTATATATGAAAAGAGAGAGAATTGGGAGACAGAGAAAGGGGGAGAAAGTGAAAAGAACAGAGAGATAGAGAGGAAATGTTTGACAGGCTCTCTGAAATCCAAAACCCTAGCACTAGTCACTACCTTGTCTTTGCTTTGTCTTCTGTAACAACCCTGTGTGTGTGTGTGTGTGTGTGTGTGTGTGTGTGTGCGTGCGTGCGTGCGCGTGCACACGTGTGTGTGTGTGTGTGTATGTGTGTGTGAAAAAGAGAGAGAGTATGCATGTATGTGTGTAGGTATGTACATATGTGTCTGTGCTTGTGTGTGTGTGTGTGTGTGTGTGTGTGTGTGTGTGTGTGTGTGTGTGTGTGTGTGTGTGTGTGTGTGTGTGCAGGTGTCTTGAGAGCTTGGGGCTTTGTCCTTTGCCACATTGGCTTCCACAGAGCCCCTCTCAGCCAGCTCCTCTTTTACTTTTACTGAGACTGCGTGTACCTGCACCTCCTGCAGAGCGAGCGCGTAAGCACAGGATCCTCCTTCACAAAAGCTTCTGCCTTTTTCTGTTTTTCGAAAATATTTTGGACTCCTCATTGATGAGAGAAGAGACACACTGCATAACTACAAAACAAAAGTCTTCATAATAAGCATTAAGGAAAGCAACCAGGCTGACACATTTTTACCTAGTTTCTCTCACTATTTTTGTCCTGTAGTTATGCAGTGTGCAAAATGTTCAGTAACACTTTATTTTATTGTGTCTATATGCAACAACAAGTAATATTATGTATTTACAAGGTACCGTGTAAGTACATAATTTTACGTGTTGTTACAAATGTTTTTACACTGTACTTCATAATGTAGATACACTGCAACGGAGACAGTAGAATAAAGTGTAACCAAACCTTTTTCTCTCACCTCTTGACTACTGGTTTTACCCCACTTGCTAAGAGAGACATGAATATGGGTGTAAGGTTACACTTTATTTTACTGCCCCTGATCAGTTAGGTGCAGTGTAACAAAGTGTGTAACAATATGTAACATTATGTACTTACACTGTACCATAGAATTAGGGTTAGGGTTAATGTTAGGTACGTATGTACAGTGTACTGTAAGTACATAATATTACATGTCGTTACATGTAGATACACTAGAAAAGGAACAGTAAAATAAAATGTTACCAAGCGCAACATTATCCTTTAACTGCGGGCCGTCTTATCGGCCAGTGTGAAGCAGAGGCAACAGCGTTGCTTTAAAACAGAGTGCCGAGCATCAGAGCGCTTTCACAGGGCGTGGCAGCGCCTGAGGCCTTTTTGTATCACTCAGTGTGCTCACTAACGCAAGGTGTTCTGGTTTCAGTAGTAATCCCACTTTTTTCCTGCACATCTGTAACATCTTCAACTCCCAAACTTAAAATCCCTATTCTTTTAGGTCAGACATTGAAATGTTGAAATTTCATTCATTCATTGTCCAAGTGAACAAGTGTTTTTGTCCTTCTCAAATGATAAGGTCGACAGAACACGCAATACAAACTATGGGACAGGATAGAAATTGCCACATATTCACAAAGTAATTTGCCATTCTAGACATCATACGGTAGTTAAGCTTACGAGATGGTCGAAGTTGCTGCAGTCAACGTTTTAGCTATCCTTATTCCTTCTGTGGAACTGGTTCATGTTCCTTGTTAAAAAAGTGCTGAAAGATTTTCAGTATGTCTCTTCACAGCTGCTGTTTTTTTTTTTTAATCTTTACTTTCTTTTGGTAATTTTAGATGTTTTTTTCTGGCAGCTTAAGACGCCTGAGGTGTCTTTTGAAGTGTGTATTGGGATCTGTGCCATGCTACTGGACACAGGATGTGTGTTGATGGAGACTGCTAGTGGATATTGGGCTTGGCACTGCACTCCATGACCTATTATACTGCCGACATCATGGTGACGGCTTGCGTGTGTTCACAGCAACCGATCCAGCTAAGCTGCTTCCAAGCTGAATGGAATACAGATTTCTGAGACTTACAGTCGGTGGAAAAGTGCAAATGGGTACAGTTAGGTACAGTGTAACAAAGTGTGTAAGAATATGTAACATTATGTTTTTATACTGTACCATACAGTTAGGGTTAGTGTTAGGTGTGTACAGTGTAAGTCCATAATATTACATGTTGTTACAGGTGCATGTAGATAAAAACTAAAAATGGAACAGTAAAATAAAATGTTACCAAGCGCAACATTATCCTTCTACTGCGGGCCGTCTTATCGGCCAGTGTTTAGCAGAGGCAACAGCGTTGCTTTAAAATAGAGTGCAGAGCATCAGAGCAGTTTTACAGGGCGTGGCAGTGCCTTAGGCCTTTTTGTCTCACTTAGTGTGCTCAGTAACGCAAGGTGTTCTGGTTTCAGTAGTAATCCCACTGAAATTATCTGATTTTTTTCTACACAGCTGTAACATCTTTGACGTCTAAACTTAAAATCCCTATTCTTTTAGGTCAGACATTAAAATCTAGTCTAGTCTAAATTAACTAGTGTTTCTGTCCTTCTCAAATGATAAGGTCACAAGAACACACAGTACAAACTATGGGACAGGATGGAAATTGTCACAAAATTACATTAATGTGCTATTCTAGACATATGGTAGTTACGCTTAGGAGATGGTCAACGTTGATGCAGTCAAGCAACTCCTGTGGCATTCACTAAGTTTAAGCATCCTTATTCCTAGAATAGAATAGAATAGAATAGAATAGAATGCCTTTATTGTCATTATACAAGTATAATGAGATTGCAAGCTTCCCCATAATGTGCACACATAAATAAACAAGGAGAGATATGTACAATAAAAACTACTATAAAAACTACTAAGTACAAGAATTAAGTACAAGAATTAACATAGACTGTACAATAACTAATATGATCTACTGTCTGTAAAAAGTTGCATAGACTGTGCATAGACTTGTGCAAAGCCTGGAGATAAACAGGCACATATCAGCAGCAGGTATGGCAATAAAGTGACTGGTGTGACTGACAGCATAAATAGATGGAGGTATCAAGGCATTTTCACCCACCTATTCCAATATGTGCAGTACGCAGCTAAAGAAACAGATGGACTGTCTTGATATTATAGTGCAATTGATAATTAACAGATAACAATAAAACAGATAGAGTGCAGATAGCAGTAACATAATGGTGCAAATGATTACAGTGATAATATTAAATAAATAAATGATAATGAATAATGACAGTACGCAGAGTTGTGCCTGTCAGGTTGGCTGACTTAGAACGTAGTGCAGTGTTACAGTGTTATGTTCAAGCAAGTCAGTTCCTCAGTGTAGGTTGGAGTTGAGTATGGTGACTGCCCTTGGGAAGAAGCTGTCTCTAAGTCTGTTTGTTTTGGCTGGTATGGCCCTGTAGGGCTGGTTGATTTTGGCTAAAAAAAGTGCTGCAAGATTTTCAGAATGCCTCTTCACAGCTGCTGTTAAACACAAAAAATCTTTACTTTTATCTGTAATTTTAGATTTTTTTTTCTGGTGGCTGAATAAGCCTGCAGTGTCTTTTGAAGAGTATTTTGGGATCTGTGCCATGCTACTGGACACAGGATGTGCTTTGATGGAGACTGCTAGTGGATATTGGGCTTGGCACTGCACAACATGACCTATTATACTGCTGACATCATGGTGACGGCTTGCGTGTGTTCACAGCAACCAATCCAGCTAAGCTGCTTCAAAGTTGAACGGAATACAGATTTCTAAGACTTCCGTGGAAAAGTGCAAATGGGATTTAGAGCTTTAAGTTTCATTAAATGGATGCTACTCTTCCATGCAAACAAGTTCACTTCAACAAGGAGTATAGTTGTGTTAGTCAGTTCATGTTGTCAGTCTTTATCTCAAGGCCCATGTTAGCATTGTAAAATCAATAATCTACAATGTTTTGGGTGGGTGCAGGCTTTCTTTATTCCTTATCGGTGAACTAATCAAGTCTTATTATAAAGCAAACATTGAATAGGCTAAGATATTAAAAGGAAGTTGTACTCAAAATGAAGGTTACAACTTAACTCTTTGAAAGCCCTCAGGTGTTGATTCAAGACTGACCTAACCCAAGGATCTCGCAACATCATTGCAGAGCAGCTTAGTGAAACACTGAACCAATAGCTGCGTTACCATGCCACTCGTGTGCATCAGCTACAGTATGGGCGTTCATGGTGGTTTAGCTACACTATACACCCATCTGTGTATGCACTCAGAGAGTTTATGTGCACTGAAGACATTTTCAACAGGATTTGTCATTTGAATGGCCAAAATGTGCATGACAAATTGAATGAAAACCAGCAGATAGAGAGCTCAAGTGCAGTTTGTGTCAGAGCAAGGGAATGTGTCCATCAGTAGTTGGGTGTGGATGATTTGACTATAAAGGTGTAGGAAGTACATGTGTAGCAGCCAGGCCTACACAGACATAGACCTGTGACTGAGTCATCTCATCTCATGCCCCTTCAGCTCCCCATGAGCTCCACTGAGGTCTGTGAAAGGAAAATTGCTTTAAAAACAATTCTTGGTGAAGGCCAGCACTGGTGTTGTTTGAGTCATGTCATGATGTTTTCAACTGTAAGACACATTTTAGTCGTATTACTGTATGGAACTACAATTGAAAGGCATAATTATGTGTCACGAAAAGATTTACATTTGAAGAAATTGTGGATTGTGAAACAATTTATCGGAAGAGTCGCCTTCACCTCGTCCTGAAGGTTTTGTTGTCCCCTACCACATCAACAAATTTTCATTGAAGAACCTGAGATACACCCTAAAATATCAAAACAAAAATAATTGCCAAACACTATTTGTGTACAACATTACCACACACAGAAAATGGTAAAAAAAACAGTCTGAACTGCACTGAGTAAGTGTTAACTCTCAAAGCCACAGATAGAGACCTCTTACTGTTTCAGGTCATTGTGTGTGTGTGTGTGTGTGTGTGTGTGTGTGTGTGTGTGTGTGTGTGTGTGTGTGTGTGTGTGTGTGTGATGTGTGTGTGTGTCCACACTCCTGAGAGTGTTGCTGTGGTGTTGAATAGAGTGTGCAGGTTCGCTGGACGCCTCCCCTGCAGTCAGGCAATCAAAGCCATTGTTGCCCACCCAAACCCAGCCACTCTCTGGCCTGGATGTGCTGTCCCACCTGGCTGACTGCTGTGATAACATTGTCCCACTGGGTCACCCCCCCCCCCCTCTCTTTCTCTGTATTGATGATAACTGTTCCTGATGTTTTATGTGTTTTTGTTAAAAAACAGATGGTCTGTTGTAGAAAAAAAGGGCCCTTTTATTCTTGATGTGTTTTGTGGACATGTGTGGTGTAAGAGATAAAGGCTGCTTTAGGGTGCACTGTGGTACTGGTTTGACGGTACTGTGTGTGTGTGTGTGTGTGTGTGTGTGTGTGTGTGCGTGTGTGCGTGTGTGTGTGTGTTTTGTCTCTGCCTGTGTCTCTGTCGCTGTGTGTCTTTGTGTGTCTGCATGCATGCGTGTGTGTGCATGTGTCTGTGTGTGTGTGCATGTGTCTGTATGTGTGTCCGTGTGTGTGTGTGTGTGTGTGTGCGTATATCTGTGTGTGTTATTTCCACAGTGCCTGGAGACTCTAACCAACAGGCAGGTAGACATGCAGCGTTTCGTGGCTGACTGCTGCAAAGAGGCCTTGCTGGAGGAGAAGAGGAGGTTCTGCTTCCTCGTGGACAAGCACTGCATCTTCTCCTACCAGACCGCCTCCTTCCACGAGAAGGTGACAAAGAGGACAGACAGAAGTTGCCTGTTTTCTCAACCTCAGAACATGTAGTCGTTAGGAGTGGCTGCATTTTCTTTAGTGTTCGGAGTCTATTTTTTATGGCGTTCATATCAGACAAATTGTCAGTTGTGTGAACATTGTATCGGTTGTGCAAATTGTTATGTTTGAACATTATGTTAAATCGTAATTTGTTACAGGTTGGATGGTTTGATTAATTAATTGAATGACATTTATATGGGAACAGTCAACTTTTTTGCCTTCTTACCAAAACAAAATAACAGCAAGACTCGCTACGTGTATAATATATATTGTATTGTCAATACAAGCCTGTAGCATAGCACCTGTAGCACAAGTCCCAGTAGGTGTCCACTGATGCTGATGGCATGTGGCTGCTGTCTGTGTGTCAGTCGAGAGAGATGCTCACGCTGAAGCTGTCCAGCTGGCAGGACAAGTGCGGCGACGCCACCAACATGCCCGACAGCGTGGTGAGCATGATCGAGGGCATTCGCACGCCCCTGGCCGTCACTCCCCAGCCCTCGCCTCAGGTCCCGCGCCACAACAGGGTAAGTGTGGCACCGCACCACTCCGCATCACACCACTCCGCATCACACCACACCGCATCGCACCACACCACACTGCATTGCACTACACCGCATTGCACTACACCGCATCGCACCACTCCGCATCGCACCACACCGCATCGCACCACTCCGCATCGCACCACTCCGCATCGCACCGCACCACACCGCATTGCACCACTCCGCATCGCACCACATCACAACGCATCGCACTACACTGCATTGCACCACACCGCATCGCACCGCACCACACCACACCACACCGCATTGCACCACACCGCATCACACCACGCTGTATCGCACCACATCGCACTACACTACATTGCACCACACCGCATCGCATTGCACCACACCGTTGTCCAGTCCAGTCAGCATCCTGTCCCAGGGGCGCCGCAACAAATTGTGGACCCTCTGAAAGAAAATAATTTTGGGCCCCCACCCCAACCATATCATAGTCCTCTGTGGCCCTTGTGAAGCTTTTGGCCCCTGAATCATCCTGACCTACCCCCCCTAGCAACGCCCCTGTCCTGTCCAGTGGTTTCACCAGAGCTGGAGAGCGATGTCATGGTTCAGCCTTATCATGTCACTGAAGCTGCTTTCAGGCTTAACTTGAACTCCTGATTTTTGGGGGCTTTTTTCCTGGGGGTGCTGTATGTGTGTTTGAAAGGAAACCTTCGGAAAAGTTGTTTTTCTTGCCAGAGCTAGCGGGTTTGTGTCCTGTGAAATCAAGACAAGTAAAACTCCAGAAAATCAAGGTTAGCAGGTGGGCACCCAAATCTCCACTGTTTGTTTTCTGTCTTGTCAGAATATATTTCTTCTACAAAAATGTTGTCAGTGTGCCTCAAGTGTGAACAGTGAAGTCCAACAAAAGCACCAAAATATGTAATGTTGTCCCAGCGTTGAAGTCTGAATGCAGCTTGAGTAGTGGTGCCCTCCTGCTGACATCTGCAACTGAAGTGTTTGGGTCGATTGTGGTGATTATCGCCACAGTGTATAATGCATGCAGCAGGTGTCTGTTGCCATTGATGTGCCTGTTATGGAATCATGCTATAGATTCTGTTAAAACTGCAGCTGCTCTCCTTATGGGTTTGTTTTCTGTTTCTCTACCCCCACCCCCCTTCTCTCCCGAAGAGCATCTCAAATCCGCAGCAGTACTCAAGTATTCCGCTAGCCAACATGTTCAACCAGGAGCATGCTGCTGGTAAGACCGTCCATCTACAGCAGTTTCAGTCATAGTGATGCTCTGTTGTATTTCACAGTTTTCAGTGGTCCACAGTAACCCACATCCACACATCCAGATCTTTCAGCAGACTGTGCTGTTCAGTTACTCATTGAAACTTGTCAACTCTGACCTGCCTGCTGCACTCTTAGTCAGTGCGTAGCGGAATATTTTGGCTATAACAATAAAAAACTAGAAAAACACTCAGAGAGTGCAGACCTCCTCCAGGGCAGCTCAGATCACCACCAAAATCTAATCACTTTTAAGTTAGCCCATTTTTAACCTACCCTGAAAATTTCATCAAAATCCATCCATAACCTTTTGAGTTATGTTGCTACCTAACAAGCAAACAAACACCGATGATTACATAACCTCTGCTGGCGGAGGTGAAATTTTTTTTTCCTTTTGAAGCTTTTTCCCATAATGATCATGCTGCACTGTGCGTAGGCCATGGCTCTTGTGAGAGTACTATCATGTTGTTGTTGTCGTTGCCATGGTTGTGAGAGTATGGAGGTGTTGTTACACTGTAATGGTATTGTGTGGATACACTGATCTGTTGGATCTGCTCTGGCATCTGCCAGTCATGGGTTGCTGTGTTGTGGTGTTTTGGCAGTGTTTTGAAAATACCATATACCATGGTACCGTGGTCTTTAATAGTGAAGGTATGATTTCTACCTGTAAGTCACAGTGACACATACTGAATTAAACATCAGAATGATACAGAAATGCTCTGATTGATACAAAAGAAGCATTTTCTTGCATTGTGGGAAAAGGTATGATATGGAAATCATATATATTAAATACTTAAGGGCTAGTTCATAAGTACTACTTGTCTGATATATGGTGATGGAAATTGGCCGTACCTACAGACAAAACATGCATCATAAAAAAAAGTTAAATACCGACACACTGGGGTATTATGTCAGGAAAATATGGGGGTATGAAAAATTGGATAGCGCCCAAGCCTAGTTGTGATGCTGTTATGTGTTGTGCCCCCCCCCCCCCACCCCCCCCACCCCCTAAGCTCCAGCCCCAGACATTAACGGCGGGGAGGCGGGCGGCGTTCTGCAGCGGACTGTGTCGGTGTCCACGGGCCTCAACCACATGGCCCGCCGGCCGCGCGTGCGCACCATATTCCCCCACACGTCCAGCAGCAACGAAACGCTGCTGAGCTTCGACGAGGGCGACATCATCACGCTCCTCATCCCGCAGGAGAAGGACGGCTGGCTGTACGGGGAGCTGGAGAAGACGGGACAGTAAGAGCACTCCAGCAACACAGCTGTTTGGTGACACAGATAGAGAATAGTTACCGTAGGCCTAGGCATGGGTGGGCTGGGTGAGCCTGTGCACACCCACTTTGCAATCAGGTCCAGCCAATCAAAGGGGTCCTTTTGTCTGATTGACTGTTTCAGTAATGACAGAGTAACCTATGTGCTTTGGGCTAGGCCCAACTGATTTTTTCAGGGCCCACCCATTTAATGACTTCTGGTTATGCCTCTGATTGTTACATTACAGTTAGCAGACACTTTTCTCCAAAGTGAGCAAGGCAATCAAGCTCAGGTAACATAAGAGATTACAGGGTAAGTGCAGGGAGACCAGTTGAAAGTGCTTCTTGAAAACAGATAGAGACTTGCCTGCTTTTGCAGCAAATGGCAGCTTCTTGCATCATTAGGGAACCACAAAAGAAAACACTTTTGACTGAGATTGCCTTGTGTGAGGAGAGGGCAAGGCCAGCAGATGTTCATGTAATAAACAGAATGGAACAAAAAGCTTTTAGAATTGAGTGTAGATAGACAAGTGACTGCAGAGTCTGCACCTGCACCTGTCACATGTAGAACTGTAAGTAGCGCATATGAATGTAGCAATTTGTGTGGTCTCAAACATTTCTTTTTAGAAAGAAACAAGTGTCTAAAAGGACTTATTTTTTTGTTACTGCGGTTTGCAGAAACTGTCCAAAAATATATGAAAATTCCATGGCAACGGGACATTTTATCACAAACAGTAATTGTCCAAAATAATGACACTCCTCTGCTCCAAGGTCCAACACTCGGGCTATTAACGTCTGAGCCGGCAAGGAGGTACAAAATTGTTTGAAATTACTGCCTCTAATCCTCCATCTTCGCTGTGCCTCGGCCCGCCAGTCATGGGGAGCGTAATAACGGGGAAGGGGGTCAGGCCCAGCCTCCTGCTGGAAGCTCAGCGGTGCTTATGTACACAGGCTGTTTCCAGGCAAAAAACGATGCAAAAAAAAAAAAGCTTTCTGTTTTGCTTTTTTCCCCACTGTCTTGTCTTTTGCTAGCAAGTACTGTAATATGTTAGTGTGGTAGGGCACACATTCCAGCTGTCTGTACCCTGACAGACCACAGCTGTTTTTTGTTTGGTTTGTGAGAGGTGTGAAATGTGTTTAAAAAGAAAATAGCCTCATGCCATCAGCAGTTCCACTTCTGGCTGTCAACTAAGTTATGCCCCTCAAATCTGTTTAGTCACCTCCAAAGGCATCTCCTCATGTCCTGGGGTGATGCCACAAGGTTCTTAGAGTGGTTCAATCATAAAGTAAACTGCCCCATACTCTCTGTGCTCTTTTTAAATAAGAGCTCGCAGGTGAGTCATCACCATAACACTTTATGCAGATGGCCATTCATCATTTATCTTATTGTGTGTGTGTGTGTGTGTGTGTGTGTGTGTGTGTGTGTGTGTGTGTGTGTGTGTGTGTGTGTGTGTGTGTGTGTGTGTGTGTGTAAGCGGGTAAGTGTGTGGTGGGGTATTAACCTGTAAAGAGCTTAGTGTGCTCTGGAGAGTGAAAATCGGGCGAGTCATTTCACCTGCCTGATGTGCTATGCCCTGCTGGTGCCAGCCATTCACTTCTTCATCCCGTTCAAATGGCGGCTTCATTGCAGGCAGTGCTCTAATGTACATTTCATCTTCTTGGCTTTGTCTCCATGGTATTTCTGAAAGTGCTGGCGTTTGCATTGGATTCCATCAATCTCTGCCTGATGTAGAAGGCTTTTCTGTCAGAGTCAATGCCCCACAATTGATATTACTTAAATCAGATACAAATTATGTGTGGAAATAAGTCTGACAGAGAAAGATCTGCCCAAACATCTGCCAGTTGGAGTTAGTTTGTTTTGAAAGGTGACAGAAAAGCATTCTCAGTCATTCATTCAGATCAATTTTGTGTTGGCAAATACCTTTGAGATAAACAGTAGTGATTTCTCCAGAGAAATATCTCCAGGTTCTTTTCGCCACCATTGGCATTTTGCAGCCCTCTCTCTCTCTCTCTTCATTTCTGCCAGCCCCTCCATCTCCTTTATTTCTGCCTCTCTCTCTCTCTCTCTCTCTCTCTCTCGCTCTCTCTCTCTCTCTCTCTCTCTCTCTCTCTCTCTCGCACTCACTGTCTCTCTCATTCTCTGTCACATTCTCTCTATGTCTCTCTTTATTTCTGCCAGCCTAACTTTCTCTGTCTCACTTTTATTTATGCCAGCCTCCCTCTTGCTCTGTGTGTGTGCTCTGTTTGTCTGTCTGTCTATTTTTCTGTCTGTCTGTCTCGCTTTATTTTTTTCTTTCTCTCCTACTTTCTTTCTCTTTCTCTCTTTCTCTGTCTCTCTCTCTCTTTCTGTCTTTTCTCGCTCTGTCTCTCTTTCTCTCTCTTTCTCTCTCTCTCTCTGTTTCTCTCTCTCTCTTTCTCTCTCTTTCTCTGTCTCTGTCTCTGTCTCTCTCTCTCTTTCTCTCTCTCTTTCTCTCTCTGTCTGTCTCTCTCTGTCTCTCTGTGTGTCTCTCTCTCTCTCTCTCTCTCTCTCTCTCTCTCTCTCTGTCTCTGTCTCATTGAGATGTGAGACATAGCTCCTGCTAAAATGCCATGGCAGAGGCTGTGGAAATGTAATCAGAGCTCAGCTGGAGGCAGAAAAACAGGCGGGGCACACCTGCCCTCCCTCTTGTCACCGGCCCCATCTGTGGCCAAATATTAGCGTTGCCTCCCTGTCCCCGTCCCCCTCCCCCTCCCCCTCCCTCTCCCTGTCCCCACTGGGGCTGTGTGACCAGATTACCGGAGCCAGGGTGGAGGCAAGGGTGGTTTGGGTGGGGGTAGTGAAGTCGGATTTAATTTGGCGCGCCGCAGGCAGCCAAGTTTGTTTGTGCGGGGGAGTAATTGGGGGAGCCAGTGCCACCCCTTCGCCTCTGCAGCCACGAGGACGCCTGCATTAGTCGCCGTTAGTTCCCACACAGGAATCAATCACACTTTGATGGGGAGAGACTTCGGGGAAAGTTTTCGACACGTCCATTTTTCTGTAGGCAATGAATCAGAGCTGCGATGCCCTCTAGGGATGACGTGCCCTGTTTGTTTGTGTGTGTGCGTGTGCGTGTGCGTGTGTGTGTGTGTGTGTGCGTGCGTGTGTGCGTGCGTGTGTGTGTGCGTGTGTGTGTGCGTGTGTCTGTGCGTGTGTGTGCGTGTGTGTGTGTGTGTGTGTGTGTGCGTATGTGTGCGTCTGTGTGTGTGTGTGTGTGTTTGGACTTACCTGTTTTTCTGTAGGCGATGAATCAGAGAAGAACAATGAAGCCTCACCTGACTCCTGCAAATTCTTTGGTACATGTTGGTAATTATCGGCACATAATCAACAGAGGCGGGGTACCCAGGCTTTGAAAAATGAAAGTCATTGCCATGCATCCGGTCTAGCTGTGCATTGAATACAGCTGTTTTCAATGCACCTAGTTGTTTGGCTGAAACAAATGTAGTAGGACTTTCTAAAGGCATGTTTCCCACCTCTGATTATTGACAGTCAAGAGAGAAAAAATTCTAAAGAAATCTCTTTGAATCCAGCTATGAAAATAATTTTTTCCCTTCAACAGTGGCTACCCATCAAGCCTCTACCATGTCAAGGCAGCCATTATCTCAGCGTGTTTGAGTAGCATTATGCTCTCCCAGGTCGATAGTTTACAAAAAGAGAGGTAAACCCCCTGATTGATGGTAGTTTGGTGACTGCAGTGGGGTTGTTTGCTCCTGTCACGGTCACATGCGGCTGCACTCTGGCCAGCCGGGCACACCCTGGTTGGCACATGGCCAGCGTTCCCATAGTGTTCCCAGAGCGTTTCCAGAGCAACCTTCCCAGGCCTTCTTTTATTCCAGGTAAACACAATGCCCACGTCCACACCCCGGTGCTCAAACATGACCATTTCCTGATCTGAGTAGGTGTGTGTGTGTGTGTGTGGGTGGATGTGGGTGTGGGTGCTCGTGTGTGTGTGTGTGTGTGTGTGTGTGTGTGTGTGTGTGTGTGTGTGGGTGGGTGGATGTGGGTGTGTGTGCATGTGTGTGTGCGCGTGTGTGTGTGTGTGTGTGTGGTGTCTGTTTGGGGGATTAAAAACATGGGGTGGGAGGCAACCAAAGCTGAGCCCATACATTTGTTTGCATGTGCTTTTAATAGAGGCACAAACTCTATGAAGGCAACATGTTTTGCTCCTACATCAATTTCCTTTGTAGCGCATTCTCTCCCTTTTAGACTTTCCAGTCCTGTCTTTCTGTTATTGCTGGCCAGATGATGGCAGATTTGTCAACAGAATTTACATACTGCTTCCACATAACCCCCTCAGTCAGGCGAACCGTCGGCACTCCAGGAAATAAACTGCTTGTGTTGGGCTGGCAGCTCGCCTGATATCCTTACTGATGAATGCGTAGCAATGTGGTAATAGGATTACTGTGGCTGTCTTTCCTTGTAAAAGTAACTGGCTTCTTCTTTTGCATTTTGTTCACATTGACCCATTGTCAAATAGCAATCATTTTCTATTTACAGTCAGAATTTTTTTTTTTTTTTTTTTTGCTTTTGACATCTGTTCAATTGCAACTTTTAGCTGATGCTCTTATCCAGAGCGACTTACAGTTATTTTAGGTACAGGGTAGAGTCCCTGGAGTAATGTGGGGTTAGATGCCTTGCTCAAGCCATGGGTGAGGGTGCAGGAGAGAGCTAGTGATTTACTCCCCCCAATCCACGTTCTTCCTACTGGATTTGAACCTGTGACCCTCTGATCTCTCTAATCCTTAGGCCACAGCTGCACATTGATATCATTTGTATTCATAATATTTAAAAATGTTCTAACTGAATTTTAAAATGTTAGTTGCTACATATGGCGGAGCATTCGTATTTATATTTAAACATATTCCTGCCTATGACATATGTGATTTGCATAGCAGGGGTGTAGTGGTTGGGTTGTTTGTAATGCTTGTGTGTGTTGTGTGTTTCAGGAGAGGCTGGTTTCCAAGCTCTTACTGCCTTGCTCACGTAGAACCAGCGGCCACAAACAGGTACAGTCAGCCCATTAACACTCATTCACACACACGCATAGCAAACAATCTCACACACATATGCACGCACGGACACACACACACACTTTCTCTCGCGCACAAAAACATACAGGCAGGCACACACACACACACACACACACACACACACACACACACAGACACACACACACACAGACACACGCACATATACATGCGCACGCACGCACATACATACACACACACACACACACACACACAGACAAACACACACCAGCTTACATTTTACTCGACCACATGCATATTAACACACTCATACATATGCTGATTAACACACACACACACACACTTTGTTTTCACAACTCTCACAAGTGATACTGATCTGTCTGTGCCTGTGCAGATTAGGAAATGTAAACTAAGGCAAGGTCCTCTTTAGGGCCATTTAATTTATGGGCAGGTCATACACCAGCGCTCGCCTCTGCTCATCAGAACAAAGGGCAGCTAGCTATAGTTTTGGCACCAGCTAGATTTGTGACATGTAAATGACACAGAGGAGTGTAGTTTGAACAGGAGCTGTGTCTCAGGTGTGGTATTGAGGCCTGCAAGATGTATTTTTGGTAAATGTAACCAAGTTGTATATGTGTTCATTGATGCTAATTAATCTGACACGTATGAAATTGTCATTCACGTCTTTCTGTGTGTGTTTCTGTTTCTGTATGTGTGTGTGTGTCTGTGTGCGTGTATTTGTTTGTGTGTGTATTTTGTGTGTGGGTGTGTGTGACAGAGAGAGAGTGTGTGAAAGAGTATATAGAGTATATTTATGTATTTATTTTGCATGTGTGTGTGTGTGTGTGTGTGTGTGTGTGTGAGAGAGAGAGAGAGAGAGACTAAGAGAGAGGAGAGAGTATACTTATGTATTTATTTGACATGTGTGTTTGCAGTGTGGCCCATCCGCCGGTGCGCAGCAGGAGTGTGGCCAACCTGATGCAGCAGCAGCAGCAGGAGGAGCAGGAGGAGCGGGAGGAGAGAGAGCGAGAGCGGGAGCGACAGAGGGAGCGCGACAGGCAGAGAGAGAGGGAGAGGGAGCGGGAGAGAGAGAGGGAGCGGGAGCGGGAGAGAGAGAAGGAGCGCGAGAAGGAGAGAGAGAGGGAGAGGGAGAGGGAGAGGGAGAAGCTGTACGAGTCCCCAGTGGTCCTCCCTCCACCAGACTACAGCGATTCCCCCAGCAGGAGCCAGCCCAGCCTCGCCCAGAACGCAGCTCACCGAACATCCACCCCTGCCCACAGCACACCCACCCCTTCCGCACCCTCGGTTAGTCCGTCCGTCTGTCTGTCTGTCTGTCTGTCTGTCTGTCTGTCTGTCTGTCTGTCTGTCTCTCTGTCTCTCTGTCTGTCTGTCTGTCTGTCTGTCTGTCTGTCTGTCTGTCTCTCTGTCTGTCTGTCTGTCTGTCAGTCCGGCCTCCGCACCTTGAAATCAACCATGCCCTCATCTTCTTTTGTAGTCTCAAACACATTCTCTCACTCTCTCTCTCTCTCTCTCTCTCTCTCTCTCTCTCTCTCTCTCCCCTAGCTTACACAACCACTGCCAGTCACAGGCTTGGCTGGCACATGTTGTGCTTGTGGCAGTGTGTACCCACTGCTGACTGATGACTGTGTGTGTGTGTGTGTGTGTGTGTGTGTGTGTGTGTGTGTGTGTGTGTGTGTGATTGTGATTGCGCGTGTGTGTGTTTGTGTGGGATTGTGCGTGTGTGTGTGCATGCGTGTGTAAAGCCTGATGCTCCTGAGATGGAGATGATTACCACATCTAGTGTGTCTTGAGACGATCAGACACCTTTTAGAGAGGATTATCTCTGCAGCCATCTTAAATCCCCTCACTGCAAGGGGACAGGGAACCTGCAGCAAGACCTTGCATGTGTTATATCAGTCTGTCTGTCCCTCTCTCTCTCTCCCTCTCTCCTTCTCCCTCTCTATCTCTGTCTGTCTATCTCTGTCTCTGCTCCTCTCTCTATGTCTCCCTTTCTGTCTCTCTGCCGCTATCTCTTTCCTTCTTTCTATCTATGTCCCTCTCTCTCTCTCTCTCTCGCTCTCTCTCTTTCTTTCTGCCTCTGTCTCTCTGGCTCTCTCTCTCTCCCTCTCTCACCATATCTCTCTCATTTCACTATATGTGCTTCTTCCTCTTTGCCTGATTCTGTACACATCTCCATACCGTCCCTCTCGTTCTCATTTTACATGAATGCAAACTTGTGGCCATCTTTCTCACTGTCCTCTAGTGTACACATCCACAGGGTATGACTCATAAATCGTGTTTCCATTAGGGGAAGTTCTGACGGTAATTCAGGGAGGGGGAAGGTTACAGGGAATGTTGTTGGCATGGTCCTCTCACCATTTAACCTCTCCAAAACAGAACATTTGTTGGACCTCATGTAAACAAAAGAAAACTTTGTATTTCACAGCAGTGTACATGACTGATTGCATGCCTGCATCTGTGTCGATTTGTGGGTTAAACTGGATAAATCCTAAACATTTGTGGTTAGTGTTCATATTTATTGTGAGTTTTCAACAAAATTACCCCATTTATGTCCATTTTTTTCATAAGGGTAGCTGTTATAAATGACGTTAGGACAGCAGGATTAGTAGGCTAAAGTTATCCGAATAAACATATGCTTTAAGAAGTTAATTCATTGTCTGAGGGAATAGTTGTGCGCTGTATTGCAAGTAGTTAAATGCTTTACCATGGATCTAACAAGCATATCAAAATACACCATAGAAAGCATATTAGCCTGTTAGCATGCTAAGTTAGTTTGCTAATCTGAAGATAACACGAGTCTCTCTCTTTAGACTAACCTCTAAGTTTAGAGAAAACATAGTTACATGGGCAACTGTTTTTGTAATGAACATTGCCTGTTGTGAGAAATTAATTTTGTCTGTTTACAAAAAATATTTTCGTATGCCATAGTAATTTTCAGATCACCCATGGCTGGTAGTGTGTAGCAACAGCTAAAAGTAAAATATCAACAGCCTACCAACGTGACATGACATGCTACAAGCGTAACTTTTCAGGGCCAAACGGAGTACTTACCCCAAAGGTAAGTACTCAATTGGTTTGTGTAAATGTTCCGGGAGATTGTCTTTTTCGGAACTGCCCGATACTGGAGACACACGGTAACTGCGAAAGGGCTGAAAAATTACCCGGAAGTTCCGATAGTGGAAACTCCCAAATGATCAAACACCAGCAGCTTTCAGCAGACTTCTAAACACATCTCCTAAAGTCATAAATACATCATCTAAACCTCTTCCTGCATTTCCCCTGACACGCTGAATAGGATAACACCTGTGCAGAGTCTTTGGCTGGCCCCCGCAGTGCGTCCTCTTGCACTGGGGTGAGGGGGGTTAACGGGGTGGGGTGGGGTAGGGGAATTATATCAGTCTGCTCGGATTACTGATGCATTGCGGTTGTAATGTGTCCGTGTCTCCGCTGGGCTGTCCTGACGCACGTCCGCAGCCATTCTTACTTTCACTGTCGGCAAAATATGGTGGCGATGTAGAGGAACAGAAGCTGTGCTATCAGCGCTACCAATTCCACCACTGGCCAGCTAGCTTAACAGGTGGAATTTGGTGCTCTAAAGTGTCTTATGCCATGGCTTGGTTAAATTTCCTGTTGTGATTCGTACTTTACAACATCAATTAGCTTTCTGGTATCAGTTTTCGACCTTGACCTTCTGCAACCTAAACACTGTGTTGTCTCTTCTTTCTTACCTCTTAAAAGGGTTTGACTGGGACCTGAAAAAAAAAAGATTTGTTGGGGAAGGATGTGTGACCCCCTTGCGCCCATCACCCTGTTTTGATTTGCCCACCATGGCGAGTCTGTGGTGAACTCTGTGGTCTGTTTGGGTTTGTCCCTCGTCTGTTACTTCATCTGTCAGTCATCCTGTGTTTAATCTCATAGGGAGAACATGAGGACTCATGGGAACACATGACCCCTAGATGTGAGTAAGCTCCAGCTAAAGCGGCACTCATTTGTGTGCTGACACGAGGCTCAGAGCAGCATGGGGAGTCGGATATGTGTGAATGACAGCCAGTCTCAGCAGGCGCTGTAGTGATCTCAGCCTGTGCTTGCTGTGTTATCTCCTGTGGTGTCTCTCTCTCTCTCCTCTCTCTCCTTCTCTCTCTGTATCTCTCTACCTCTCTGTCTCTCTCACACACACACGCGCTCTCTATCTTTCTCTCTCTCTTTTTTATTCTCTCTCTCCTCTTTCACTGTCTATCTCTCTCTTGCTCTCTCTCTGTCTCTCGTTCTCTCTTTCTGCCTCACTGACTCTCTCTCATTCTGTCTCTCTGTCACCCTCTCGCTCTTTCACTCTCTACCTCCCTTCCCCTCTCTACCTCTATCTTTTTCACTCTCTCTCTCTTTTCCTTCCTCTCTCTCTCTCTCCCTCTCTCTCTCTCTCTCTCTCTCTCTCTCTCTCTCTCTCTCCCTTCACCGTTCCCTCCCTGTCTCTCTCTGCTTCTGAGGGAGCAGCCCCATGGGAACCCAACACCACCGCCCCCGTCCTATCATGACACCGGGCGCTCGTGGCATCGTTTGCAGGCTCCGCTGAGAGAAGCCAGCGCAGCTCCAGCAGGTGACATCTGATCTGGGCCCGAGCGAGCTTTCCTCTTAGCTTAATGAGCCCCGGACACCGCTGGCCCGGCTAGGCCCGGCTAGGCTCACCAAACCCATTCTCTGCGCGCCAGTGGCACAGGAAGACACTGTTAGACACACACACGCACACACACACAGATGCACGTACACACACACACACACACATACACACACAGTCTTTTGTGTTCTTTCCGGAGAGGGTAGCCCTGGAGAGAGCAGGATAGTTGCTGCTAGTGCTGGCTCTGATTTGTGATGTTTGGTGAGGGAGGCCTGAATGGCGAGAGGGTAAGAGGATACGTCTCCCCTGCACTCCCTCAGCCACTGTAAAATATTTATCAGCTTTCTCAATGGAGTTTCGACTGGCCTATCAGTCCATCTCCGTATCTCTCTCTCTATACCTCGCTCTCATTCCAGAGTTTGTTTTGCTTTTGTTTCTTTTTTTTGGCCTTAGATTTTTATACTCCATGATTGTTTTTTTCACATTCACCATGCTACTCTATATTCTATCTCTTCCTCTCTATCTTTCTTTCTCTCTCTCTTTCTTTCTCTCTCTCTCTCTCTCCATCTGTTTCTCTCTCTCTCTCTCTCTCTCTGTCTCTCTGTCTCTCTGTTTCTCTCTCTACCTTTATTATCTCTCCCTCATTCTCTTTCTTCTCTGACCAGGTCACAGGGCATACTCTGGACACATCCTTTCCGATGGAATTCCACCCTGAGCACACATCAACCTGAAACCTTCACCCACACTCCCTTTCCCTATCTCTCTTTCCTTGTCTATGTATCTGTATCTCTCATACACACTAACACATACTGTACTCTCTCTCTCTCTCTCTCTCTCTCTCTCACACACACACACGCAAACACACACACACACTGACACGTGATGGTGCTGCAAAGAGACAGGTGCACCTGTCAGTGTGCACAGAAACACAGAGTGGTTTGGCTTCATGTTCTCAGCAGGTTGTCCTGCAAGGTCAGGTTCAACAACACAAATAGTCCTCACCGTTCCAAATGAAAAGTTAACAACAAAAGGAGCCTGAGGGATAAGAGAGAAAGAGTAATAGAAACAAAATGAAAAGCATACAAAGAGAAACAGAGGAAAATTAAGTGAAACAGATAGACAGAGAAAGTGAGACACAGAGAGAAAGACAGAGAGAGAGTGAGTGAGAGAGAGAGAAAGAGAGAGAGAGAGAGAGAAAGTGTTCGTGATAAGACCATGGGTGTGTCACGCCTCTGTGTCAGCTGGTTTCATCTGTGCACAATTGAACATAGGCACTGGCATTCAAATAGCATAGCTGAAGAGATCAACAGATAAACACTCTTGTATGATGAATGTCTCCACCTTAACACACAGACGCTCAGTGTCTGAGCTGCTGCTCCCTCACTCACAAGCACAGCAAGAGGGGACAAATCGGAAGGAATGGGTGGGGAGAAGGGAGATGGGAGATGGGAGGACATTCGTCTGAGACAGTCTTTGGATAGTCCAACAGCCACTCTGCCCTACTCCTATATAGATGATTAAAATCAGGATTAGCAGCAGACAGCTGGGCAGCAGCAGCGGTGGCAGCGGGACGCAGATGAGCGCCACAGGGGCTGATGAGATGAGGGACAGTGGAGGACAGGGTCATCATAGACTGCGGCCTGCTCTGCACAAAAGGCAAACAGCGCCCTCTTGTGTCACTCTAGTGGTACTACAGCTTAGAGCTCTGTTGGGCACACTGCAGGGATTACATATTTAGAAAGGGGCTGGGCTCAAACGTCCATCACTTTTCAATCAGCGGTCGCAGTATGAACCGAAATAGATTAATTGTGTGGAGGATGGGATTTGAATAATTTATTATGGCCCCCTTTTTAAATTTTAAGTAATGGTCAGCCAATGATGATGAAGCCAGTGCACATCTCTGTATAAAAGGTTGAACACCATCATGTTCTAAACACTTTCTGCTGGCGTAAATTTGTGATTTAATGAAAGTAAATGGAAGTGAAAAGGATTTTTATAAATTCTGACTGTTGCTTATGTCTGATACTAAAACAGGGTGGTCAGCTTTAAATACTCTTCTTTTAAACTGTCTGAACAGAGGATGAGGACATAAAAGCTGTAAGTGTTGTGACTGTGTGTGGAATGTAACGAAATTTCTGGGGAAACAGTAGCAGGAGACTGGATGTCTGTCTTGAAGTGCAGCATTCCTCATGTGTGTTTGATACGCAGTCATGGGGCGGAATGCGCTCACATGCCTTATCGTGTTTCGTCATGGGAACCTGGTTTCTGTGGCAACAGAGACTGGCCTTGATATCATCTGCTGCTTTGGCATGCGTGTACATCTGGGAAGAGCAAAGAACAGAGATCGTGGACTGAGCTTTTGTTGAACATGTCCTTATGCTTTGTGTCTTCTTTTTGCAGACGCCCAGAATGAATGGAGTACCAAGGCTACCTTTCCTGGCGTAAGTATCTATCTCTCTCTCTCTCTCTTTCTGTCTCTCTCTCTCTCTCTCTCTCTCTCTGAGTAGACATTCCGTGGAAGTCACACATACCAGCCCTTATTTTACTGAAATCTGGTGGCTCTCATTCAGCCGTTGTACTGTTAGTTAAACCGCAAACCTCTCAGACATCTATGATTCGCTAGTCAGCAGAGGTTTGTCTGAGCTAGAGGAGAGTTCATCGTTACATAAAGCCTCTGACTGTCAAGAAGGTTCCCAGTCTACAATGTTCTCCTACAGTGGTTCTGACTATGGACTGTGGAGGAGCTGTTCTTGTATCAGCTGTCAGCTTAACTCACTCGACATATCAGTGCCCCTCCACTCAAACTCTCTGTCACAAGAGGCACCATATTATTTTAAGGAGAGGCAAAGGGGGTGGGTGTCATTATTTGCCTGCATGACTGCAGAAATTTAGTAACACAGCAGGAGTGACATTCTAAACATGATCAACAACTGTCAGCACAACCCTTGGAATGTGTCAATGCCACTGTAGCCATGATAGTCACGTGATTGTAGACTGCCATGGCCTCCAGTGTTTTAAAGTCCTGACACACACTAATGGCTGCATCATGATACATTTAGTGACACACTTAGCAGAGCTGAGCCCCAACTGTCTGGATACCTAAAGACAGGACTATCCATTTTCCATAATGTGTTCATGACATGGTGCTTTCATGTAGTGATTTAATTTCATGGCTGTGTATTTACATGTTCTGTAATTATTTTTTGTGCTGCGCTGAACTGCTCTGTTTTAAGATGATGTACACTTTTCTAAATGAGTGGAACAATGGGAATAAACAGAAATGCCTGTATTTTATTATAATAAGAAGAATAATCTTTATTTGTATAGCACAATTCATACATACAAGATGCAGCTCAAAGTGCTTTACAGTTTGGCAAGAATAACACAAGACAACATTTCTTGCAGTCCAGTGGCCCCAGAGCTGACGAACACAATAACGAACTGACATAATGACGCAATGCTCTGTTAATGCGGGCTCTTGCGTGACACAGTAATGCAGTGTCACAACGACGCAATGCCCCATTGATGCGGGCTCTTGCATGAACACAGGTCAACAGTCCTTGTAATCCAGAGGTGCTAGAACGACGCAATGTCAATTGAAAAAAAAAAAAAAACAGTTCCAAAAGACATTTGTAGTTGTTTTGAAATGTTATGTGTGTTGAGTCCTGATGTATGAAAGTGTTATGAACATGCTCCCTCTAATCCCCCAACCCCCAAACAGTTTAGTGCAGCTCAAAAAATAATGGACCAAATGAGTCATGAAATGAAATCATCAAATGAAAGCACACATTATGGATAAATGAATAGTCCTGTCTTCAGTGTGTTGAGTCCTGATGTGTGAAAGTATGAGTGTTCTGAACAAGCTACCTCTCATCACTCCCCCCCCAACAGAGGAGGAAACCCATTCGCTACTGTCAAGCTGCGGCCCACCGTAACCAATGACAGGTCCGCTCCCATCATTCGATAGGACATCGGAGGCTCAAGCATTGGGCAGAGACCAGGTTGGCTCAGGGCACCAGCCGGACGTCTGATGGAAAACATGGCATCTGTCACCAGTACCGAATTCTGTGTTAATCTGTGTTGTTTAGATGGCTAACTGCTGTATACAGCCAGCCTGGCACTGTGACTTGAAGACTATGTCAGTAGGGACATACATTTATTTATGTATAACTTTTAGAGATATGGTGTATTTTAAAGTTTTTTTTAAGTGTCATTCCTGACATTGCCACTAGTGATATAGGCAATTTATGCAACAAAGTAGGATGGCTGGATGCTCAAATACAAAAATCTAAAAATTGTAAATGCGCAGTTCTGGGTATATGTATGTATATATTGTAGCTGTGTATCTTGTTACCTGTATTGCTGAAATCACTGTTAGGGATATCATGTTGCCATAGGACAAGCACTGAATGTATAAACCTGTGTGCGGGGCTGACTCTACTGACCATCCACCTGACAGCGTTGTCTGTGTTGTTTTGATGACATGTACTGTATTGTCTGGTGACAATGACACATTACTTACCTGACATCTGTGATACATACATATGTGGACTGAAGATGGAAAGACATTAGCACATAGCAGTAGGTCAGTATCTTGTACATAAATGCGGGAATTGGTTGCTGTATTGGACACCAAGCACTAAGGATGGCGACACAAGGCAGACTTGATTATTTGTCATAATGTAAGAATTGAGAGACTAGGCAGGCCTGGTTGTATGAAATGACTTGGGGACTTCAACACACAGGGGACCTCTGGAGACTTTAACACACAGTTCATTCAGAATAGTCAAAGGGACAAATGTCTCATGATGGCTGAAAAGTACATCTTACTTAGACAACCACAGATACAGTGCCAGGAAAAAACATGCAAACGTTTTGATCACATTTTATGACAAATGAATGCAAAACAAATCCATGGCATTCCAAAATATTTGCATACTGTGTCTTGGCACTGTGGTTACGACACAGCCTCCCCATGCTTTGTAAATGTGTTCCTAAACATGGACTAAATCACATCTTTCATCATTCAAGCTTTAGTTTATTTCCACCAGCACTTGTAGCTTCTGTGCCATGGTTGAACTATTCAAGCTCTCTGTCTGAAGCTTTCATACAGATTTCAGACTTGTCTCGTAACACAACACACAATCATTTTTCTTTTTCTTTTAAGCACCTTGTAAATAATGCAAGCTCAAATCTGGTCCACACAATGGAAGACCACACTTTTGCCTTAACCTTTACTTTATTCCATTAAAGAGACATAAAAACACTATGTGTAGGTGCAATGCAAAGTTAGTACTGTTGGTTGCTCTTAATATTTCTCTTTGTTACACTGACTGCCATTTAAACTTGGCACTTCAGGGAAGCCATTCAGAGGCCTAGTGCAAAGCTTATTTTTATTTGTAATTATTATTATTGTTTTTTTCTTTCACGCTGCTGTTAATTATGTGACTTTGTGTTACATACTTGCTCTATGAGATAAAAAATAAATGTTTTATTTCTGCAAGTGTGGGTCAGTATGGTTTCCTGAATTATTAATTATAACTTGAGAAAAATATGTACATCTTAAATGCAGTTAATGCTGTCCCGCATAGCTTATTATATTGTCATTTATCAGAAAAGGACTTACAGTAAAAAGGACAGTGTCCCTGCAGCAACTTAGGATTAAGTGTAAATGCTGAGAATGTTTCTTTTTGCCAGCACTTTGTATTGGGATGCATAGGAAAGTTTAAACTTTAGCACAGACTGACTCGTGTTATCCTATTCACATTACTATGAATAGAAATGTAAATAAGGACCTTTTCTCTTTTGAAGTAAATTTTTGGCCTTTTTGCCTTTAATGTGACAAGACAGGCGAGAGCGACAGGAACTGAGCTAGGGGGAGAGGAAGGGGAAGAGTTGGGAAATAAACGCAGGGGTAGCCTCCACCCCAGGGCCTTGTACTCATGCAATGGCCACCCTAGCCAGCTGCGCTCCTCTGACCTTTTCTGTCACAGCAGTGAAACACACCTGGCATCAGTTTCCACCTTCCAAGGCCGACTCAGCATCAGAATTGACAAACATTGATCAGAACAGGTGTAGTTTTCTTCAGCACTAGCATGAGACTGTCTGCTTCATTTACCAAACATGCTATTTAAAACAAAGAGAGACAAAGAGGAGTCTTAGAGGATGCACTCACATACTTTAATTTACAGTATTTCTCTCATATAAAAAAGTGTGAACCGATCGTGATGGCATGCACTGCTTTTCTGCAGGAGGCAAGGGGGGGAGCGACAAAATATCCTTTCATTAAACTTCATGATAAGCAAGCCTTGCTTACATACACATACACACACACACACGCACGCACGCACAGGGAGAGAGGAGGGGAGGACACTAGCGACAGAAAAATAAGACATTTCTCAATTGATACATAATTAACGCAACACATTTTACAGTCATTACCAAAATAAAAGTAAGCTTCAGTATACACCACTTAACAAAAAAACAAGAAAAGAAAAAAAAAAGAATGTGTGCATTGAAACTCATCTGGCATGCGGCCTTGGCATGATTTAAAAAGAATTTTATTGCAACTTAGGGTTTTTTTTTTCTTTTCTTTTTTGCTCACTCTCTGAGGCCAGCAGAGCCTACGCATACACAGCCTGTGCTGCTTACCTGAAGGCTACATACACCATCAACAGACAAAACATCATCATCCAAAAGCGTCATCCATTTCATACAAAAAGCAGTGTTCATCTCAATTCTAAATGCAAAAATCAGTGCAGTGCAAGGATTAATATGGCCCCCAAAACATACGAAACAGGCAAGAAGCACCGTCTCAGAAGGAAAAAAAAAACATATTTGTATGAAGTTGGTGCAAGATAAACAGCATCTAACATAGCCAACTGACTCATATAAAAGGACTGTGGATGACAGAGCACCAATCCTGCAGCAGTCAATTAATCAATTTGTGAAGATAACTAAATTAAAATTCAAAGATAAAGAAAACAGGTCTTAGGAAAGGAGAGGGAGAAAGAACAGCAGGTTTAGGTCTATCTGTGGTGAACTGCGTGATTGTTTCCGTATATCATGTTGTCCATGAGTCTTTCAAACCTCAGGGAGACATATGACAGGAACGCCTTCTAGTTTGTTCCCTTTTCCGCAGATTGCACTGGTAAGCCGCAATGGATAACTGCATAGACCAGACCAGAGTGACCTGCACATGTCTGTTAAAAAGAAGAAAAAGCAAAAACAAAACAAAACAAAGGGTGTCATGATGGTCTTCACCTTGCTCTGTTTCTTTTTCTGTTAGTCCTATGTGGTGCGATAGCAAGAGTCCCTCTCCACCTGCCTGCCTGTCCTGTGCAAGGCTTTATGGGAGGTTACGGTCACCATCCAGCTGCTGGGAGCAAAGGTGTTCAGCTCCATACACACACATCACACTCTGACTTAGTAAAGGCACCGATGATTGAATGAAAGAGGTCTGGACTGGGGCAGCTAATCACAGAGTCGTCAATAATTAGCATTGTCTCGTCGTCACGTAAAAATGAACAATTAAGTTATCACATGCGTTTTTAAAAAATATGTTTTTCATTATCGATAGACATGGTTGGTTGTTTGTATTTATGCATGGCATTACTGGTGTGCAAATATGATTGATGAAAGATGAACGAAAAACAAAATGGCCGCTGCTCCGTTTGGTCCCTCACTTGGCTGGCTCTACCCGAAGGTGGCGCCACAGTTGGGGCATCTCCGCTGGCGCAGAGCGAGGCAGAAGAGGATGCCGATGGGGAAGAAGAAGATGGCACACAGGATGCCCAGGCAGGTGAAGTCGTCCTCCAGCACCCCAACCCTGAAAGGAGAGCACAGCCACATGGGTTCGGCCATCTTAAAACATGGGAGTAGCACCTGGTGGGAATTTAGCACGATAGAGGTATTATCTTCCAGTGTGTACCGAAAATGGGTCATTTACATTTGTCAACACTACTATTACTAATAATAATAATAATAATAATAACAATAACAACACCAATATGTATTGGTGGTAGTAGTAACTGTTAAAGTAGTAGTAGTAGTAGTAGTAGTGGTGGTGGTACTACATAAAGTCACACTGTTATTTCAACCAGCCATCCAAGCAAGGCTTAGGTCTAATTAAGTCTTGTGTCGGACCACCCCACACATCAACAACACACCAGGAACTCTCACCAAGAGGTACATTAGTATGAAAACAGGTTTCTACCAGTGTTAACAGGCGTTGCTTTTTTGCATGCCTTTGCCTTTTGAGTTCCTAGGTACCTAGGAACCGCTTATTGCAACTTCGGCAGAGCAGAATCTAAGCTTTATTTTGACAGCTAAATACCCACTACAAAATGATATACTGTTATAACAGTCATGTAGGATGCTACAGCCAAGTGCAGGGGTAGGTAGATAATATTAAAAGTAAAAAGGTAACAGTGAAAGTGATTAACTGTGGACATTTATATAAGCAATAATGTCCTGTTACGCACATAAGCTTTGTATGTTATTACTGCCGTACTGCGCTGTTTGACTTGGGACCAGCAAGTTCCTCCATGTTAGAGTAACTGCAACAGATGTGCTATGATTAGACAATGAAATAACAATGTGTGACTAAACTTATGAAGTGTGTGTCAGATTTCTCAAGGATTGGAATTTGGCAATGATGGACTTTGGAGTAACGCAGCTCAGAACCAGCGTGTAATAACACTGTTCCCCTGTCCAGTCATAGACTGCCCAAGGGCTTAGCAGTAAGTCTTTCAATGACTAAGATGTCTTCATGTACAGGTACTACTCTGAAAATTAGAATATCCTGAAAAAGTGCATGCATTTCTGTAACTCAACTTTAAAGGTAAAATGTTTAAAGGCTCAGGACCCGTTTGCAAGTGTTTTGCATTACTTACCTAATTAGTGTATGACACTTTGAGCCTACAATATTGAAGCTTTTCACAGTATTTTAATTTTCTGAGTTTTTGGGTTTGAGGTTTTAATAAGCTGTAAATAATAATCAGCAAAATTACAACAAAAAAAAGCTTGAGATATTTCACTTTGCATTTAATGAATCTATAAAATGTATTGGTTTCACCTTTTATGTTAGATTGCCTGAGTAAAACAACTTTTACACGATATTCTAATTTTCCGAGTAGTACCTGTAGTACTGTCATTTGTGAACCATGCCTTGTAGTGGAATTGAATGACAACTATGCTATTAAGATCCAAACCACTTCCATGAAATGCAGTACAACATCACTGGCTTAATGTCTTGTTATTTTTTATATAATTTTTAGAAGTCATGGCTGTTTGTCCAAACCACCCTAGATCTGAGTGTAGTCATGATTTTTAAACCCTATTGAGGTATAATGGATCATTCTGTGTGCAGGAGGCTAGGTGGGTGTCTCGAAGCACAATCCCACTTTTCTGGAATCTTCCAAATCTAAAAATAAACTTACTGAGGTGCGCGCTTGCTATATTTGTGTGAGTGTCTATGAACTTTGCCTGATGCAAACTAGGAGCTTTGCCTATTGAGAACTGGCATCCAAGGCACAACACTTTGACCTCCTGTCGTCCTACAACACAGAAAAGCAGATTTTAAAGAGAACAAATTCCCTTTTTTTTCAGAAGGCGAATTGATACGTTGAAAGGGGAAGTGGAAATATGCGAATGTCACCGCACACTGTGTCTGGTGCCAAAAAAAAGGGGGGGGAGCAAACAACTAGGCTAGCTTTTGTTGGTTAACCATAAAATAAATAATTTATCCTTGTTGAAGAGGAAGTTAAAAAAAAAAACATTTAAAAAAAAAAAAACCACCTGCTGACTCTGACACTATCTTTTGGACCATCAAGTCTACAAAGTCCAGAACTTTGACACAATGAACAAACAGGCCCTCACATGGTTGTCCTAACCTCACTCAGTCGCCTGTCACATGAATGATGACTACAAGCCACAGCTTACCCAGAAAAAAAAACAGGAAAGACAGAAACACAGGATTTCCTGAGGTAACAGTGATTAGGATACAAACACATGATAATGTGACTTTCTGAGCCTCAATTTGTTCGAAAAAGCCTAGTCGTAAAAAAAGACAACATAATGGAAATCTAACATTCAAAGTAATGGTGCTACTGGTAACCAGTGACACAGTTACTGTGGTTTTACACAGGAAGCAAGACTTTGGCACAATGGTTGGCTGCATGTGTATTTCTCTTAGACAGTGACTCACTAAAGAGGATCACAGCAATGAGTCGGCAGGGATAGGAGGTCATGTCATGCAGCTTAATGATTCACGTAGGTTTACTGAAAGTGGGGCTTTTTTATATGTGGGACTTCCGGTACAACTGTTTGGAAACTCAGTAAACTTTTCCCGAGCATGATACAGAACCATCTCTACCTGTTAAGGCAGTTCTTTAAATATACTGTAGTCTATCCGAAGTTGGAAATAAAACACATTTACTTAAACTCTGGTCCTGAATTAAAGTTTGTCCTTAAATAATTTTGAAAAGGTTTTCTATAAAAACCAGCAAGTGTTAAAAAAGGCCAAGGGTGAGATAAGTTAATAAGATGAGTTAATAAGGCCAAAGACAAAAGAGACTAGGTTAAAAACATTACAAATGTCACTGGCTTATTGTATTAGCTTACCTCATCATATCACATGTATGACATTTAATGATCATTTCAGTTAGGCCTTTATGTATGCCTCTCTACCTTCATGTATGTATTAACAGTTTCTGGTATCAAGAAAGCACAGCAGTAACCATAAGCAGGGTGTCTGTGAATGTAGACATCAATAAATCATTTGATGCCAAACTACTAGTGGTATTTGAGAAAGGATTTATTAATGTCTACATTTATAGACACCCTGCTTCTCCTGGCTGGCTTTACTGCAGTGCCTTCATCACCAGTATACCACAACATCTAGGTAAAGTGAAGGTGATTCTAATTTGTCATTGTGGTCCACAGCATACAGTGAAATTCAACCTCTGCATTTATCCCATCACACGTCTGAGCAGCCATGAGAACAGCACCCGAGGAGCAGTGTTTGGGGGCATTACCACGCTCAGGGTACCTCAGTGGCACTTCTGGCAGTTGGTGGATTTGAACCTGCAACCCTCTGGCTACAGCTCCATTACCTTACCTGAGGGATTCGAACCTGCGACCGTTCAGTTACAGGTCCCTTACCTTAACTGTCAGGCCACCACTGCCCTATGTAAAGTGTAAGGTAAAGTGTGAAAAATGTATGTGCATGTGTGCATTTCAATTCAAATCATCATCACTATCATGGCTTATGTCCTCAGGGCTACCATGGAACTGGATGGGCAAGATCATGTTACTGCGGTGGAGTGTTTCTTTAAATGGGATAACCAAAGGAGCACTTGGATGAATTCTAGAATATCTGTGAAAGGGTTCTCAGCTCTCAGCAGCATCAACATATAGTCCAGATACATACAATCTATGAAAAGTGATTTGTATACATTCAAACTATCCCTAATACAACCAAAATTCCACCATAGTTTTATATGTAGTAAAATATGTATCCACATTTTGTTTATGCAGCAGTTTATGCAAAAATATCCAAAGCAAGCTATCCTTGTTACGGAGATAGCAGCACAAAGAGTTATGGGAAGCAGGTACGGAAGTTATGGGAACCAGGGCTCTGGTCATGAGTCGACTTACCTGCAGGCAGGACAGCCCCCTACCACCACCACTGAGGGCTGGATGATGGTGTAGGTGCCCGTGTAGTTGGGCTGCTGGGACACAGGTGGCAATGGGCCTGGCACAGCTGGGTGGGCTGTAGACAGAGAGACAGATTGTGTACAGGGAGCCATCACACACCTGAGGTACATCTGTCACACCTGACCAGGGGGGTGTTCCAAGTAGGTGGTTAAGTGATTAAATTGAACTCAGAGTAAGTGGTAACTCTCTTAATAGAGGGATCTCATGGGTTCATTCTTATAGCAAAACTAGTCAAAGGGATCTTCTACTAGTAGATTTACCACATGCTCGGAGTTAACATACCCAGGTAAGGTGACTAACGCACAGGAGACACTGAGTTTTGGAAGCTGTACAACACACAACACAGCACCATAGAGATACAACGGATCTGGTGGGACAGGCTCTTGTGATCAAGGCAAAATTCACTAGGTATCATTATAGCAGATGTGAGGAACATTAATGAAGGTTAAGCTCATACAACACAATGACGCAAGGCACGTATGCTGAGTAAGGCAGGAAGGACGCTGCTTTAGTTCCTCTGTGTCTAGTTTTAAAGGCCCATAACTTGGGTGCAATGCAGGCTGATATACAAACAATACTCAGAAAGCATTAGATCAGATCAAATCACCAGAGGTGGACAAACTGGCTTGAAAAAGTAAAAGTCCTGTCATACATTCCTTCTGTCTGTGCACCTAATGCAGGTGATTTCACTAATTAGCTCCTGTACCTGGCTGAAGAGGTGTCCTAATCGGGATCCGCTGGTTCATTGAATTAGTTGGAACATACAGTATATGTGGCAGGATTTTACTTTCTGAGCTCGGCATGTTTGCCTATACAGATCACTGTTACCTTCACAGAGATATATTAACCTACGTGTCTTTGCAGAAAGTGTGAAAACGTAGACTAGGTTACTACTGATAGTACTGTACGTGTTCACTTTTTTATAGTATGGCATAATAAACAGTAGGCTTGAGCAATTTTTACTGTAAGATGTAGTGCGTACATTTTATTTTTTACATGTTAAATGGAATCTCACAAACTTGTTTTTACTAAAGGCGCCCCGTGGCACAGTAGGCCTTCCATGGTATCATTTCATGGTTGTGTTCCGAGCAAAGTCCAATAGCCTACTTGGTTTGAGTGAGGCCGTCTTGTCAATAACAAAGTTTTTGGCACTTGAAACTGTAACAAAGGCATTTTAACTGTAACAGTGTTAAATTAAGCTGCCACATCAGTGCTACAATCAAACCTAATTCCTTCGTAGGGTGAGACTGTACACCTAGACTTGAATGCACACCTTGTTTTTTCTTTATTTAATTTTAAGTGAAAGTGTACTTACCCTGACCAGCAGGATAGGGATAGGGTGGCGGTGGCTGCTGAAATCCAGGAGGTGGCGGGGCAGCCGCTGGGATAGCGCCATAATTTTGCGAAGGACCATATTCATACGCCCCCGGAACGGTGTTATAAGCAGGGGGCTTGTCTTGCAGAAGAGGTTTATTATCCATATTCGACATGTGTTGTTAACGCGTTGAGATTTTCCTTCCCCACTGTTTTGTCGGCTGCACTCTCACCTTGAGGTCTTGATTTTCTGTTGTGTTTCCCTGAGCGTCATACAAAACACAAAAGTGTCCGAGCGCGACTAAAAGACTACACGCGTGTGAAAAACAAAGACAAGGAAAGCAAGAAACTAGAAACTTCACCACTCGCCATGCGCCAAGTCGGTAATACCCCCCAAACCCATTACCGCTGGGTCTTATTAAGACAGTTTAACGTTAAGACAGACTAAATTCAATTTCAATTCATTTTCATTACGAAGTTATTTCTGGTTCACCATCACCTTCAAAGTTGTTTACGTAAACTCCTTCGCAAACTCAAAAATCGTTTTCCTGCTATCGGGTCTGTCACAAGACAGCAATCATGTGATACACTGGGCGTTTACAAAGCTCAGCGTTTCTTAAAGCGACATACCGTTTTTACCATCGCACCACAGACAGCACATACTGAGAGGGTCACTTGTCGAAGGGTTGTTTGAAAGTATCAGGCAATATTTGTTGTGATCTTACACAGAGACAGTTACCTTGACGAACTTTTACAGTAGCTGAATAAAAACTCAATTAGCTTTTGACATGACCCAGGGAATGACATCAGTGTATCTAGGCTAGTTTTTAGATTTCAAAAATTACACTTTCAGTAATTTTTTGTGCTCTAGAGCAACGTGCATCACCGAAGAAGAATCTTTCAGAGAGTAAAGATGAAAGTATCGTTAAAATATAGGCCCGAATTATTGCATCCAAATTGGAAATGTATGTTACATTTCTAATGCATGGTCGTGATGTTGTACTGTTTAAACCGGACAGAATAAAGAACTAAGACGGTAAGCACCCTGGTTCTTTATCAACTTACAGTCACATCTCATTGAACCACTATTTGAGTCTACAGTTTAAATTATTGAAGTTGCACATTATAAATAATTCTACATGTACATATGCTCGTTAAACAGCTGTAGCAGACGCAGTAAAACGCCCCATCCTAAGGGGATTGTCCAATCACTGAGGAGGATGCAACGGCTCCATGGAATGACAGCCAATCCGTGATAAATACCCCAACTTCCTGTCGTGGCTTCGGAGTCCTTAAGAATATTCCCCACAATGGGAATAAACAGTAGCCTACAGACAGAATAGCTTTTACACAGTATTGTTTTATCTATTTGAGTCGAGATAGCAATTTCTACGACAAATTATTTCGACAGATGTTCTATTATATCCTCTTATTTGCTTGAATAATGCCTTCTTTTTGCTACTTGATGTAGCTATTAGCTGGCACCATTGGAGTTTATGCTGTAACCCAACGGCGGAGGTGAGTTATATTTACAGTAGCCTAGTTTGTTTACGACGCAGTTATTACATTGTAAAATGTAGTCGTTGGGTTATGTTAGTGTATTCGGAGTTGGCTGAAAGGCCTATTGTCTTGTTGAGGAATTATTTAAAGGTTTTGAAGTCTAACCCTGCTCCACAGAGGTATCCAATGTCATGGATGCTTTGCAGTCCAGGCTGTCAAGTGTCCTGTTAGCGGTTGCCAGCCCTGATGCTGCTTTGTGTCAAACTGAAAGTATTTTTAGCCATTAGTTGTACTGTTATAGTCAGATAATAACCCGCACATCCCGGGTGGCAAGAAGGATTTCACATTACTCAATATTGACTGCTGCCCATGTCATCAAACAAATGTCAGCGCATCAGCCAATGCAGAATACCAGTAGTCATTGCGTAACGCAGAATCTAGTCAAACATATGCCAGCTTCTTTGCGTGCTCGGCATTTGTCCGTGTAAGAATTCCTTTCATAATCTGCAGGGAAAGAGCTTCAGTTAGGACCAGGAGGGAACCTGGAGGCGCTCTTTGCCGCAGGGCTCCATCATGACCAGTTCCCTCTTGTGGGCCGTGGATGTGTACGGAAGAGTGTACTCCCTGTCCACCGCTGGAGGGCGTTGGGAGCGGTCTAAGGACAAAGTGTTGGAACTGAAAAAACTAGGTGCTGTCAAACAGTGCTGCTGGGGCATCGGCTGCGACAATCAACTATACCTCAATGTTAACCCAAGTGATGTGGCCATACGCTTTCAAGAAGAGACGTATGAAAACCAGGTGATTTGTGAAAATTGTATAGCCTACTTTACATTCTAAAGGATAAGATGAGCATACGTATGAAACAGTGCATGGATGAATGTGTAACAGGTTACAATAAACACCAATGTTTTTGTTAATAATGGCACAAGCGCTATGTTTTAATAGGGAAGTTTTAGTATGCATTGGTGTGTTTTGGTTACATAACTATGGATCCTTTCTTTTTGTAGCGCTGGAATCCCTTGGAGGGTTTCACGGACACGCTGCTGCCCACAGATCGTTGGCCGTGGACAGACGAGGCCGGTCTGAACCCTCAGCCTCTGCACAGCTTCCAGCTGCCCTCTGAGAGCTGGGAGTGGGAGGGAGACTGGTTCGTGCACGACGAGACCTGTGGGAGACCATCTACTGGCACAGGGGTGTGTCTGCCTGGTTCTTTGGCACTGAATTCATTTTATGACGGCAGGAATCTTACATGTTCAAAGATCAAACTGTTATTCTAATTAGTTCATGGGTGTAGGGACAGACTAGGCTTTTAGATTCACAGATGTTCTCTTACATCTTTGATATCAAGAGCTCTACACTGAAGGAGTAGTCTTTTGATTATAGTCCACTACAGTTTTCTTCAGATTCGTATAAATTCCCTTTACATTGTCTTAATTTCTCTTTACCTGTCTTGAAACCGCACGCACTCAAAGAAGTTCTGTGTTTCTGCTCATGGCAGTCCTGGTCCTGTAAATCATAAATGACACTATCCCACTAAGTCAAGATTTTCAAGTATGTAGATAACACCATCATCATTGGCCTCATCGGTGACAATGATGTGTCACACTCCCTTAAGGAGATGAACTGGACTGTTGGCTGGTGTTGTAACAACAAGCTTCAACTTAATGCCTCCAAAATAACTGAAATAATTGTGGATTTCAGAAAGAGGCAATCCACCAACGGCCCAGTCAACATATGTGATTAGCCAATATCCCGGACAAACTCAAAATCAGCCATAATTTGAAGTGGGATATTAACACCAACCACCAACTTATTAAAAAGGCCCAACAGAGACTGTACTTTCTTAGGTAGCTGAAAAAAATGTAATGTCAACAATAACCTTTTGGTGCTTTGATGCTTTTCATCATAGAAAGCATCATTACTACATCTATTACTGTCTGGCATGGAAACTCTGATTGCCATGTCAAGAGTAACCTTGAGAACATTGTCACCAAAGCCTCAAGAATCATTGGTTGTGTCAATCCATCAATCTCCGGTGTTTATTCGGAGCACTGCCAAAACTGTGGAAGGAAAATCAATGGTGACCCCTCTCATTCAGGCCATGGCTTGTTCCAACTGCTGCCCTCAGGAAGATGGCACAGATCACTGAGATGTGAAACATTGTGCCTTAATAACACCCCTTTCCCCTCTGCAGTCAGAACTGCTGAACTTAACCCGATATGGACTGGCATATGATTTATTTATTTATTTATTTATTTATTTATTTATTTATTTATTATTATTATTATTATTATTATTATTATTATTATTATTATTATTATTATTATTATTATTATTATTATTATTATTATTATTATTATTATTATTATTATTATATTTTTAGACCCGCGACTAAAAAATTACCACTAACTTTGTTGTGTGGCAATAAAGCCGTCTTGTAACTACTCCAGACACTTAAACATGTAGTTTTAGAGAGAAGCACAGAACACAGGGAGATGGGATTCACATTTTAAATGCTTTTGCCAGATTTCCACCTGTGAAATCGTCTATATTACGGAACTGATTGAACTATGGTGTGCTTCTTTTAGTTAGACCTAATTTGGCGAAGAAGCAGAAGTGTGCATTGCCACATCTTTGCCTGTTTTGCCATTGTCAGGGCTGGGAGTATGCTGTGGACTTTCCCACCAGCTTCAGCAAAGACAAGAAGTGGAACTCGTGTGTCCGCCGCAGACGATGGCTCAGGAACCGACGATACAAAGCTTTTGGGTCCTGGTCTAAGGTAGACATGCATGACACACCTCAGGGGGATGAACAAGGCCATATCCCAGCACTGGTTTATAGAAAAGGCTTTTGACAGAGGGAAAGATTGCTTCTTGGGATGATCTTGATGTTTTGTTTTTTTTTTTTTTGAAAGAAGTAAGATCTTATATTAAAGGTGTACTTCCACGAGAAACCGTTTAGTACTTGCTCTTTTGAAATATGATGGGTCACCCCGAGTTGCATATGCATGCTGCATATCAAAATGTTTTTCTATCGCCGTTTTCTATATCAGTCAAAAGAAGACAATAGGCGGAAAAACGACCCAATGCTAAAAGTGCCTCCGGCGTGACGTAGACGTGGAAATACATATAAGAGCTTCAATTAAATAATGTTAGCCTGTTTGACTGACTCGCATAAGATTAGCAGGCTAGTTGAATGACTGAACTGCATTTAGCCGGGCACTTGCACTGTTTTGTCATGCAAATATTACCATTCTGAAACGTTCATTGACAAACGATCAGGAAGCGACTGTGCTTGTGCCATCTCTCCTTTCTCTTCGGATTCAGGATTAAACACATAAGGCTGTATCTCCGTAGACATTCTGTGTGCAGTTTTAGCGCTGTCAAGTTGACTTTTCCCCTTTACCACTCTGCTATCAAGTTGACTGTGGGGCAAAGGAAGCTGCAGGGAGCGTGCCTCTGGTGAAATCGTGTCGTTCTCCCCGCACCACCCCCTCTACCAAACTAAAACAGCCTGAAACAGAAGCACTAGAACATTTTTTTCATTAAAACCAGCGCACAGGGCAATTATTAATACTAGAGAGCACCGCAAAATGAATGAAAACACGATGGAAGTACACCTTTAAGCTCATTTTATCTTTTTATTGTGAGAGTGTTTTAGAATAAGCAATACAGAATTCAGTGCTATTGGGCCTTGGTGTCATCATAAAATAATAGAGGACAATTCTTTTCCCGGTGCACTTCCCATCCTAACAGCGCTAACCTCCACCTACCAGCACTGTTCTGTAGTTTTTTAAGCTCTTGCTTACTCTGTTCTCCTTTGCACATCTGTAGCTTGATTTGTGTCCTCTATTGTAGGCCACTTTGGACAGAAGCGTCTGTTAAGTGTAATGTAATATAATGTAATGTAAGTAAAGTCTGGAGAAACAGTTTCCAGTAAAGCCAGATATACGTCCAATCTAAATTTAACTTAAGATAGTCTTTTATTGTTTCACGGTTTTAGGAGAAGCCGAGCAGAAGTCAATACGATCTTGTTTATTTCTGGGAAACAAAGATAAGACTGTGATAAGAAGTCATATTTTTCATTGGGTTGAAAAGTGCTAAATAATTTATGGCAAAAGTTGAAGACAAATCATATCACATTTCGTGACACACAAGGTGATGTACTCTTGCAAATTGCTTAAACCCTGATTTCTTTTTTGTTTTTCATGACTGTACTGGTTATTTTCAGATTCCCCTTGATAGGGGCAGGCCCCCTCCACAGCCCTTCATAGACATCAGCTGTGGAGGCCACCTGATGGGCAACAACAGCGAGAAGCGCCTTTACCTCTGGGCTGTGTCCCAGCAGGGCAGGGTGGGTGACTACAATTACCATCATGCATTTCACCTGACCTGACTCTCACCTATTACATCCACATTGAAAGACCAAAACAAGTCAGTGCAAGATATTTGTGCACAGTATGCTGTGAATAAGACTTCAGTGTAAAATGAAAATTGGCATGTTAAAAAATCATACCGAGTTGGTATGTTTGCTGAGGAGCAAAACTGAGTTAGCCTGTTGCATTCAGAACTTAACTATTTTTTACTGTTTGTCCCAGAAGGCTAACAATGGAAGTGGTAGGTGCTCTTAGACGAAGCATGAAGATTACGCTATTAAACTATTAAAACAGCTCGAAGAAACTCCACACTCCATCAGTAGCACAGCAAAGGCCACAACATTCAAAATGAGGCACTGAGAACTTTGTAAGTGTACACAACATTTATTAATAAAACAGTTTTGACAGGCAGTACCTTGCTGTATGTTCTCGTCGCTGCCATGATAAAAGTCTGCACGAGTCGATTGGTGGCGGCGACGAGAAACAACTGCAAACTACTGCATGTAAGAACAGTTTTTTAAATAAACGTGTACATTTACAAAGTTCTCAGTGCCTTGTTTTGAATGCCAGGGCCTTTGTTGTACTACAGATGGAGTGTGGAGTTTGTTCGAGCTGTTAGCCTTCTGGGACACACGGTACAAAATAGTTAAGTTCTGAATGCAACAGGCTAACTCAATTTTGCTCCTCAGCAAACATACCAACTCAGTATGATGTTTTAACATGCCAATTTTCATTTTACACCGAATTTCTCCTTTAACTGTAACTGGTAGGCCTACTGGTCAAAAGAGTTGAGTGTACCGTAAATGTTTTTCCACTAGAGGTCAGTGCTGCACTGTGCATTAAGCTGAAATGGGAGGGTCAAAAGTGAACCAGATTTGTATGTGTCAAATTTGTGTGGGTGTGTGTGTAAGGTGTGTATGAGTGTGACTGTGTGTGTGTGTTGGGAGGAGGGGAGGGCGTATACAGGCATAAATATCATGACCTCTTCTGACAAGTTGGAGAACTACTCTCTTAATGTCAGTGGTAAAAAGATATTTCAATAATTCATACATTATACACTCTTTCAACAATCTAACAGTTTACAACCTTACACAGTTTTCAAGTACAGTTTTATATTTAATGTTTTATTTAAAAAAAAAAAAACGAATGTAAAAGTGGGGATGAGGACGAGTACAAGTCTGCCAAGTATAAACTATGCTCTGCAATCAGAAAGGTGAAGTCTGTCTATGCAATTAAACTGGAGCATCAACTTTCCACCAACACCCCCAGACTAGTCTGGAAAAGTCTAAAGGAGATGACCAACTGGAAAAAGGGGGCCTGCTTCACCACCAGATGAGTACCCAGGTCTTCCTGACAGGCTTAATGAATTTTATGCCTGGTTCAAGGACAGTCAGTCATCAGCTCATTTTCTCTCTTTTGTCATCCAGGAGGCAGAGGTAAGAGGGTTTTTTTTAAAAAGCAGAGTGTAAAGAAAGCAGCTGGACCAGATCAGCTCTTCAGCTGTGTTCAAAGAATGACTTTCCCTTTCCCTTCACTGTGCAGATCAACTGGCAGCTGTGTTCACTGAGATCTTCAACTGTTCTCTACATTAGTATGCAGTTCGTCAGTGTTCTACAGAATCTGTCATTATCCATATCCCTAAGTCAGTTAAAACGGCAGATCTCAATGATTTCAGGCCAGTGGCACTCACCTCAGTGGCTATGAAGGCTTTTGAATGTCTGATACTCTCCGCAACACCTATGTGCGTATCTTGCTCACTGACTTTAGCTCGGCCTTCAACACAATTGATGCTCTCAAGCTATTTGATATGCTCCAAGCCATGGGTATTAAATCAGCCCTCTGTCACTGGATATTGGGCTTTTTAAGACACAGAAGAGTTCAAACTGTCAGTCAACAATGCCATGTCATGCCCTTGTGTTATCTCCCCTGCGATTCTCCATCTACACTAATGACTTGAGATCTCACCGCCAGGTTCAGCTCACAGTCAGGTTTTTCAAATATGCAGATGACACCACCATCGTCAGCCTAATTAATGACAAGGACGAGTCTCAGTACTGCAAAGAGGTACTCCCACTACTGCAACACATCAAAAGCGAAATGGTTGTGGACCTGAGGAGGAGGCCTAACATCAGTGCTCGTGTTAATATACTTGATCACCTCATAACTTTTGCAGACTCTTTTAAATTTCTTGGCTCTTACATTAGCAACATTCTGAAATGGAAGGTTAACAGCACTCATAGCATCAAAAAGCACAACAAAAACTGTACTCCCTAAGGAAACTGAAGGAGTTTTATATGAGTAGACATCTGTTGGTGCACTTCCATAAAGCCATCATTGAGAGTGTCATCACCTGTTCCATCACTGTCTGGTGTGGAAGGGCAGACAGTCGCACCAGGACAAAACTGGAGAATATTGTGACCAAGGCCTCAGACATTATTGGTTGTGACCTCACTCGTCCATTCCTCGTACTCCAAGCCTCCAAAATAATCAAGGGCCCTTCTCATCCATGTCACTACATGTTTCAACTTTTGCCCTCAGGAAGACGGTTTAGGTCCCTTCGGACAGAGACAACACCTTCCGGAGACAGCTTCTTCCCTTCAGCCATCAGACTCCTGAACACTGCTAAACCGATCTCAATGATTTACTGCTCATTTATTTATTTATTTATTTATTTATTTATTTATTTATTTATTCATTCATTCATTCATTCATCCATCCATCCATCAATTTATGTATTTATTTATTTATTTTCTTGGACTGAACTACCTTAACAATCTATCTATCTATTTATGTCTTTGGTTCTATTTTTAGCAAACCCCAGTTTTAGTCTTTAACTAGTGCCTACTCAAGTTCTGCTCACTTGACACCTTCAAAAATGTCAGGAATTTCTCAGTTTATGCTTGGGTTTCAAGTGATTTGCGCACAGTTGAAACATTGTAAATCGTCTACATCATTATGCCTGAGTGTGTGTATGAAAGAGTGAATGAGTGTATGTGTGTGTGTGTGTGTGTGTGTGTGTGTGTGTGTGTGTGTGTGTGTGTGTGTGTGTGTCAGGTGGAGATCCTGGTTTCAGAAAGTAAAAACCCTGGCACATGTTTGACCCAAACATTATCTGTGCCAGCTGAACCTAATGACCACACAAATCCTCAGACAGGTAGATCAGCTAACTAGTGACCATATGTGTGTGTTTGTGTGTATGTGTGTGTGTGTGTTATATGTACTATACATGGTTTGAACCTGTACACTAGTTAAGTGCACAGTTGCTGTGGGATGACACTACTCGTGTCTGGGTCACAAATGCAGGTGTGGTTCCGAAGCGGCATCGAGCACCTGAAGCCAGAGGGCTGTCACTGGGAGGAGATGGCGGGCCCTGGGGAGGTGGCCCAGGTCAGCTGTGGCCCTGGAGACCTACTGTGGGCAGTATTATGGGATGGCCAGCTACTGGTTAGAAGGGGCATCAGCTCTGAACGACCCAAAGGTCTGTATAGAGTTCCAAATTTGCACACATACATTTATTTATGTATATATTTATTTATTTATATGTTTATTTTATATATATTTATTTTATTTATGTATTTACTGTCACACATTGAAGAACATTTTCACCAACAAACACAGCTTTTAAATATATCATATACAATACTCTATGTTTCATATACGATACTACATATCACTTAAGGCTTTTTGCTATTCTGTAGTATGACCTTATGTGCTGCCTTAAAGGATCCTCGTGGACAGTAGTGGAACCCCCTAAGAAGAATCTGGGGGCTGCCCATGTGTCTGTGGGGATGTACGTGGTGTGGGCGGTCACCAAAGACAACAAAGTAAGCCTATGTGCTTTTTTACTTTGCGTTTCCTATAAAACGTTTTTTGTTAATTCCTACCTAAATCAAGTGCCTTTGTTATTCTGTTTTGAATTTTGACATTATACCTGCAAACAAAGGAGCACCTGTTGGAATATAACATAGATGACATACTCTAAGTAGTGCTCTCAGCAATTTGTTTTTGTCTCACAACAAAATACTATGTATGATTCAGTGAGAACGTGACATTTAAAATAATACCAAGGAGTGAATGATGAAAGACCAGTGACCTGTAAACAGTGTGGGGATACTAAGGGTGGAGTATTATATGTGGACTTACCTCTGTTAACAATTCAGATTTGAACACAAAACTATATCATCCCTGATTTCGTTTTTGAATTATTGAACACAATTGATGAGAATATTTTTGAACAAAAATGAAAATATTTTGAGAGCTGTCCTAACAGTGTTATTTTGGGTAGAGCTATAGGTTTCAGATATCCCTCTAACCTAGTTGTAATTCTTAACTGTAGTAAGCCTTTGTGGGATAGTCCTAATATAGTCATATTAACATGTGCGGTATGTAGAGAGTGCAGTGATTGTTTTTTTGTTTTGTTTTTTTCAAAATGCACACTATGGTAACTAAAGGTTGCTTTTTCCTCATGGCCCGGTTCAGGTTTGGTTCAGGAGGGGTGTGAACTCCCATAATCCCTGTGGATCGGGCTGGATTAACATATCAGGAGAGATGCTGATGGTCAGTGTGGGGCCTAACGACCAGGTGAGCTTTATAGGTATCAGAATTCTGTTGGTTTGAGCTGCGTGCTACATATAGTTTCTGTTTATTACCGCACCCCCCCCCCCCCCACCCGGTTCCAGTCAGACTGCTGGCCTTGCATCTCCGAGGAGTCTAGCAGCATTTGATCTGTCACACAATGTGAGTCAGGACCATGGTGTTCCAGCTACAGCAGCAACTTGACTGACCCAACTGGATGTCTTGCCCATCTTATTTATACCCCAACCTTGCCTTGTACGTAAAGATTATCACTGCCTCTCTGCCACCTCACCCCTCCCCTCCCCTCCCCTCCTCTCCCCTCCCTGTTTCACACCCCTCCTTTCCCCTCCCCTCCTCTTCTCTCCCCTCCCCTTCCCTCACCTCCCCTCCCCTCCTCTCCTCTCCCCTCCCTGTTCCACTCCCCTCCCCTGCCCTCCCCTCCTCTCCTCTCCCTGTTCCACACCCCTCCTCTCCTCTCCCTGTTCCACACCCCTCCTCTCCCCTCCCCTCCCCTCCTCTCCCCTCCCTGTTCCACACCCCTCCTCTCCCCTCCCCTCCCCTCCCCTCCCTGTTCCACACCCCTCCTCTCCCCTCCTCTCCCCTCCCCTCCTCTCCCCTCCCTGTTCCACACCCCTCCTCTCCCCTTCCCTTCCCTCCCCTCCTCTCCCCTCCCTGTTCCACACCCCTCCACTCTCCACCCCTCCCCTTCCTGTACCACTCCCCTAAGCCCAAGCTGTTTGGTGGCCTCTCATTAGCAAAGCTTCAGCTGGCGGATCACATTTCTCTCCAGTGTTCCCTTTTGAGTAGGTGTCGGCTGGAGACTGCTTGGGTCACTTGCTGCTGTGGGGGTGGGGGGGGGGGGGGGGTAAAGTGCCATCGCTGCAGCCACCAACACTGCCCCTTTCCTTCCCACCGTCTCTTAATGTACCCCTCTCCGCTTACACACTCACACACCCACCCACACACACATACATAAAACCATTTCATATACACACACGGATACACTTACAATCACGCATACTCACACACACAGCACACACTTACACACACACGCACACACACTCACGTACGCACAGCCATGACCCCTGGTGCTCTGAAACGAGAGCCCCTGTGGCGCTCCAGCGCTGGCCCCCATCCACTCAGCCTCTGCAGCCCCTGCCGCAGCCATATATATCCTTTTGCTGAATTCTGCACCGGGGCGCACAGAGGCCAGCAGGATCACATCTCATTTCAGTTTGGCTGCCACTCTCTGTGCCATATTATGCATTTCATTCCTTAAATGATATGTAGCCCTGCTTTGGGAGAGCCCCTCGAAAGGGTTCCAGTATTAGTGAGAAATCTGTCATTAATGGAAAGTGTTTCAAATGAAAGCAGGTACATTTTGAGCACCTTAAAGTGCTTACCTTGTGTGAGCGTAAAGTTGAAAGGTCACATGAGGACAGAGGTTCCTGGTCTGACTGAGTTAGACACTTTGCTGTAGTTTACAAATCAATTGAATTGAATTTGAAGACAATAAGGCAAGTAAGACACCACTTCAACATTTCTACAAGCTCACTAGGGCTGGATGTTTAATTTAGGCTGCTTCAGGAAAAGATAGTCCACATACCCATGATCCCAAATTCATCACTGCACTAATAAACTATCTTGCATGATGTTGTTGTTGTTTGAGTCAAATTTATTGCATTTGTCATCATCTAGTGACAAAATAATACACGAAAATGTAAATAATACAAGTAAGGGGTCTGAAGGTAACAGACATTGCTGAAGCCCAACTCTGGTCTGTAGACGTCTACTTGACCCTGAGCCAGAACCATGTATGGAGGTGAAGACGGCACTCAGGCCAAGAGGCGACGTTAATGTACAGATCCTCAGGCCATGTCCTGACTAAGACATCCACTAAGACATTAGCAGTTCCCAGCATAAGCCTCAGCATCTCCTCTCAGACTAAGTCAAGCTTCAGTGGGGGAACGGATGACCATAAACTGCACTGAGTAACCAAACCTCTATTCCCCTCCCCCCACCCCTTCTTGTCTAATCATAGTCGAGGGGAACTACTTGACTGGGCCCACACTATTTGGGGGTTGCATGGATTTGGGCTTGTGCAAGCTAAGGCTGTGTCTGCACATTTAATTTCAGGTGTGGGGCGTTGGGAGCGAGGACCGTACCATTTATTTCCGAAAAGGGGTGACGGCCAGCCAACTGACGGGGAGCGGCTGGACTCCGGTGCTTGCCCAGTGGGACAGCTCCCGCCCGCCCGACGGCCAGCCAAGGTCAGTCAATCTGCCTGACTGTCTGAGAGTGAGTCAGTCAGACCACCCTGCCAGTTGGCCCCTTGCGGCTTCCCCACTGCAGCCAGTGTCGCGCTGAAACCTAATCGCATGTTCCGCCACATCCGTCAGTAGCAGCTGTGGAGGAACATGGAGGACATGTGGAGGAAGCGTGACAGAGTAGAGTCCAGCCCAGCAGACATAAAGGGCTGCCTGAGAACATCTTTTGTAAAATACAATGTTGGCGTTCATATTGGTCCTGCGTTAGAAAGCATGACAGTGAAAGAGTCCCTAAAAGCACATCTCATTTTTCATAAATGTCTGTTCTTTAGTCCTCCAACCAGAGGCAAAAAAGGGCCCCCATGCAAAAAAAACATAACTTCTGTTGAAGTTTGTATTGCCACTACTGTAGTTTAAGGTTTGTCAGCCCTCAGGACCCCTGTAGTTACACCTATGCCTCCATATTTCTGGCATTTACCTTTTACCGTAACCACGATCTTATAATAGAAAGCAGTAAGGCTTGACACCATGGCTTCCCCTCTGCTCACATGTGTGATGGGTTAAACGCAGAGGTGAATTTAGTTGTGTGTGCTGAGTTGCACCATGTGATCACAATGACAACTAGAAAAGCACTCAGAGAGTGCAGACCTCCACCAAGGCAACTCAGATCACCACCAAAATCTAATCACTTTTAAGATAGCCACAAGAGGGTGACAGTTCTGTGGGGAACAATTTGGCCCTATCTTGCAATGGTGAAGAATCCTTTTTGGATCAAGATGGTGATCCGGATCACCACCAAAGTCTAATCACTTCTCACTTAGCCCATTTCTGAGCTATCCTGAAATTTCATCAAAATCCATCCAGAACTTTTTCAGTTAAGTTGATGACAGACAAACAGATGGACAAACAAACAAACAAACGGGGGCGAAAACATAATCTCCTTGGCAGAGGTAAAAATAGGACTTTCATGTGTTAAATGGGAGTGTTGTAATATTTTATATCAGCAGATGGCGCCCTGCTGCAGGATCACTTGGTGGTACTTTCTCTCTCCCCATGGACTGCTAAGATGACAGGTGTTTGTTTTGGTCTTTGTTCACTTGTTTTGTCTGGCCATCATCCACTGCAGCCATGACTTCAGCGGGGAGATGACAGACTCCTCCCAGGGGTCTGTGCTGGGCTTGGCGGACTCCCCAGCGGGGCCAGAGAGTCCTCCCCCAAAAGCAACCATCCCAAAGATCACTAGTGACAGCTTCATCTCCGCTCTGGTGTCGGACCGCGAATGCACCATCAAGCCTGCAGGTGGCGCCCCTCCAGCCACCCTGCCCACCGATGCTCTGCCTGAAGAAGGAGCCAGCACTGGGGATGAAGAGGTCCCTTTGACACCGAGCGAGGCCCCCTCCCCCAAGACCCCCGGTGTCGATCCGTGGAGCAACGTGGACCTGGAGGAGGAGGCCAAGGGCAGGCGTCCTGCTGGCCCAGAAGGAGCTGCTCCCCAGCAGGCCTCTGTGGCCACCTTCCCCCTGGATCTGCCGGAGGGGGAGGAGAGGCCGCCGTGGGCCTGGGTCAGTGGGGGAGGCTGTGTGCTCACCTCCGACACCAGGATTGGCTGGCTGGAGTCGCCAGAAGACAGTAAGACATTGCCACAGCATTTTGCAGCAGGTTTACTAGGACTGGATGTTTATTTCAGGCTCTTATTAGGAAAATGTACACACGATGATCAATTATGGTAGGGTGTGAATTTCCCAAAGCCCAAAGAAGGACCCAAAAGGATCCTGAGGATGATTCACAATTATTATAATAATAATGAGAATAAATTACCTTGCATGATGTGTGTGCCAAAGCTGAAGCAGATGGTGGCTTTGGCCTAAAATGTCATGCAAAATATTCCTCTTCTAAAAATAATTTGGTAGCATCATCTGGCGTGCTGACCTTATTTTTTCTATTGACTGTTTTCTCTGTCCAGCACCCAAAGCTAATATTCAATGTAGGTGCCTGTCTGAGTCATTCTAGCTCTAACCTCACCTAGTCCTTCTCTGGGCTGTGAGAAATTCACACTCTACCATAGTTGATGTCACCAATATGTGAGCACACAAATATACCACTAAAGCCATGTTCGCACTAGATGCATACAGCATATGCGTGGTGCATAGGTTGCCTATTAATTTCAGTGAACAACTCGAGCCGTGCCTTAGGAGACACATGTCTCATGCAGCTGCACTGAAATTCAGTAGGCAATGTAGCTGCCACACACACGCAACACTGCTAGTGTGAACATAGAGTAAATTATGTGTGTGTGTGTGTCTGTTTTATTCCCCAGAGACCAGTTCTCTCCCCTTATCGATGACCCCTGCACATGCAACAGCCGAGAAAAAGAAGGAGGCAACAGATGAACTGACCTTTGAGAAGGTACTAAGAGCACCTTCATGTGAGAGACCTCACCACACTGTACATGGACGCTCTTACAGCCATATTGTGTAACTTTTAAAGGTGGTTATCAGCTACCCTTTTTAGAAGTATAACCCTTTAAGTGAGTTATTACCTTTGCCAAATTGAATTGTTCTTGTAAGCTTTGAATACAGCCCCACCCCACCCACCCATGTTTATCATCAGCAAAAAAGAACACTCGAAGCTTTTCTGTTGACTGACATATCCTGGCTGCCATAAAAGAAAATGGCCGTTAAGAAGGGGGGCAGGATATGGAATACTATTGAGTTGGCCACAGTATATGACCTTACTGCCATGAATTTTCACACAATAGGTTTTTAAGATTGGTTGCAGGCCCGCCGACAGGGGAGGGACAAACAGGTCTCTCTGAGAAAGGGGGGGCCCAGAACTGGCCCCTCCTTACATTATGGACATCAGAGTATCTTGTCCCGGGCCCAGCCAAGACTGTCAGCGGGCCTGGTTGGTTGTATACACAAATTTTACTGTAATAATGTTTGTTTCTCTGCTCTGTGGTGCAGTCGGTAAGCGTGACCAAAGGGCAGCTGCGCTGGTGGAGGGACTGGCTGCCCCACCAGTGGGAGCACGCTGGCCTTGCTCTGGAACAGGCCCAATCCGAGCCCACCAGAAGAGAAGACTTCCTCTATCTCTACTACACAGAGAATAATGAGAAAAAGGTACAACAATGTCGACAAAAAGATGTAGGTCCAGTTTAAGGGCATGGTTGACATAGTCATGATTCATTTTTAACATAATTTTTTTCAGGGCTTGTGCCAGAATATTCAGATATTTGGCAAAGTGGAGTTGCATGGAAAAAGTATACCCAAAGTCACTCTATGTCTGTCTGTCTGTCTGTCTGTTTGTCTGTTTGTCTGTCTCTCTCTCTCGCTCTCTCTCTTTCTCTCTCTCTCTCAGTTCCTCTGTATTCCCATAAGTGAAGTGACAGCACTGGTCCCCAAGTTCAAGGAATCCCTGTACTGCTTTGCCGTCTACACATCAGAGAGAACTAGACAGCGGTGGCCTCTGCTTCTCTCCACACATACCCATCAAGACCTGCAACAATGGGTACACACATCATCATATAGTGTGAAGCTCATTGCTAGTTATAAAATATAATATTGTTTCCTTCTTAAAATACCTTTCTGCACAGTGTGTATGTATTGGTTGTTTAACTGAGGTTTGATAGCACTTCCTCAATCCCCTCTCTTTTGTAGCTGTCCCTCCTGGGTGAGTCCTGTTGCCTTAGCAGGGGCATTGTGGGTAGGCCCTCGGAACAGGCCCTGTGGGCAGTGACCTCCAAGGGGGACATCATGGTGCACGAGCCCCCGCCCAACCTGGAGGCTCCCACGCCCAACCCAGCCTGCGACAACATGTGCGTCTTTCAAACTCTTTTTCCCACCCCTGCCCCTGCCTCTGTATTTAGCTCTGTGTTTGTACTGGGGTGACAGTCACAGTTGGGTATCTTAAAGATGGGTAATCCTGGATTTAGAGACAAAAAGTCCTACGATATACCGCTTCCACCTGTGTACTCAAAACAGGTGATTTAGGCAGCTCATCTACCTGATTTAGTTAATTTCATGGAACAAATACAACGTAGATCTTTCACTCTCTAAACCCAGATTTCCCATTTCTGTCGGTATCCATGGAAACTTGTGTAATCAGATGATGTGCTTCGTCTTCCTGCATGCCCATACTAATGTTTTGCCACTGGCAAAGCCATGATAACATATAGAGTATCTGCATGAGAACTCCTCATACTTAATTCTTCAAGGCAAATATAATCACACAACCTTTCACCAACCTTGTAACCTCTCTTAAGTTCTGCTTGGCTTTTGTTGGGCTACAGACAATACCAGTTTTTTTTTTCACTTTCCTTATTTGTGGCTATTTTTTTCTATGGTGTGGCTGCTGGTATCCACCAATGTGTGTGTGTGTGTGTGTGTGTGTGTGTGTGTGTGTGTGTGTGTGTGTGTGTGTGTGTGTGTCTGTCTGTCTGTCTGTCTGTCTGTGTTTTGTGTTTGTCTGTGCCACGGTGCAGGTTCTGGTATCAGGTCCCAGGCCACCTGCACACAGTGGAGTGCAATAGTCTGGCTGTGGTGTGGGGCATTGGCTATGATGGCACAGCTTGGGTCTACACGGGTCACGGGGAAGCCTCCGCCGAGGGTAAACGGCTCCTCTCTCTGTGGGGTCACTCTGACCCATTTGGTTTTCCCTTTGAAATACCCCTCTAACCAACCTACCCCTCTCCCCAATCTTCACAGCACTGCTTGAAGGAGAAATTCGATGTAAAATGAATTTGGTTAAAACATGATAAAATATTGGTATGTTTGCTGAGGAGAAAAACTACTGTTGCATTTTGAATTTTGCTATTTTTATCGTTTTTCTCAAAAGGCTCACAATGGTATTGATCAGGGCATGAAGGAAGCTTGAAGACGTTGCTTTTTTAACTTGTAGATGAAAATGTGAAGGTAGAGACTTTCAACATGGCAGTGACCAGAAACTACTGCAAGCTACTACCTGTAATAACAGTCTTTTCAATAAATGATTTGTACACATACAAAGTTCTCAATGCCTCATTTTGAATGCTAGAGCCCTTGTTATACTACCAAGGAAGTGTGAAGCTACTTCGAGCTTTTTTTTAAAAAAAAAGCAACATCCTCAAGCTTCCTTCATGCCCCAATCACTAGCATTGTGAGACTTTTTGACAAAAACGGTTAAAAAACGGAAAGTTTAAAACCAAAGTTCACTTTACACTGAATTTCTCCTTTAATTAACCCCCAGCTTGACTGCTAACCTCTGACATCAGACCACCATCTCCCTTCTCAGTGACCTATCACCCAAATGTCCACTTAATTCTCAATTGTCCCTTTAAACATCTAGCATGCATGTTTGTTGTGTGTGTGTCTCCTGAGCGTCTGTGTGTGTGGGCGTGTGTGTATGTGTATATGTTTGTGTTTATGTTGGGGTGTGTGTGTTTGTGTGTGTGTTAAACATTTTGGTGTGTGTCCTCCCAGCAGACAGCAAGGATCAGCAGCACCTACAGGTGGACGTGAGGAGCATGTTCATCTACGAGAACCAGCGCTGGAACCCCGTGACAGGATACACAGACAAGTAGGACCCTCTGTCTGTCTCTGTCGCTCTCTTTCTCTCTGTCTGTTTCTCTTTCGCCTTCTTTCTTTATGTTTTTTCTGTCTCTGTCTTTCTCAGTCTCTCTCCCTCAATGTCTATCTCTTCATCTCTCTCTCTGTCTGTTGTTTGCTCTCTCTCTTACTCAGTCTCTCTTGCTCTCGCTCTCTATTTCTCTCTCTTTCTCTCTCTCTCTCTCTCTCTCTCTCTCTCTCTCTCTCTCTCTCTCTCTCTCTCTCTCTCTCTCTCTCTCTCTCTCTAACTCTCCACCTCATCCATCTCTGCTCTCTGACATGTGTGCCCCCGTCTCTGCTGTAGGGGTCTCCCTTTGGACCGCCACATGTGGAGCGATGTGTCTGGGCTAAGAGAGTGCACCAAGGCCTCCACCAAACCGCCCTCCCCACAGTGGACCTGGGTGGGTGCTGACTCACACACTGATGCCAATGAGCCCGTAGCAAAGGGCCAGACCAGTAGTAGCGTGTTGTACATGGTCTGAAGGACTGTCTTGCTGTCCTGGGTGTGTTTCCAAATGAATATTTAAAAAAAGCACACAAAGTGAATGATATTTTTTACCATGGTACATTAAGACACAAGCACTGGTTTCTGTTGCATAGTAGTCAGGGTTGTGTTCATTGCAAATTAAACATGGCAAGTAGGCCACTGGCCTCTGTAAATGTGCTTCCCCCTTACACACACACAGACACACACATACACACACACGACACTATTAATTATAAAAAAAAACTGAGATGTTTTAAGTATCATACATAAACAGATGCTGCCCACACAGGTGACAGATTGGGCCATCGACTACAGTGCCCCAGAAGGAGCAGACAAGGAAGGCTGGCAGTATGCAGCTGACTTCACTGCGTAAGTGTACTCGCTTTCTGTAGTAACTTCCACCTACATTTACCCAACTTTCTATTTAATACTCAGTGAAAATGCACTAATTGAGAAGTGATCCAACTGGCTTTTTAGATAAATTAAAAATATATCAACTAGTAATCCAGGTAGCAAAACAAAAATATGACTAGTATGACCAAGTGTAAATAGGTATGTATGTTAGTGGTATTACTAATAAAGAGAAAAATGTGTTGATTGTACAGAGCCTATACTGGTAACAAGACTCTGAAGGACTTTGTGAGAAGGCGGCGATGGGTCAGGTAAGGTTTCTTACAGTTGTTGTGTTCTGTTAAACATGATAAACCACAGGGTACTTTCTTGGAGATTAATTAAACTGTTGTGAGGTTGCAGGGGACATGCCCATGATCTATGTAAATGTGGATGGCCAATGGTAGCTTGGTGAACCAGCAACTACATTTCATTTTGTACAGAGAGTCTGGCTGTGCTGCATTGAGAAACAATTGCTTCCTGGAGGTGTAGACTCTGCTAACGTTTAAAACAATTAGATATGCCTTTACCCAATTGTCTAACGTCTGGTCGTGTATGCAGTTAGCCTGGCTATAAGCCTGCCTACGCACTGCAATTCAAATGTAGCACACAAAGTCAACGTCATCACTCACAAACACGCCCTCTGTTCGCTGATTGGCCAGGTGAAGATTCTACCGGAGTCAACCATGTCAATGGAAGCAAACCCAGACTACCCAGACTGTAGGAAAAAAAATATTCGAGCAGAAAGTGCGTAGGCCAGCTCATAGCCAGGCTAGGCCAATGGCACTTTGTAAATAAACGACACTTAAGTCCCCTGAACTGGATAATTTAATCTGTCTGTATATTATCTGTCTTCAGGAAGTGCAAAATTGAACTCACTAGCCCCTGGGTGGAAGTCCCGCCCATTCCCCTGAGTGACATCACAATCCTGCCCTGCTTGGCCAAGAGCAGCATGGAGCAGGTGCCGCTGTGGGCCATCAGCGAGAGGGGAGACGTCTTATGTCGCCTAGGCGTGACAAGAGACAACCCTGCTGTAAGGAGCCATCAAAGAAACCTTTCAGCACACTGGATGTATGATGTGCTGCAAGACCATTAACAGCACACTGGGTCAAGGACCCATTACATCTTGCACCACAAGCACATGTGCTGTCTTATTTTAGACTCACTTGGTCCACACAGTCATTGAGATTGTGTCCTACATATGCTATGCCAGTGATATGACAGTAGTCTACTAGGTTCAGATGATGAAACGTTAAGGCCCAGTTTACCGCATATGGGTTGTCTAGTCCTAGAATAAAAATAGATATAGATATTTTCATGGAGATTTCTCACCACCCTGCTGTGAGAGCCCATCAACCCAACCTTTCAGCAGACTGGATGTACACTGGGTGTAATGCAGCTAGCAGCACACATGCTTATTTTAATTCGGCCTTCACGTCATACCCACAATCAGTGAGCTAACTGTGTCCTTAATTATGTGCATGATCATGATCTAAGAATGAGTAGGTTTTTAGATGGTTGCACCTTCCGCAAGCAAGGTTTATGAACTTTACGACATTTAGGTCATGGACCTTCGACAGGTTGTTTCAATGGTGCCTTTGCATAAATCTTGCTTGCAGAATGGACAGTGTGCAGGAGTTTTTACTTCTGTAATTTAGAATGCGGTTGGTCATCTCCAACGCACCTGTCTTCTCCAGATGTTTAGGCAAAAGCTAATCCTCTTTTTGAAGACGGTTGAATATAAAACAACTAGATCAGAGGACAGCTTTCAGCCTCTAAGACATATAGCTGTATTAGGCTACGGACTGGTGTGTCCCACTGTCTCCTCAGGGAAACTCCTGGCTTCATGTGGGCACTGACCAGCCCTTCCGCTCCATCTCCATCGGTGGAGGGCACCAGGTGTGGGCTATCGCCCGAGACAACTCCGTCTTCTACCGAGGCTCCGTGTCAGCCCAGAACCCTGCTGGTGAGGCCTTCTGGAGTCAGGAGCCAATCATCAACTCATCCATCAATTGGCAGAAAAAAAAAACAAGTCATCAAGGATTGGTTAATTCTTTGGTGTAAAGTTATTCTTGAGCCAAGTGTATGACATGGAGGTTTATATTGACTACAATATGACAACACTCATTGCCTTTACATGCCCACCACTATTCTCTTCTCCAGGTGACTGCTGGTACCACATCCCCTCTCCACCCAAACAGGACCTCAAGCAGCTCTCCGTGGGACGGACTTCGGTTTACGCCGTGGATATGAACGGTGAGTGTTCATCTCGTCAGGAACCTCAAGAACCTTAAGGCAAACCACACAGAACTAATATTGTGTTCCCCACACTTACTGACCAAAAGAACCTTCTTTTTATAACTTTTATTTTATTAGCATACTGTCTTATAGACTCATTAGGACGCTGTGTACTGCTGTTTAATACTGCTACCATATTAGTAGCTTATACTCACTTACTTTGTTTAGATAATATCTACTGATGTCTGCACTGTTGCATTGTAAATTATGAAGAAGCTACTGGATACCTTTACTTCCACTTCGGATGAAAAAAGTATCTATATATGTATCTAATACTATTGCTATTTGGCCATCGTCTAGTAGATACAATAATACAAGCTGTTCTATGTCAGCTATCTTGTTGAAGGGAAGGAGGCCATTTTACACATTACTGATGGTGGTCTCCTTATGCAGGTAATCTGTGGTACAGACAAGGTGTTACGCCCAGCTATCCCCAAGGAACAGTGTGGGAGCTCATCTCCAACAATGTCAGCAAGGTCACAGTCGGGCCACTGGATCAGGTGAAAAAAAAAACATTAAAATAATCTTTAATTCTTTGTTTTTCCTCACAGTGCTTACTCGTTCTAGTCAGACAACTGTCAAAACTGTAAATGAAACCAAGATAAATAATTAGTCTACATGGATGACAATTCCCAGTATATTTAGCTCATGAAAGGAGAGATTTGAGGTAAAAATAATTGAAAAGCCCTGGGGGGGAAAGCTAATAGGCCTCAGCTGGCGTGGGCTGAAAGGGCTCGCTGACTGACGCGTTGCTGTTGCTCCAGGTGTGGATTATCGCCGAGAGGGTACCAGGCTGCCCCAGCGAGGGAGCCGGTGTCGTCTGTCACCGGGCCGGGGTGCAGCCCATGCTGCCCAAGGGCCAGAGCTGGGAGTTTGGCATCGGGGTGAGTGCCTGCTGGCCTGCTGAAAAGCCCGCTGACGGTTGGTCATTAGTGGGTCTTTATGGGGAGATGGTGTTGAGATAGCCACAGTGCAGTCATAGCTCAGAGATAATTGTGGATGTCTCTTACGTCAGCTTGCCTCAACTGACATTTGTTTACTTACAGGGGAACTTTCGCTTGCGATTATTATTATTACGACTATTATTATTACAATATTGCACCAAGGCATCATGATAAAATTATCCACAAATGTGGATAAAAGGCATTTTACAGCATATTGTAAAGCTGACGTATTACAAAATCAATAGCCCAACAGACATGAAGAACTGTTTAAATAAAGAAAAGTCTTCTTGCACTGTACAGAGAAGAATGGAGTGTGCCTGTGTGTGTCCCTGTGCCTGTGTGTGTGTGTGCGTGTGCGTGTGCGTGCGTGCGTGTGTGTTCACAGGGATGGCAGCACCTGTCGGTAAGAGGGAACTCCCAGGAGCCGCCGCGAGCCCCCGCCCGCAGCCCCCAGCCCAACCGCGCCCAAAAGCAGGTGAACGGCAACGTTGTTGCATGATAAGTGTGCTCATCCACCCGTTTGCTGCCCCCCCCCCCTCCCTGTCTCTTGTACCCGTCTCAGTAAGCTTGTGAACCGCTGGCCTGGGGTCAGTCAGGAGTCGTCTGCACGGAGTCGCTCGCACTCTGCATGCCCTCTGGTCCAGTGATCTGGAGTCAGGCAGCCCATCTCACACACCTCACATTCCTTTACTCTGAACCATTAAGTGACTTTTGTCTGACTTTGTGTTCCGGCATGAGTTTGTTGTTGTTGTTTTTTGTTTTGCTGACCATAACACAGATTTATTTTCTTTGTTAACATGGAATGGTTGTTTATTAATGGCATCAGCCATTAATAACAGTATTAATAACAAGGTATTAACATCCTAATGAGAATGCTGTGATTTTTTGGTTCTGCAAGTTAACCCTTTAAACATTCTTTCATCATGTTATTCCAATAATCATCGTTACATGCACTCCTGGAAAGTCTAATATTGTTTCATGACAGACCTTTTGATCAAAAAAATGTAAATTATTTAAAAATATATAAAATGAGTATTCTGCCTTGAAACAATGTCAGGCTACCGCTGTACATGGATCATGTCTATAATAAAATTTATTTTGTGGTTGATGATCTTTACTGAGTGTTTTTGTTCGCTATAATTTTTAAACAAAAGAAAACAAATTCTTTAACACTTTACCAGTCCAAAATGTAATTGAACCTCAATATTTGATGTATAACACGTGAAAAGGGAGTAAGAGTGCAGTTATTAGGCAATCATTAGTGCTTATAAGGCAGCCCCCGCCCCTCCAAGCCACTTTACCTTCAGGTTTATATGTTACGAAGAAGGCCAAAATGACAACAGAAATGCTTTCAAAAAGCATTTTGACCCAGGATTCCTTATTTCAATGGTCAAATTGCACATTAAAAGGCTGAATGGAAACCTCCCTACAGCCACTGCACCTGTGCACAAATCTAAAAACAAACCTCCAGGTATAGCCTGGTTTAACGGTGTGTGTAAAAACTCAATTCTACCAGTGGTAAGTGGCACTATAAAGAACGTGAGTCTCAAATGCAGAAGTACATTTTCATTTATTTCCATATTAAACAGTGTAATTATAAACAATTCATTCAATTACACTAAGCAGGATCATCAATATTAAGTAAAAATAGCACATTTTTTTTAAATGTACAAGTTACGCACACAGATACAGCATGACTGCATCTTCTGGTCATTGTCCTTAATTTAAATGTCTTTTTCTCGTCCACATCATTCAAAACCATGATATGCTGTCATTTGTTTCTTCTTAAATTACAAATTGAAACTTCAAACTAGAGCTTACACCATTCCCAATTTACAGACAAAATTAAACATTTATATACATGAGTACAGTTTTTAACATTTAAGTTACACTTTTTTTCAGATGTGCAAGATTAAGCAATGTACACTGGGGGACAAAACAAAAGCAAGAAAAAACAAAACAGGAACTTCCTTAAATAGAACTTCAAGTTCAGCTCACAAAGACTGCTGGTAGTACAGATGTGGGTGTGTTGCAGATGTGGGGCTATTCAACCATGAGGGATCCACCCCAGGCTTATGCAGAGGCTGTATTTAAACTCCTAGTCACCACCACCATCTTTCACAACACAAACCGTTGGGATATTGCAACAGAGCCCTGCCGACATAATTTAGTTGCTTCCTTTTTTTTTTCAAATCAAGGTAATGAAAAAAAACATATATCAGCTTATCTTTCGTGAAATTTACTGTTAATTAAATATTTATATATATACAGCTGATGAAATGATTTACCATTGAAGGGCATGACCAGGGAGCTCCCCAGTCTCACCTTCTGTGAGGAGTGAACAAAAATGCAACATTATCCAGAAAATCTCTACAACAGCAGTGGCCTCCAACTCTCTATTCTGATTGAAGCCCAGAATAAACACTATACCTAAAAAGTTTGTCCGTCAGCATAAACAGCATGTTTTACTTTTAGGAAAGACAGAAGACATCTTCTGAACCCAAACCAATTCCCTTTTGATCTCACCACAGAAAGAAAAGGGAAGCTTTGACATTAAATGTATCAGTAGGCTTTGTTTGAAAACGTCAAACAAATTTTTTACTGTACCCCTAAGCTTTACAGTATTTATGAACACAATTCATGTTACATTCTCATTCATGTGATATCAAATCATCAGCCCAGTAAGTCTTTTAGCAAGTGCCATGATATCCACCAAAGTGTAGTGGTTTTGGTGTGTAAATAGCGGAGTGTGTGCGAGTGTGAAAGTAGGGGCATATAGGTGTAGGCACAATGAGGATCGGCTGATGTCAAGCAATGTGTTGGAGGAGGTGAGGTGTGGATGTTAGGCTTGCTTCAGCTTCAGCATGTGCAGCTTCATATCCTCAGCACAGGTCAACAGTTAATACATTACATGTACCCACTGCGCTTGTGTGTGTGTGTGTGTGTGTGTGTGTGTGTGTGTGTGTGTGTGTGTGTGTGTGAGAGAGAGAGAGAGGTGGGGAGGCGGGTGTTAAGACTGCAACAGAACACACATCAGAGCCAAAGATTCCATTATGTTTGATCACACGCCTGGGCTGGGCCTCCACTGCATCTCCTCTCATGAGGTCACGGAAGGCTGTGGCCTTAGTGCTCTGTTAGGACATTGCAACTTAATCCAGGAAGTAGAAAAGAAGACTTGCGCTGGTACTCCAGGCTCAAGTGACTGCAGATGTGGCGTTTTTCAGACTTTCTGGAATTCTGGGGTTTGCAAAAAACATCTAGATCAGAGGACAAGGCAGTCGATGCACGGCAGGGAAGCCCTATTATCTAGTAGAGCTCGAGAGGATAGCCAGTGGTGTAAGTGTCACTGGGTTTACTGGGGACAAAAAAAAGAGCTGACTGTTGTCTGTAAGTTCAACCATCATTGTCTGAAAACCGATATCTGCAGCTACAAGTGAGTATACATGTGAAGCGTGTGTGTGAAACACACACAGATAACCAGGTAAGACACTGGGGAAGCTCTTGAAGTTCAACACTTTCCTTTGTCTTTGTGTGTGTGTGTTTTTTTTTTTCTTTTCTTTTCTTTATTTGTCATCTTTTACAGCACACTGTTCCAAAATTTCTCGAGGGATTGCTCCGACAGAAGAATGACCTGCGATGCCCTGAACGATCACCAATCCGAAGGATCATGTCTCAGTTAAAATAATCCTTGTAGAACAAAAGACACAAGAGTTTTTTTCAAAAAGGAAGAGAGGAGGGTGTAAGTGGGACTGGTCTGAGATTGCAGTCCAGCAGTCTCAGATTTCTGTCCTAAAGGGAGAAGAGTGAGGTCTACAAAACCTGACCAGTCAGGTTGACTTGTTTGTTCTCAAAAGGTAGCTCCACCTGACGACTTCCTCCACCTAGTCCCTCTCTCCATCTTCACTGCTTCCTGTTCATCAGAAAAAAAAGTGAGCCAGATTAGAGGAGCTTTTGGTGACAGCAGTATGACTCTAAAGCCTCTACTAAATAAACCAAAGGATGGTACAGTGCAAGTCAATTTAAGATGGTGTTGATCTGTGTGTGTGCATGAAATAGTACCTATATGAGTGAATCTATATGCAATGTCTGTATGTATATATGTGACTGAGTCAATATGGGTAGGCGGGCAGCGTAGCGTGAGGGCGTGTGTCTTACCCCCTTGCTCTATGTCGGAGTCGGTGAGGTGTGTGAGGGAGAAGCTGGCGATGCTGGCTGGGGAGATGGAGAAGCGCGAGTAGGAGGAGGCGGCGCTGGTCCAGCTGGTCTCGGCGGCCCGGTTCTGGGGCGGGGGGGAGAAGTAGCGAGAGGCACCGATGGGCGAGGCCTTGGACGCTGCCGCGTCACCAGCCGCCTTGGCCAGAAAGGAGGGGTCGGGTGAGGAGAAGTCATCATCCCACTCGAAACCCCCGCCTGTGGGACAGAAGCACATTCAGCCGTCTTGTACACTGAGGACTGTTATGACAAGTGCAGACTTTATTTTTGCCCCAATATATTTTTTTAAATTCAGACAATATCTAAACTGTTACAGAGTTATCATGCTGGCAAAAACATGCAAAAAAAGTGTCTGTTTACAGTCAGTGATAATGCTTCCTTCTCTGCATCTTCAGTTTCAGTTAAGGCAGACATTTAAATTGCAACTGTTGTTCGGCTAAACATGGTTGCAGAGAAATATGTTACCACAGGTTTTAACTGTTTAAGCTGATTCTTGAGTGTGTGACGCTACAGTGTAATGTTCTTTATTGAATAAAAGTTCTGCGTAACAATGAAACACCTTACATTTCCAGCCTGAAGTATTTTATGCAAAGTTGAAGTCGGTGCAGTTACATGTAAACAAAAAAACAATAGGATTTATACATACAGTGACAGTCAATGAAAACGCATCAGACAACTTTCTTGTACTGTTTTACCGAGAATGGATTCCAACCATATAAACGAGTACAAATGCACTTGTTTGGTCATAATAGAGTGGGAAGACCACTCGGATGTTTAAAATTTGCCCTTCAGTGAATTGGTGATCAGCTGTTACAAAATCATGTGTTTTTCCTGTCTCGTCGGTAATGCGTTTTCATTGACTGTCAGTGTTTCATTCACTCAGAATAAAATGTGCCATATAAATTTGGTAACTTAAAATAGGTCATGTACATTCAGTGAATTAAGTAATAAGAATCACCTGACTGAAATCAGATTTTTGTTTGCATGTAACCACACTACAGTATGTGCTACTCGGGTCCTGTCGGAATGGTCATAACCTGGGATATAGGTTGACTAATTTGGTGTGAACAGACAAAAGAAAAAACCTTGAGCATGAGTTAGCAGACAATAGTCCAACCCTGTTAATTGATTAGGGTAAGTAAGTTTGCCAATAGTAAGATTGTGACCAACCTTCTTCATCGGTGGAACTCTCGGTGGAGTTGGTGAACCTGTTCAGGTAACCGGCAGACGGTGCAGGGCTATTGAATTCTGATACCTGACTGTTGGAACCAAGAGTGTGATCTCCTCCCAACTCTTTAGTTGGAGTCTCCTGTGAAAGGAAAGAAACAGATGGCAAAAACATGAGAACCAAAAATATTATAAATATATATATATATGTATCACTAAAAATTAAAGTCTTAAGATGCGTTTCTACCACTTTATAGTTTTTGCTAGGTCATTAGAAGGTACCTGATCAAAGAGGTAGACAGTGACATCATCAAAGAAGGACACTGCTCTTCTTGAGCTGTCCGCATCGCTGCTGTCTGCCTCCGAGGCTTTGTTCACTTGTAGCGAAGTGGGCTTGAGCAGGCTCTTGAGGTGGCACGCGTCGCTGTTGTCCGAAATGATCAGTGGGACCGGGTGCTCCGTGTCATCCTCGCTCTCCTCGCTGTCGCTGTGCAGGCGGTAGGCATGTCGCTCGTCGTCTGAGTCGTCGCTGTTCTCGTCCTCCTCGTCCGCGTCCATCCCGTCCTCACGGCCATCCTCTAAGGCCACGTCGCGGCGGCCCAGATACCGGCCCTCACTGTCCGGTTCCTTCCTGCGAGGACCTTCTCCGGCAAACGTTCTGGTCAGCTTGGCGTGGGCCATTCCGTCCAGCGGAGACTTCTGGGAGTGTTCTGTGGTGCCAGAGGAGGCGATTACTAAGGACTCTTTGCTTGCATCAGAGACTGCTAGAGAAGAACACCACTCATCAAAACCAGCCATCCCCTGGGTTTCCTTCTGACCTTCAGCAGGTACCAGATTGTCATCAGACCTGTCCTCTTCTGTGCTGACGATGGACTCGGCCACACCATTTCTCGTGGACTCTGGGAGCACAGCTTCAACGAGGTCGACCAAAGGGTCAGACAAGTCTGTGGACACGTCTGCTTGTGGGTGATGCGTGTCCTGCTCGGGGGCCTCCTGAGCGGGAGTCACTGTGTCACTGTGCTGCTGCCAGGCTGTGGCCTCCGCAGACACTGCCCCGTTCACCCCCTCCTCGGGTCGCCGGTCCGTCTCCAGCTCATTGTCGGAGAAGTAGGCAGAATCTCTGTAGCTGCCTGCGGTATGGGCTTCCTCTCCTGGGGCAGCCGCCTCCTCCTGCTGCCCATGTTGCTGCGGGTCGTCTTCTGCGGCATGCCCGTTTTCAACCTCGGAGACCACGATCTCTGGAGGCACCAGCGACACGGAGGATGCTTCCGCCGGGGAGCTGGCTTCAGCTTCCACTGAGACAGTATCCGGAACCAGCTGCGAGTTCCACTCCGGGGACTCCAGGTTCTCGGTCTCGTAGCCGCTGTCTGCAGCCTTGTAAGGGGGCTGCAGTTTGCTGGAAGCTGGTGTGTGCAGGGGCTCCTCCTGGGCCCCGAGCCTATGTATGTCGAGAGAGTCCAAGGAGTCCGGCGTCTCGGCAGACGTTTCGGTGGTTGGCAGTGGGGAGGAAAGGCTGTCGTCCAAAAGGCTGTCCTCGCTGACCTGGTCTAAACAGGGCTCCGATACCTGCAAAGAGGTCCTATCCTGGGACAGACCCTCAGTAAAACTGAGCTCCTCGTCAGCGCAGTGTGGAAGGTGGTCCGTTTCTGCGCTCGAGCCTTTGTCTACATCTACGGCCGAGTCCGTCAGAGAGGCAGCACTATGAGCATCGTTATCTTTCACCAACAGGCCAGCGGGTTCTGGGGAGGAGGCATGATTGAGTTCTGTGTGGTCTGGTCCTATGTGTTGCGTGCAATCCTGAAAGTGTGCTAAGGGCTCTTCGGGGGTGGGGGTTTTGGCATCAGTGCACGTCATTTCGGGAGTGGCACTTCGACTGAGCACAGGGGACTGGGGACCAGCTGCCTGGGACGCTGGGGCTGGACCCGCAGGAGCCTCTGCACCTGGGGAGGTAGAGTTAAGAGCGGAGGGATCGATGTCGGAAGCGAGGGAGTGCGGCAAATCACCACCCCTTTCGCTATGAGAAGAGCTGGTGCTGAAAAGTGTGGGGCTGCTACAGTCCTCTCCTGAAAGCGAGGGTTTCGAAGGCACCAGAGATTCGCCTGCGAAAGGCTGCAGAGCCCTACCAAAATCAGAGCCTGAAAAATCGAACAGGTCCGCTTGCGAGGGGGAAACATTTGCTAAAGATTTTGCAGTGTCCTCAGCTACGAACGCCACTTTGTCTTCACTTTCCAAAATGCTTGTGATTGCACTGGCAGGAGAGTTGGCATTCTGGTCCAATTTCTCCGAATCTGGGCTTTCCTTTATTAAATTATTTTCCTTGAGAAACAGGAAGTTGTCAGCAAGCTTCTCTGTGTTTAGAAGCTTGATGACATCACTATCGTCCCCCTCACTGTCCTCCAGAAGCCCGTCCCCTCCTAAAAAAGTCTGGCTGTCCGTGCTCTCGGCCTTGGCCAGGCTAGGCTTACCCTGCCGGAAGCCAATGTTGTTACTCAAGTCTGGAAGCTCCAGGAAACCAGTCCTCCACAACTGGGGCTCGTCCAGTTTTGAGTCGCCCTCACTGAATATGTTGGTGTGGAAGGGACTCTCGTGGTCGCTGGAAGACCAAGTGTGGCTGTCCGGCATGAAGGAATCCTTCGAGTCCATGCTGCCGTGAAAAAAATCTGCATCCGTGCTGGACTCGTCCATTCGGGAGTCGTGCAGCATCAGGAAGTGCTCCGATCCGGGAGGCGGCTCGGCCTTGGCCACGAGGTCCTGGGAGTCCGTGGTGCTCTCCTCCTGGTCCTCCAGCTGGATGTAGTAGTCCTTCCCTGAGGCAACCTCATGGGAGTCGAACACGGGCAGGACGCCGGGCACCCCTTGGGTGGGAGGGCTGCCGAGCTCCCGGTGCGCCCCGAGGTCTCCAGCAGACGGGGGGAAGTGGGCGTGGATGTCCTGGCTGGGCACGGGGAAGAACACGCTGTTGTAGTTCAGCGTGGCATCGATGCTGGAGTGGTGGTGGTGGTGGTCGTCGTAGTGGTCATGCTTGGCTCCCTCCCAGACGTACTCGAAGCTGAGGCCCCGGCTGGTCTCCGTGACCGTCAGCATCTCGTCCGGCTCCCCGCCCTCCTCCAGCGTCTCCAGGATGGGGAAGGACGAGTGGCTGATGGTGGTCTGGCGGGCGCAGGGGTTGGGCCGCAGGGCGTTCCAGCGCTGCTCAAAGTCGTCCTCCACGTCCTTCTGGCCCTGCATGCGCAGGTAGGTCAGCAGCCGGTGCACCTCCTCCGCCGTGGCCCTCTTGTCGGGGGGCAGCCAGCAGAACTGCAGCACCTCATACCTGCACAGGAGCAAAACCCTCAGTGAAGACACATTCACCATCAACCACTCACACTTTAGAGACTACATATTCTAAAATTAACCTTTTTGTACACCCTCACGACTCTCCCTTATGAACTCACTATCCGGGTGAACGCTTGTCTCAGACACTAAACAGTGAATAGTTAGGGAGCGTAACATTAATTATCCTGACGTACACTTATGTGGTGCACAAGTGCTTTGTTGGCGGTTCAGCTTGACCAGCAGAAAGAACTGTGTGTGTGTGAGATACATGGAATAATTTTTGCCTTTATTAACAACTTTTAGCAATTTTGCATAGTTGCAAAAATCCACTTTGAATTGGAACAAATACAAATTAGTTGTGTTACATGATCTGCCCAATTTACATCCATTTCACATATTATATCTGACATACCAGTATTTCATATTAGAAAATAACCCCTAATGTTTGAAATTAGAAATAGGGGGTAACTGAGGCCTAATATCTCCACCAGTATAAAAAATAATGGTGGGGGAGTTAAAAGCCAGCACTCTCATCCATAGCTGAGGTGCCCTTAGGCAAGTTACCCAACCCCACATTGCTCCAGGGGGACTCTGTCATTCTGAACAAATGACATACATGTAATGTGATGTAATGAAATCTCACCATCTCTCAGAGTAAGGCAGGTCCAGCTGTGGTTTGAAGAGTTTTATTTGCTGGTCCCTGATCACATGGTTCAGCACCTCTCTATCTGACAAGTGGGGGTAGGGCTGGTTGGCATTTTCAAACAGTTCCCACAATGTCACTCCCAATGACCTGCAAAAACAAAGAAAGAAACCTTCATCGGCCTGCAAACTAAAAGAATATGAATATGATTAATATGTGCAGCTGGCTGGAGGGGGAGTTTGGCCATTTGGCAACATTTGTGTGACGAAATGCTAACATGGTTGTTTTAGGGGGAAACCCGTATTTAAAATCACACACAACTTGCAAGGGAGAGGCGTATTACATAATGACAACTTGATGACAACATAATGAAAACAACTTATCGTTATAGAGGGGCCCATTCTCAAAATAAGTCTGTTGCATAAGTACCCAGAATATGTGGCATAAGGCCAAAGAGACCCGTTTGGGAAGGGAAGAGAATTACACATAAATGTGCCAGATGGGTGCGAGAGCAAAGGAAAGGACCCTGGACAGTCACAACCGTGCCTGTGAAAGCAAGATTTATGAGCAGTGACAGGTAGCACCTGCACCATTAGCATGATCGCTCTCATCAAAGGCCTCTGACCCTTTAAGCAGGGGGGGGACGTGGAGACGTAGCTCTCCAATCGCCCTCTGATCTACACTTACTGCCATTAGCACAGGCACTCAGCTGGCCACCAAGGCATGCCACACGCATGGAGCTGACAACCAGCAAATTATTTTGACTTCTTGTGAGGATATACTGCTCTTATCTTTGGCTCCATTGTGTGCAGTTTGTCCCTTATGTTAAGTCTAAGCAGGAGATTCCCGAATGAACCATGCAGGCCTACACAGCTATCTGGGTGGTGTGATGCGTGATTCACATCACTCAACTTAACAACTTTGCTTAACACAAGAACTTTACTTAAGAACGTAACTTAAGAAGTGTACTTCACTTAAGAACTTTACTTCGGAACTTAATTAAGAACTTAAGGAGTTTACCCAAGTTAAAAACCTAACTTACAGGAAAGATTCTGTGTAAAATAAAAATTTGCATGTTAAAACATCATACAGAGTTGGTATGTTTGCTGAGGAGCAAAACTGCGCTTGCCTGTTGCGTTTTGAACTTCACTATTGTTTACCGTTTTGGCCCAGAAGGCTAACAATGGTAGTGCTAAGGGCCAAGAGAAAGCATGAAGATTACGCTATTTTTAAACTACTAAAAACAGCTTGAAAACTCACACACAACCAACCACCCACCCACCCACACACACACAGCCACATGCACGCACGCAACCCTACTTCTGCTCAGCATGATGGTAGTGACGTAAACATATTTTTGAAACAGCTTAATGTATAAGTGCTATACTGAGAGAGCGTGCATCATTCAGGGGACATTTTATTGTGGGGTTGTCAAATCCTGCCTACTTTTTTCATTATTTTGTATTATTAGTTTATTTTGTAAGAGCAATGCTGTCTCAAACTGATTTTCAGTAATAGATTAATCTGGTGTCCTTGAGTGTTGAAAGGTCTCTACACATAAAATGGATTATTATTCATTAAAAAACGCTGAAGTTGGACATGACCCTTTGCGCGCTGCCCTTACCACACATTGCCGGGCTTGGTTTGTTCTGCAGTGATGACGCCGCCATGCAAATCCCCCACCAGCTCCGGGGCCAGCCAGCGCAGTGGCACCAACTGCTCCTCCTCTGTGGTGATGTAATCCTCCTGATGAACGGATGGATGGATGCAAACACACAGACAGACAGACAGACAGACAGACAGACAGACAGACAGACAGACAGACACACACACACACACACACACACACACACACACACACACACACACACACACACACAAGGCAATGTCATATAAGGTCATCGTCATGTGTGCATATGAGCCATGTGCTGTGTTCATTAGCTGCATGGCAAAGGTGGGTGAAAGCTACATGATTCATTCTAGCTGAAAGGATGACTTTAGGGGGTGAGGGGAAGGGGGGAGGTCGTCACTGGCATGATCACATCAGTACAACTGCTCGGCAGACATAGGCACAGGGTGTGGAGGTCATCGCGCCCCTCCCCTTCTGCTATAAAAATAGACCATCGCACATGCTACAGACATACATGCACATAATCGAACGCGACAGAACCCCTTATGTCACAAGCTGACAATCTCAAGCCGCTCCAATTGAGATCTTGGTGATATCTGGAGAATGCTGACAGACATCTACAGCGAGTCGGTATTCGACTGGAAACACGGGGGCTTCGCTGTATTGCGTTTCACCTCCGAGTCTTAATACGGCTCCCGGCTTTAACCAGGGTCACAGGGCAACAGCTGCATGTAAACAGCCCTGGAAAACATTTATATTTCTGCAAGGGCATCGGCCGCCTATTTAATGGCTGTAACAGCATCCACACACAAGTATGCGAAAGGACGTCACCTCAGTGTATCCGACAGCATGTGAACCTGGATACGCTTACCTTATATCTGTACGGCCCTATTCCATAGTCCCCAACTTTAACCATCAGGTCGGCAGTCAAAAAGCAGTTCCTCAGCGCCAAATCACTGTAAAAGAAAAAATGAATTGAAGATTAAATAAATGTTTTCAAATAAAATATTTAACACAAACACATCATTAAATTTAATAATTTATTGAAAATCAATTTACGGTTAAAATAAATAAAATAAATAAAATTATAATTTAATGATTATTTTGTCTTTTGTTTTTTTGTGAGTGTGCTGTGTTGGCCATTTGATGTGAATCAAATTGCCCCCCCAGGGGGACATTAATGACATTCCAATCCCAACCAAATAACTAATTTGATAAGGTTTGAATACATATCCAAGGGTGCCTTTCAGTGCCAGAGCTGAAGTGGGCAACTCCATTTTCAAACACATAAGGACACTTCAAATGGTTCTTGTATGTATGACTGGTTTGCTGATGGATATGTGAACAACATCTGTTCTCCACATCAGATCCATCACCACAGTCTTATGTCAACTTCCCCTTAAATGACCCAGTGCCATTATTCTATCAGAGCCCATCCGGTCATGAGAACACCCTCTGCACCTGACGGGGCATGGGACCGTTTTTGGGGGGGAGAGGGGGCTGGGGTTGGTGGGACCACAACATCTTCAGGCGTGTCTGCTCTCCCCCCTAACAACAAAATCACTGATGCTGGAGCATTTCCCAGCTCGCTCACACAGCACCATGATATTGTTCCCAGGGAGGGACACTCACTCACTGTTCTTCTGCAGCGGCTCTTGCAATGGTACTGCCTGGTCTGGCATGGCACAGCATGGCACGGCATGGCGGCACAGATGGTAGCTCATTCAGATGAGGTGATGGGGTCCAGTTTCATCTTGGCCCTGCCGTGCTTAATCACACCAGTTCCAGAGGTGTGTCTCTCTTACCGACTGCCCTCCGCCAACCTGCACCCACCCCCCACCTTAGCCCTTTCGCCTGGGACATCGCTGACACCAGTAGTCTTTCCTTACACACCCTGCTACTGTCAGCCTGCATGAAACTGCTGCAAGATAAATGGAGTGATATTTTAGACACTGTAGCCAGTCTCTTGGCCGGAGCGCTGCATACAGTACAGGCGCACAGCTCTTGCCCCTCGTCTTTTCGCCCTTTAAGGGTCCTGTGCTGCTCAAGTGAAACGCCGGGACAGCAGCTCTCACTCTGGAGTGTCTAACACAAAAGCAGTAGCCTTAGATATGAGACAATAAAAGGAGAAACATTTGGGATTAAAAATCCTGTTAAATAACTAATGGGCTTTCACGTGACCCTACTTTCAATAAGTCCAAACCACAAGTACAAATGACTCTTGATATTATCCTTACTGATTATACTGGACAGGCTTCTTATCTGATGGTACAAGACCCATAACTCTGTCCAGTCAGTTAGTTCAGTGCTTGAGGAGAGACATAAAACTTGTAAAAACTCCTGCCAACACGCACTCCAGCCCAGAGGACGGACGAGACGGCATGAGTGGCAAGGGGGCAGGAAAGGGGTTGCGAGGCCGAGACAGAGACAGACACTGAGACAGAGAGAAGTGGCATGAGGGGACTCTCTCAAAAATAAATCAGCCTTTAATGACCAAACCGAAAAAATCCACAGTCATTTTCATGAGTGCCTTTACAACACGTGGAGGAATTCTGGGAGTGTCTCCGTCCCCAGAGGCCTGCTGCCGAAAGGGCTCTGCCCTGGTGTGAGGCGATCCATTTACATGCAAAGCGCAGATTCATCATGTCCCGCCTGCCCCGGGAGCAAGCTGACACCGCGGCCATCCCCGGGCACGGTGCAATCGGACGCCTTCCGGCAATATTCCAAGCATGCAAAACACAGCAGACGAGCTCAGCGCCAGGCAGGTCACCCTCACTGACTCCTGCTCTGCGGACTCTTCGCTCCTTATCCTCTCCCTCTCCCTCTCCCTCTCCTTCGTACCCTCTGTCTCCATCTCTCTCGCTCCCAGCCACCCTCCCCACACTCACCCCTGGCGGCTCAAAATGAAAACGAAAGCACCTCTGACATAGCTGTCCTTTTTAGGAGCGAATCAAGGAGCCGTGAGCGTGGCAGCCCTGATGCATGCATGTGTGGGTTTACAGGAGGACAAGTGGTGCCCTGCTGCATGACGTGTGTGTGTGTGTGTGTGTGTGTGTGTGTGTGTGTGTGTGTGTGTGTGCGCGTGTGTGTGCACATGCCATGCCTGCACGCAGACGACAGCAATGCAAAGCTGCAGCACAGCCACTTCAGCAGTGTAAACACGGGGACCCTACACTAGTTGATAGGAAGCAATACACTTTTCAAGTGGACAACTCTAAAATATAAAAAAAATATTTATCAAAATATCACAACAATAACACAACAAATTCAAAATGTACTAGGCTAGTAGTTGGGCTTACGGAAGGATTACCTGTGCAGGAAGTTGTGCTTGTGTAGGTGGGTGACCCCAGCAGCGATTTCACAGGCCATCCTCTGCAGCTGCAGCAGCTCAGCCTTCCCATAGCGCCACTCCTGCTGAGCCAGATAACTCTTCAGGTCCCCCTGCACACAAACACATGGACATGTACATGTAAACAGCAGGTCAACAACAGGTCATCCACACAAACACATGCATTAACACATATAGACACAATAGCACATCATCCATATAAACATACACACAGACAAACACGTGCATGTACATAAACGTGTGTGAACACATTAAAGTATGATGCATATAAACATACCCAAACTTTTATGTATACAAACACACCACCACCCATGATGCCTACAAACATACCTCTAAAACATGCGCATGTGCATAGAAAATATACAAGTTTAGTGAACAAATGTAACCCATAAACATAGAAATCTGGATACAAACACACCCACCCATTATCCACAAAGACACACTCACAAAGTACACAAACTAACCCAAACATTACCCACAGATTATGCTGGGCACAAATAAATACAATAACACATCTATTACACTGCCACCATAAATTAATTAGATATGTTTTATTGTGAAGACTTCATCTCTACCATATCACCATAGATGAGCATACAGAGGGTCTCTCCCCCAGTAAGCATGTCCGATAAGGTAAGTTGGTTGGCGCCTCAGGCAACAGACAGTTAACACAGATGCTGAGGAGGGGCTGCAATACTCCAGGCAGCCACAAGGTGGCGAGGATGCTCTCCCTGCAGAAGTTGTGGAGGCTACAGGTGCTGGCGCTGGCACCAAAAAAGGGAAAGCCCTTTTAATGGCTTCCCCTGCCAGGCTGGGTCGCGCCAATTTAAAAATAAAAGCCCAGCAGTCAGATGGATACTGATGAGGCAGCTGGGTCTCACTGGCACAGGCTGAGATCCTAATAGCCTTGCGATCACAGGTCTGACACATGCTCCAGTACAGTGGTGGATGTGGGGTGTTGTTTTGGTGGGGGGTGGATGGGGAGGGGGTGATATCAAGCGTGGGGAAGATCATCTCATTAGCACCGATGAGCTTCTACATCACACCCAAGCAAACACCTATATACTAGCTATGGTGTAACTAGGGGGTGGGTGATGGAGGAGGCTGTGGGGACCTGGGGCGTAAGAGCACACACACACAAACAAGCAGCAGGTGGGGAGATCGAGCTCAGGCTGAATGATCTCTCCCACCTCCCTATTTGTCTGTCCATCAGTCTCTCCGTCTGCCTGCCTGTCTGTCCATCCATCTGTCTGTCTGTCAAGCTGCTTTATGGGGCCATGAGTCTGGGCTGCCATCATGGGACCCCTCATCAGTCTGCTGAGTGCTGCTGTGCTGTGCTATGCTGGGCTTTGCTTGTGTGCACTGTGCTTGTGTGGTCAGCATGCGTGAGTCAGCATGACCAAAAGCCCCACACGTCCAAAAAAACGACCTTCTGAGAAAAGCTGACCGAGTGGATACAGAGACGAAGCACAGCACCAGGCACCTTCTGGCCGTTACTGATCACACACACATCCGCAACACCACCACCAGCACCACACACTCCCTTACAGGGAATCTAGCGGCCTAGCACAAATCAGGTCAGTTACTCACCTGAACTCAGCCTGACCATCAACATCTACTTCTGTCACTGCAACTGCTAGATGATTCGCTGATGGTAAGGTGTGAATACAATCAGGATTGTATGTGAAATAGCACAATGTGATGATGAAATCAGGCCATGTCTCCTGTGTTTTTTTGTTTTGTTTTAGCCTATTCGGTTATATGCTACCATTGATATATAAAAGTATTCTCTTGGGTGCATATCAAGTAGGCCTACTTTGGAAGGGTTGAGTTGCAATTTTGCTTTCCACTGGGTGCTACCAGAACAATGAGTTTGGGGAATGACGACAATCTGCATCAAACTGTGCAAAAGGCCACTCTAAAAGGCCTTTTAAAGGTCCTTTGTGTTGCACTTGCAGTCTATATAAGTTTTATATACTTTATGCAACAGTGCACTGACAACTGATCAGTGTTACTCCTGACAATGGCAATATGAAGAAAAAAAAAAAACCATGCAATGCTAAACATTTTTTGTGCTTTTTGAAATAACTTTGTTAGTAAATTAATTTAATCCATTTACGTTTCTTACGGGGTCTTACATTAAATATAAAAATGATAAGTTTTATATCATTTTTCTCTTTTATTTATTTTTTCTAATCAGTAGATTTGCAGCTAATGTTTAATGTTTACTGTATCCTGCAGTTCACGCCAATACAGCAACCATAAACAAGAACACATGATGAACGCTCTTCTGCAGGCATGTCCTTGTGCCCTACTAACCAGCAGGCACGCCCAGGTCCACGTCAGCAGGGTAAGGCGCGCCTGTCGGAGGCCTGCCTGCCTGCCTGCCTGTCTGTCTGACAGAGGGCTACCCCGGCCCTTGGACGACCGGGGGGTCACCATAACACATGGTGAAGAATGCTGTCAAGCCTGCAACCCAGCACGCGGTGCAGGGTCTCTGTTTACAAAGGGGTGGGGGGGGGTTGATGTGGGGGTTGGGGGCTGGTAGACTTCCCTCCAGTTTAGGCCTGTGCTGTCGTCACAGCCCAGCCTGATTACAGAGCGTTTCTTACGCAAGAGCAATAAATCAGCTGCCCGAACGATCACTCTCTCTCCCTCACACACACACACACACACACACACACACACACACACCTTTCTGTAAAACAGCTGAGTGGGATGCAGCAGTGTCTGGGGAAATGCGCTTCTCTGAGTGAGGCTGCACAGGTGACGAAGACAGTGGCAGTGGCCGATGCAATCGCTCGGTATCTGTATGCGTTTGCATGTTGTGTGTGCGTGTTGTGTGTGCGTGTTGTGTGTGCGTGTTGTGTGTGCGTGTTGTGTGTGTGTGCGTGTTGTGTGTGTGTGCGTGTTGTGTGTGTGTGTGTTGTGTGTGCGTGTGTGTGTGTGCGTGTGTGTGTGCGTGTGTGTGTGTGTGTGTGCGTGCGTGCGTGCGTGCGTGCGTGCGTGCGTGCGTGCGTGCGTGTGTGTGCGCTGGGAGGGGGTGGGATCCATATGCACATACAGACAGACACACCAAGTCGTGAGGGAGATGCTGTAACTGCAGTGCTGAAATAAGCAGTGGCCACAGTAATGTTTCAATGCAAGATGTGGCAACAGACGAGCATGAGACAGTCTAGTGGAAAGTTACAACACAAGCTGTGTGTCAATTAGACATTGTTCTAAAGGCAGGGCAGGCAAGGACAGTTAAGCTAGCAGAAATAGGATAAACATAAGGACATGAAGGAGGAGGATAAGATAGACAAGCGCAGGGCTTCAGTCAGTCTGAGGGGAGCGACTGGACTGGGTTTTTACAGCCCAGTGGCTACCACAGATAATTTTTAGTTTTTTTTTTTTAGATAATCTAATTTGTTCAGTTATTAGGATGCAGAGGCATGTACTTCTTCAATACATCGCTTAGCCCACCTTTAACTGTCAGTTACATCTACATCTGGTGATGGGCACCCTGGCTTCAGACACCATGACCCAGTACCACATTTATGTTAGAGCCATTTACTAAATCAGCTGATTCCAATGAGCACAACTCTTCACCTCTTCACCGGGTAGAGGAGTTGGTCACTGCAATCACCTGGAATGTGTAGTACTGGACTGTAGCTCCTGAATAAAGATGGTGAAGTCAAGACTGAAGTGCAGTCAAGACTTGCCTCAGGCCGAGTTACAAGCACAGGCTTCAATCGTATACCTCGGCTTTTTGAGCTTCCTCTCACAGCTCCGTAGCCTGGCTATAAGCCTGTCTACACACTTCCGCTCCAATATGTTCCCCCTACAGTGGACGTCTGGGTTTGCTTCCACTGACATGGTTGACTCTGTTCCAGGCCAATCAGCGAACAGAGGGAGTGTTCATGAGCAATGACGTCGACTTTGTGTGCTACATTTAAATTGTAGTGCGTAGGCAGGCTTATAGCCAGGCTAACTGCATATGTCACGACCAGATGTTAGCGACTGAAACTTCAGCAGAGTCTACACCTCCAGAAAGAAATCGCTTCTCAATGCAGCACCGCCATACCTTCTGTACGAAATGAAATGTAGTAGGAGGGGCTGGTTTACCATACTAACTGCTCTGTGCTCGAGTCAGACAAACTCATAACTCCTCAGCAATCTGACCGATGACAAGCCCTCCTATAACACTTTTATGCTTGCTTGGACTGGACCCTCGCTGCACTTGCTCCAAGTGACTCTGAAAACAGGCTGTACGGTAGAGGGAATATAGAAGTATCCCAGTCCAACACAGGAGGACTGAGATGCACCATGTCTCTAAAGGTCATGGTTGGTTACTCAAGAAACACCACACCACATCAAACATTACCCAACATGAAACCTGATTATCCACGCTTACAAAACATTACCCATGCCTACACAACACTTCCCGGGATATGACAGGTTTTTTTCTCCTCACATTAACATGATTCACATGTTCATTTTCTCACACATTTGGCTTGCTTGGCCTGTGCAGAGACACACACACACACACACACACACACACACACACAACTACACACTCACAACTACACACACACACACACACACACACAACTACACACACACAACTACACACACACAACTACACACACACACACACACACTCTCACACACACACACTCTCACACACACACACTCTCACACACACACACACACTCTCTCACACACACACACACTCTCTCACACACACACACACACACACACACACACATACACACACTGAGGCAGAGTCCCTGAGCAGACCAGGCTGTCACTCAATGTTGCGGCAGCTGGCCTTCTGAGCGGTCCTGCTCCGGTTGCACACTCCTGCTTATTTCTGCCCAGAATGCCCTGAGTCAGGCCGACAGGCCCCCAACACCAACCATCTCTCACACGCATCAGGGCCTGACATACTCCTGCGCTTGCAATTGTTACAAGAGTCAGGGAAAAAAAAAAAAAACGAACTCTATTCAAAGGAATATTTTTCTGTCCTGAAAGTGTCTTTTCTTTGTCTCAAAAGCTATAGGTGAAATCTGACCTGTTTCCCCTCAGTGAAAATTGGGAGGAAAGAAGACAAGATAAGAACAGACTAAGAAGAAGACCTAAGTATTCTGAAAGATAAAACTGCACTTTAATTGGTCACGAGCTCAAACCAGAGAAAAGCCATTACTCCTCAGCTAGTTAGAGGAGACATGGATACTGAAATGAGTAAGTGCATATGAATATAAATCATGATGATTTACGGATCGTAACAACTATACATAGGCTCTGGACATCAATCTTAATCAAGTATATGGTGGAAACTGTGGACATTGCTGTGGTAACCTTAACCCTGGCCCTCACCTTTATGAGAACAGACCAACGGAGCCCTGGACTCTGCCGTGGTGGTCAAATTATCAGTGACAAAGGAGGTTATGTCATGGAGAGAGATGAGAGGAGAGTGTGTGTGTGTGGGGGGGGGGTTAAAGTAGGGTTAGGGCCCCACATCTGCACCAAACTTCCCACCTACACCCAACCCCCAAGTACCCATCTTACCTCATCCCTTCCCAGACACCCCACCACCACGTGGGCCTGGAGTGGAGGAGTAGGACCCTGAGCCCCTCTGACCCAGCTTAGGACTCCACTCCTCAGGCAGGGACTCACTGCCATCCCCCAGACATATGACTCACTCACGCCCAGACAGGACAGGAATGAAATAACGATTTACCGCCCTAACCCAATGTAATGTCCATCACATGATACAACTGGTCTTCACACTACTGTCCCTGAACCTTTACTCTGCTCCACACACTCAATCAAGGGCATAAAATAAGAACTTCTGGACAGAGAACACATGGATTCATGCATGCACACACACAAATATGTTTTTACAAAGCGTTTGGAGGCCAGATGTATTGGTGTCTATTTGCAGGAGGCCTAGGCAACATTCAAAACCCTCCCACACAAACATAGCCACAAGTTTTGCATACGCAGACCGAAACAATCACAGACACCTCATTACAGTGTAAACGAAAGGTAAAATGTAGACTAAAGGTAAACTAAATGCTACGCACTGCCCAGACAGACAGGCAGACAGACGGGAACCCTGCAGTGCGGTGATTAGAGAGGCTCAGGAGGGGAGCAGACATAGCAGGACTGAAAATGCCTGAATAATCTCCCTGGTGCTGCCTCTTCAGCAGGAGCTGCTGAGGACGTGATGAAAAGGGCGACTGGTCCCTGGGAGGAGATTTCTTTCTCTGTCTGTCTCACTTTAACATGCACACATGCTCACACACACGCACGTTCACACACACAAACGCACACACGCACGCACACACGCACACACATGCACGCACACACATGCACGCACGCACACACACATGCAGACACACAGAGTGTGTGACCGGGTGCTTCAGCGATACAGGGAGCCAGCCTTAGCCATAAAATGCACCAACACAGCAAGATGCCCCAGTGACAGGCAGAGAAAGAGGAGCCTGTTGCTTAATTGGGATGGGGTGCTGACGGGGTAAGGCAGTTACAGGAGAGCTTGACAGCAGCTGCATGATTCACTGGAAGCTCTGGGTAGAAAAGAGGCAGCAGGAAAATACACTGAGAAGGAGGATGGTGTGTGTGTGTGTGTGTGTGTGTGTGTGTGTGTGTGTGTGTGTGTGTGTGTGTGTGTGTGTGTGTGTGTGTGTGTGTGTGTGTGTGTGTGTGTGTGTGTGTGTGTGTGTGTGTGTGTGTGTGTGTGGTGCATATGTGTGCACGTTCTGTGCATATGTTTTGTGTGTATGTTTTTTATGTGTGCGTGTGTGGTGCGTGTGTGTGAGTATGCATGTATGTGTATGTATGTGTGTGTGTGTGTATGCGTGTGTGTGTGTGTGTGTGTGTGTGTGTGTGTGGGGAGTGGGGGGCAGACAGCAGTGGTGAAGTAATGAGAGGAAGAGTCCCCCTGCACTGGCACTCTGGTTACAGCAGAAATAAGGGGTGAAAGAGCCCCCCGAAGACATCTGTGGGAGTGAGTGAGCCGTGACTGTTGAGTGTCAGCACCAGAGGCCTAGAGGCACGAACACCAAAAAATACTTAGGGGCAACCCAAGCGCCCAATACTTAGAGGCAACCCAAGCGCCCAATACTTAGGGCAACCCAAGCACTTAATACTTGGGGCAACCCAAGCACCTAGCAAAGAAGAATGATGCTGACATGCATAACTGAATATGGGGGCACTCGAGGCTACCCTACTCTGTGACATCCATACACGCATGCAAACACGCGCATGCACACACACACACACACACACACACACACACACACACAAGCGTGTGCGCACTCACACACACGCATACATACACACACACCTGAACTTTTACACCGCATGTTTCTTGTTAGCAGCAGCTGATGCGCAGATGACAGAACTGCTAATAATGTTGGCCGCAAATAACTTAACGCATCCTTGTTAAGGCACCGATTTATGCAAGAACGTACTTATGCAAGAGGCCCATATCCTCACTCGCGTCAAGACATTCGTTTGCACATTCCTCACAGTAATAGCAGGGGCGTTTTCCTCCGTTCTCCATTTGAAGTCACAACTGGTGACCCTGTAAGAGCGCACTTACCAGGTCACAGTACTCGAAGACCAGCAGGAAGGGGATGGCTTCCACACACTGGCCCAGACACTGGAGGATGTTGGGATGCTGGAGGACTCTGTAGGAAAACACAAGGCACACAGTTAAACGGGCAGTTTAATTTCAATGAATTAGAATAGACAAAATGTTTGTTTATTTCAAGGCAATGTGAAATGCAAAAGCAGGCCCAACCATGTACCAAGGGCACAGACACAAGCAGACTTTTCAGACATCTGACTCGGTTTATCTTTATTAAAAATCCTTTTTCTTATTGGTCTGATGTAATATTGTAGTTTTCTGAGATACTGGATACTAAGGTTTGATTAGTTGAATGAAGAAAAGCAAACAAATAAAGGCAAATGAAGCCTTAAAGTATTTCACTTTGTCTGTAGAGAATCAATATAATACCGGAGTTTCACTTTTTTAAATGAATTTATGAAATAAATAAACTTTTCTCTGATAACATAATTCATTGAGATGCACCTGTATTACATTGGGACGAAGGAATGCAAAAGCAGGCTCCTGCACAGCTGTAACTGTAAATAGCCCAGACACACAGCAGCAGTTGTTTTTTATAGCGAAGGTAGATAGATACATTGAAGTGAGTCACCAAAATTTCTCTGCACTGTGCAACTGCTTTTGCTGGAATCCTCCCTGACACAAACAAACTCAGGCAAGGCCACACCTGTACAGAGCTACAGTATCAGCGCTTGAAATATGAAGGGGCATAACTACGTTCTCAGTATGAGGAGAAAGGGCCATCATTTCTACTATGGGACTTTTGGGAGGAAATAAAATAATAACCTAAAAAAAAAAAAAAAAAAAAAAGAGTGTTTTCAGATCTGTGACGGGTGATCGATGACCTTTGACCTGACCTGTAGGGGTCTCCCTGCTGGAGGAAGTCATTCTGCTCCTTGGCCCCGGCGTTGGCCTTCAGCTCCTGCACCACCACCCTGGAGGCGCCTGGGTCAGTGTAGATCTCGCTGAGCAGAACCTGACAGGGCAGACCACAAGTGACGAGTGAGGAGATACGGGCAGGTAGGAGAGAACTGTACGTATGCACATAATTATCACATACTGATTAAAGTGAAATAAAGGCAGTTTGTTGCCCGTCTTTAGTGAAAAAGCCCATAAATGTACTGAGGTACAACTGAGATATAACAACATTGTGGTGAAGAACCCATTTACTCAAAGAGCGGCACATCACAGCCAGACTGAGGTTTGCCTGTGATCATCTGAAAGGTGATTTTGATAATTTGATGATTTTGAAAGTCTGTGCTTCGGTCTGATGAGACTAAACTGGAACTGTTTGGGCACATACACGTTGCTTATGTTTGGCAAAGAAAGGGAGAGGCCTTCAACCCGAAGAACACAGTTCGCGTCATTGCATCACTATGACATTACATTAATGCGTCACGCCAGAGCCCGCATTAACGGGGCATTACGTCACTACGTCATTTTGATGCTGTATTCATCCGCTCCATGAAATGTTGTCTTGTGGTGACCTTGCCTGTAAAGCACTGTAACTGAACTGTAAAGCACTTTGAGCTGCATCTTGTATGTATGAATTGTGCTATACAAGAAAAGATTATTATTATTATTATTATTATTATTAATATTATTATAGTTCCCACAGTTAAACATGGTGGTGGGATCATCATGTCACGGGGCTGTTTGCGAGCGTTGCTCACAGGGTGCATGGCATCATAAATCCTATTCAGAATCGCTGCCGGGTGCTCAAAGTGAATGGTTATGCTCGGAAACCGCGCAATTTGCAATAGAAGAATGGGCCAAAAAAACCTCAGGGAACTTTCGCCAGCCTAGTAAAGAAGTACTCTAAGAGGGTGTCGGTTGTGGCTTTGGACCTCATGTTTTTGCGCTTTCTTGTTTCCAAATAAGTGTATGAATAAAAAATATCCTAATTAAACTGAGTAAGCATTTTGTCTTTGTTATTTTGGAAACAAATACACTATCAACACTTGTTGTTAATGGTAATTTCCATGGAGAAATTACGGGTTTTATCTAATTTCATAAGGGGGACTAATAATTGTGGCCTCAACTGCATACCCTGTAGAGGTCATATGGTTACAATGGTGGCCAGAAAATAGTGTGGGCCAGAGACAGAGCAGTATGAGACAGCTGAGGTAATATGCTTAAGAAAGATAACAGATAAAACACTTTAATGACAGTTATAACTAGTGTGCCATGGAGTGACAGAAGTCAAACTCCACATCTTATTGTGTGGGCTACACCGGGTGTGGCACTGAAGCGGAAGTGGTCACAGAGCGTACACTACGGTAATAGATGATAGATTAACACATAGGAACTAGCTACTGAAGGCCTGCATACTTTCGGAAAAATAGACCAATCTTCTAAACCAGCGTTTCTCAAAGTGGGGTCCGTGGACCATCGGTGTTCTGCAAGAAATTTTTATGTTTCTTAAGTTACCTATACTATGCACAGCGTGTTTAAGCAACACGTATATCATCTTCATGTCATTCCGTAGTTAGGGCTGTGATGCTGCACCAATTTATGCATTTACATAGCTCTGTTAGTTCCTTGAGGTTTTTTTTTTTAGAGAGGCTGCCTCTGCTCCACGCCCAATGTAGCCAACAGGGTCAGTCATTCAACCAGTCTACAATATCTGTGTATGGTCCATCACACTCTACTTAGGTGCCCACACTAAAAGTCACGGCTTGTGGTGGGGTGAAATGGCACACGCTGGGCCTACCTTGCCAAACCAGCCGCTGCCGATCTCCTGGATGTAGCTGAGGGTGTGGCGAGCCACGTGGGGGCCTGAAGATCCGTCTGTGGTCAAGTCAACACATGACTGATTAGGTGCGTCAGTGCATCACCCATTTCATTACACAAGCACCAGCTAATCACCAGTGATCATTTAAAGGAGTACTTCCACGAGAAACCGTTTAGTACTTGCTCTTTTGAAATACGACAGGTCACCCCGAGTTGCATATGCATACTGCATGTGAAAATGTTCTTCTAACCCGATTGCCTCCATTAGTCAGTGAAAGAAAGTAGGCGGAAAAACGAGTGAATAAGAAAAAGGCCAACAAAGTGACGTAGGTTTGTAAATTAGAAAAAGCTATGCCACAGTTGTGATTACTGGAGAAGTTTTGTTGCAGCACACATTCACTTAGCGAAGTATAGGTAAGTATGTGCGTTTGTGTAGAAGGTTTAGATCTTCTATTTGGTTCGCTATGACCAAATGGGCTTCGAATGATTGTAGCCTGTGACTAGCATAGCTGAGAACCTGTCAATCTCCCTGCTCCATCTCCTCCACCAAACTAGAACAGCCTGAAACAGAAGCACTAAAGCATTTTTTTTTCACCAAAACTGTCTCACAGGGCATTTATTAATACTAGAGACCACCGCAAAATTAATGAAAACACGATGGAAGTACACCTTTAAATCATTATAACTCTAACAGTAATTAGTCAACACACTAACAGTGTCTCCACAGCTGATTTTGTTATTGTGTTTTATGTTTAGTTGGAAGCAATCGGTGTTCCCATGAGCAAAGAGCAAGACTCTGATTTACTCTGTTTTGAGGAAATTGTTTAACCAACATATGATCAAGGAACAATTAAAACAATTAAGTAATACTACCAATGATAGAAATGTGTTACACAAAAAGAGCTTAGACTGAAAGTGTGGGGTAGATGAGAGCAGTGGGCACCCATCAACACTTTCGAATTGTTATCACATCGTTATAAAAAGTATTGCCATCAAATAAGAATTTCATCACCAGCATTTTTTAGTCCATCACACAACTTCATATGCATGAGGTCAAACCAATGACTGTATATATACAGTCTATGGGTCAAACATAAATAAAATACAACACAAAGCCAAAAAATGTCAAAAAAACAACTCTCAACTGTTTTCCAGTAGCTTATCACTGGGCTCCACTCTTTCTAGTTGTGTACAGCAAACACAAAAGAGCAACCACCAATAGATGCACTGGCCTGCAAGGGCCTGTAACAGGCAAGCTATGGTCGATAGTACTATAAGTGGTCTAAGTGCTTTCATCATATAAATCCAGCGTAATCCATCAATTAATCTCACTGCTAATCCGGGCCTTGTCCTTCTCTGCCAGCGGGAACACATGCTCCAACTTGCATGTCTACTTAGCCCAAACAAAGACAGAGATTTTACTGTCTGCTTAAACATATAATGCTTTGGAGTCAACTCATCAAACAGTTACACTACCAAGTGGTGAACTGGGAAAGGCACACATCTTTGAGAATTGTGAGCTGTAGAGTGTTGGTATTTAAAGGGCTACATGGAAGACTCAAGTCCTCAGCCTGTGCCTTTATCTGATAAATGGCCCTTCATGAAATGATAAAAAACATTCGAAAGAATGTATTTAGGGCAAAACACAGCGAGTACAAAGTTACACAATACCTGTGTTTTGAGGTAAAGAATGTCTCGGTAACTAAGGAAGTACTGACAACAAGAACTGTCAAGTCACAGAACCAGCCACCTCCCTCATGGAGGGAAGCGTCTGTCTGGACAGTCACAACATGAGTGGTAACATCCCCTTCTGAAATTCTAACAGCTCTTGCTGCTTCAGGAGTATGTGCCCCTTTGTGTACACAGGCCAGGGTCACAGACAGGCGTTAGGACATTTATAGCAAAGTATACACACATATAAAATAATAAACATGTCACCTGCTAAGGGCTACAAGGCGGTTACGAAGCAACTAAGTGTACAGCAGCAGATGTAACCTGGTCATGCCAACAAGGTCAACAGGACATCGAACTCTGACACGACAACCTGTTTATCATCTACGGTTACTTGAGTTTCCAAGAAGCGCACTGGCTAAAACGGCTCCTCTGGCCCTGGCTCCTCTTAAAACACAACCAGCAAGCCAGCACCACAAGGGCTTCGACTGACCTCTGGGCCCCAACCTTCTGTTTACAGCGAAGTAGGAGAGGGTGTGTGACCGACCTGCGATCCTGGGTGGGTCCAAGTGGGGGGGTCCTGGCATGGCGACGGGGGGTACGGCAAGGGTATACACCTCCGCAGGGGACTGCATAGAGGGGGTGTCCTCAGCCGGCGGGGTGAAGTCGATTTCATCCTCAAAGTTGTCCTCAAACTCCTGGGGGCGAGGCCGGCGGGGGTGGGGGGGGTGCAAAAAGAAATTGGTTTTCACTCGAGTATCAAAGCCAGGAGCAGAAGTGTAATTTTGCATTCATACCAACTGCGTAGATGAGCAAAAACCAGGCTCATCAAAAACCCAATTATTTTGCCACAGCGACTTATAAATGACATCCGCTGTGTGTGTGCATGTGTGCGTGTGTGTTGAAGGGAAGGAGAAGGGGTGTACAAAAATACAAATACAAAGCTATTTACTTGAGTATCAAAGGCACCAGTAGCTCTGTGATTTAAAATTCGTCTGATTTGTTTACATGAGTATAACCATGCAAGATTTATTTTGCCACTGTGATTTACACGACATCCCCCGTGCGTTCCTCCTGACCCCCTTACACAGCCGTGAGGCTGAACTCACCTTGAAGTTGATCTCTCGCTCCTTGCAGCAGTTGACACAGTTGAAGAGCACAACGACCAGAACCACCAGTGCACAGACTGACACCAGCGCAGACAGCTGAAGGGCCTCCTCTCCCAACTCCACTGCAGAGCCACAAACACACACACACACACACACAGGGTCACACTTATGTCTACATCAGAGAGGCTAGCACTTGTGCAACCACACTATCTAAACTGTTATAAACCTACAGAATGTACAAAAATAACTACATTGCACCAAGATTGCTCAGTTAAGAGGCACAGATTTTTGAAGAAAGGAGCTTGCAACTCAGAAAGACTTGATAAGTGCATGGTATTCAGTGGTGTTTTGCGTCACCCCAGTTAAACTAATTACTTCATTCATGACAGAAAAAAATGTACTAATCAAATTTTATGGGAATTTAAGAGAATGTCATATCTGACAAATAAAGGGTAATAAAGGATCTGTTGGTGTGTGGTGCTTGCACTGCTAAGGCTTTTTGCTCTCATCACTAAATAAATATCTAGTAATATCTAGATGCACTGAGAAACAACTTGGATATAACAACATTGCAGTGTTGTAATAGGACTATAAATTGGGCCTTTTCATGTCTAAGATTAACTGCATATAGCTGTGGCTGAATATGGCATTTTCTTTATGTTGTCAAGTTTCATTTGATGATATGGAAACTACACTGTTACTCTATCACAATACAGCAGGCAAGTAAAAAACTCGACAAATGGTTTGCTTTTCTCCTAGCCTGGTAAAGCAGCCCCTCATACTTCATTTCATTTTGTACAGAGGGTCTGGACCAGACACCGTCAGAAACGATTTGTTGGAGGTGTGGACTCTGCTGAAGTTTGAAAAAAAAGTGCCTCTGCCTTTACCCAATCGCTAACGCCTGGTCGTCACGTATGCAATACACTTCAATTCAAATGTAACACACAAGGTCTGTGTCTATGTGTGTGTCTGTGTGTGTGTGCGTCTGTGTGTGTGCGCGTCTGTGTGTGTGCGCGTCTGTGTGTGTGCGCGTCTGTGTGTGTGCGCGTCTGTGTGTGTGCGCGTCTGTGTGTGTGCGCGCCTGTGTGTGTGCGCGTCTGTGTGTGTTTTGTCTGACAGCTCAATCAAAGTGAAAAAAAGGTGAAGGAGGACCTTAGTGTGATAACCCTGTGTTTTGTGTTTTGGGATTATTTGGAATTACATCTGAACAGCCACTAAGTTTAATTGATTTTCTATTTAATATAATGAAAGCTCTGTTATATAGCCCTGTGTACACACACATCCTGGAATCCACTGCAATATAGGCTTGGCTAGTTAAACTATAGGCTTGAAAAAAACATTTTTAGTTCAGCTACGACATGTCTGCCTACACACACCTGAGTCATACACATGAGTCACACTATGTCACATGACTGCCTCAGGTCACGTCTCAGGTCACACAGAAGAGGCATAAAATAGCACAACTACTTTTATGTCCTACAGCCACAGAATGAATAAAGAAATAAACATCTTTCCACAAGATGCAATAAACTTCTTCCCCATTCCAAATGACACAATGCCAGTAACCTGTAATAGCCAGCCCATTCTTACTTGGTCAATATTTAACTCAAGTACAATACCCCGAGAGGTCAAAGTACAACCCTGGCTAAGGCTAGCTAAATAATCTCAAACAGACTATTCAACAGTTAGCCTAGTACCTCAGCCAACAGGCCATCAGCTAGTCTCATCACCATTAGCCCAAAGGTATGGTGATGTGGAATGGGTCCGATGACCCATTATTGTGATCCCTCTGACTCCCTACACCAATCTCTGTAAATGTAGGCTTAGCCTACATCATGACCCCTCGCATCTAACAAATTATTCACTGGGCTTCAGAGCCAAACGGCCCAGGAGCTGCCATATCTTATTTCTCATGCCTGCCTGGCAGAGTGGTCTCAGTCCACAGAGAGAAGAAGGAGAAAGAGAAGGAGGAAGAAGAGGAGCTGACCTATTTCCACAAGTCCTAGCCAACGCACAGCTCAGAGCTCAGAGTGTGACAGCAACAAATCAAAATGGGACACCCTCGGCCAAGCATTTCAGGACACCCGTCTCAGTCACTTGTGAGGTTCCCCGAGTTTAATTATCCTAACACTGCTCAGAGTCCTGTTCAATGGTGGTTTCAAATTATTGTGTCAGAATAGGTCAAATAGTCTACACATCCAAAACAGAAAGGTGCCGGACCTAAAAAGAATAATGGAGGTCCACAAACTCCAGTTCCCTTAGCAAAACCCTTATTTAGAGAGTGCTCCATTTCTCTTTTCTCAAATTATTGTGCATCATACTGTGCTTTAATTACATGGGTCCCTTGTGGTAAACCTACAAAAGAATGCCTAGCAAGGTGCATTTGCTGACAGTCCTGGTCGGACCAGGAGAGGCAGCTTTGCTAAAGAGAGAGATGGGTCTTGGACAGCAGATTAGGGTTGCTGACTCAAGTGAAACAATTTGCATGCAAGCAGGAGCTCAGGCCCAGTATGTAAAGCCAGGACAGGCCGTGTAACGCATCACTGTCTGGCATGGCAGGAAAAACACTGTGGCTTCTAGGTGGTCTGCGTGTCAAAAGATGCAAGTTGCAACCTGAAAGATGGTGCAAACAGTGTGAGGGTGGATGAAGCCAATGTGGTCTGAGTGGAGCAATGTAGGCCAAACTTCACACAACATTGTATCACAACAAATTCAGCAAAAAACAATTCTTTTTTTAATATGTTACATTGGACTGAATATTGTAGTGCCTAATCATCTATTATGTCAAACTGGGTAAAACATTACTGAGCTACCTCTTCATGCCAGTGGTTTTATAACAGACATATTTGTCACAATGGACTTACTATGGGTCTGATATAGACTCACTACAAGGTAGTCGAAATTATTTGCTTTCATGATCAACTAAATGGTAAAAACATTTAACTGTGTGGTTTAATGGAAAAGAGGCCTCGGACGAGAATAGTGTAACATGCCCTCAGTGAGCACACACTCTACAGTTATTTATTACCACAGCAGGGATCAGGGACAGATTCACCCCTAAATTCTGCCAGGAATCCTCTGCGAATTTTTTTTCCCTTTGTAAAACATGAGTAAATAGTACTCTTTTGTGCACAGCACTTTGTATGGACAATACTTACTATACACAGAAAAGTATCTCATTCTCCCAACAGCTGTCTGATGACGTTGCTTGTTGTTCAGAGTCTGATTTTTGTCACCACAACTTGGTGTGACCTCACTATCCCCATACATGACATCCAGTTGCTAACTCTACCTTCGAATAATGTTTCATACTGACAGTGCATAGGAGGGGGGCTTTAAATTCGGTAAAGGGTGATTCTCATTTGTATAACCTACTTAAATGTTGCCTGCATGTCGTATGACAATGCTAGGGGTAAGAGGTAACATATCTGTTTATTTGGAAAAAAAAAATATTTTTGCCAAAAGCCTTGGATACTGAACCGGAAGTCCTGTTACTGTAGGTTCTAGCCTGGATACATTAGCTGTTACAATGTTTCAAATCATGATCTGGACTTAATGTCACTGACTGGCGACACCATCAAGTTTGCAGCTCTTAGTGTATGTAGTGTTCCATGAAGACAGCTAAGGTACTCATCCACACAAACGTAAAATAACCAGTTCATCTGACCAAGAGTAATTGCTAGGTGAGGTTATGTCCTACTATTAGGGGTAGCTTGTATGGCCTATATGGTTTGATGGACGATTGCAATCCTCTGTGTAGACTAGAGTAGAGCCATGAAGTTGTTGATCTCTACCGAAATCATCTACTCATTAACACAATCAATACAAAGCGTGTTTCGTGACAGAGATCCGGTTTTTGACACTGTTAGCTTCCTGACAACTAACAGACCGGTGAGCTGTCAGTGCAAAGACTGGTTAGCAAGCTAGCAACCAAACCGATTGCCTTGATTGCGTTTGAGGCAGTAAACTAACCATACGACTTCATTGCACACTGTTTCACGCTGACATAATAAGATCATCATCTACAGGAGTAAAAAAAATAAAGCCATACCTCTGTCTGTATACGGAAGTGGAACACATTGAACCAGCGATGTTGTTAACTGCATAGTCCATATCCCCAGCAACAACAAACATCCATAATGGTTCTCCATCCTGTCCAGGACTGACTTCTCCGGGTAGTCCCCCGAATGATCAACCACGATCCGTATAGCTACCTAGCTATAACAAATAGATCTACACGCGTTTATCAAAGAACACACATGCTATGCGGAGAATTCGTTAGTTGTGAATGCCAGCACTTGTAGGACTTCATTGAATATATTTTGCTGCCCAGCTAGCTTTACTAGCCAGCTAGCAAACAGCTAAATCAGACAGCAAGCTAGCTAACTAACTATGCTAGCTTGCGACTGTTGTTACAAATTAGCCTGCTAGCTCGTGAAAGCTAACAACAGTCAGAGGGCTTACCTCATAGTTTAAATACATTTGCCAGCAAAACAATTCACATCTCTACAACTACAGTGTGTTTTCAAAACTATCATCCTAGAAATTTGGCGAGGCGCTTTCAAGCAATTTACGAATTGCTAGTAAAACCAAACACCATCACCTTTCTCCAGAAACGCCATGTTTCTACGTCACGCTACAGCGGTGAGTACGTCTGAAGAAACTACACTGACAGAATCATGGACCAATGAGGTTCCCCGTTTCCGTCCAAAGCATGAATTCATCCAATCAGGTCATTCCAATCTCTTTCACATCCTCTAATGGCTAAGTGCCAAATGTAAGGTTTTTTATTATCCGGCATTCTCTTTGCTTGTCTCCGAAAAGTATAATCTATTTGACAGTGTCACATATTGTACACAGAGTAAGGGAGTAAACCAACAATTATAGTTGTGTAGCTGTAAAATGTACATGTTTACACGACACTCGGCTACTAGGTGTATTTACCCCTGTTACTTGACAATTATGTGAGCTATGCAAGTAATGCTAAAACGATTAGAGAACCAGCATCACATGATTAACATCTCGAGTTGAGCCATAAAACACCGACCTGTCTGATTTTATGAGGAGTAAATAAGGACTATGTTTACGGGCTGCTGTCATTTCTGTTTTAAATTAATGTTGAACTGCAGTGCATTTTCTTTGGGGGAATGTATTACTATTATTACTTAACTTGATGATACATTCACAGATGATACTCAATTTGTTTATTTAAAGGCTAAACAGAAGAACGGCATACTGTGGAGCACCTAATGCCCTGGTTTGGGAAAAAAGGTACATTGACTTCAGGATTACAAGACTGCAGGGCAAGGCTTATCTGATTCTGTGAATACATATAGTCTATGTCTGCAACCTATAGTATTATGGCAACCAGACGATTACTTAGTTGTAAACTGTCCAACACATCATAGTAGCAAGTGACAATCTTAATTTCATTACACATAGATCTTATTAAACAGTTCCTCTGTGATACTTTGGTAGGTATGGCTGGTATGACATCCCTAGTCTAAATTGGTGCACCAGTTGCCTGTAGACATTCAAAGGTTTAGGGATTTTTATTTGTCGTAGAAAAGGCTTAAGTAGTAAACACACAGTAGAATAGACCTTGTTTATCTCTTTTTGTGCTTTTATTGCTGTTGTTATTGTTGTATTGCATTGTTTCCACACACACATACACTCATCACACTCTTTCAAACACCTGTACTCTGACTGACATATGCAAATAGCTGATATTGTGAGTGTCACATCTCTCCACACGCTCACTCCATTATTATTCAGTCTTTTTCATGCAGCTGAACCCACACACACTACAGTCTCACATGCACAATGCACTCACTCCATAAATTACCTTCTTCTACACAACTGGCCCCACCACTGGGGCAGTGGTGGCCTAGCGGCTAAGGCATCGGACCTGTGACCGCAAGGATCGCAGGTTCGAATCCCAAGTCGCCAGTAGTGCCACTGAGGTACCCTGAGCATGGTACCGTCCCCACTCACTGCTCCCCGGGCGCCGTTGTCATGGCTGCCCCCTGCTCACATGTGTGATGGGTTAAATGCAGAGGTTGAATTTCTGTGCTGTGCTGTGCCGTGTGATCACAATGACAGAAATGGGAGACTTTCACTCACTCACAGTCCCATGCACACCAGCCCAAGCACGTTCTTGTTTACTGTCAGTGACACACACACATTTCTACTCACAAATGCACAACACCCATATTAACTCTCTTTCTCATATACACACACACTCTCTCTCTCTCTCTTTCTCTCTCTCTCTCTCTCTCTCTCTCTCTCTCTCTCTCTCTTTAAATACACACACCCCCCCACACACACACACAGATTCCCATCAAATGTAGGAACATGCAGTTGACCACTTGTCTGCCCTGATGTTGTAACTGGTATTATCCTAGACATACCCTGCATCCGAATACCCTTACTAGCCGCCTGCATAGTAGCCAAAAATGAGGAAGCCACGACCTAGAACATCCGAATACCTTAGTAAGCTTTCAGAGGTAGGCGAAGCCGGGCCAAAAGTACCCGGATGGCTTGCTATTTCTGGTAGTATTTTGCAGTGTGCAAGCGAACTACACTACGCTATCCCAGAGGTCACCGGGAGCTTGAAAACCGTAGAAGGAGAACCAAAAACTTCCCGCTCGTTAAAAGTAACCAAGATGGCGGAGACTCCTGTCGCTTGTCTGACAGTGTACAAATGTGCACTTCAGTAAATAAAAGCCATGTAAATAGTTGTTCACGTCACAAATGCACATAAATGTTGAGGTTATCTGATAAAATGCAGCTAACCGTTTACTACAAGCTGGCAAAATCATGACGTTAATGTAAACATCCGGGTCAGAGGACGGGCAAGATGGCGATGTCGTAGTACATCCGAATTGTACCTGCTACTGGCTAGTTTGCTACGTAGAAGCTACTACTGTAACGGTCGAGTGGTAAGCACTGCATAGAACGCAGTGCCTACTAAGGTTTCGGACACAGGGTGAGAGTCCATTCCACCTAAAGGAGCCTCCGCATTAAACCTTACATGTCATAGTTCGCATCTAGACTGCTGCTGCTGTTTGCCTTACAGTAACATTGGTTTCGCTATTCACCAAAGTGGTTTCAAGCTGATTTTTCGATGAGAGATGACACATTATTGTAATGTGGGTAATATAAATGATTATCACCTCTATATCATTCTAGCAAGGCCGTAGCACTTCAGTCTGGACTACACTTTTTTCATTATGACCGCCGCTAGCGAAGCTAGCGAAAGCGGTCATTATAGAGTTGCCGCGACTTTTTTCCCTTTTTCTTTTTCTTTTTTTTTTTTTCTTTTTTTTCAGTGAATGTTCGTCAACGATTGCCGGGACACTGGAAGTCTGGGGGACATGAATCTTTGTAGGCATGTAGCCCTAGAACTTTTCGAGCGAATACAAGCTTTTGGCCCCCAAGGGCCACCCCTCCGCTGTGCCAGTGTCCGTCAAAGAGGGGGAGACCGGCAAAAGTTTTCGCTGATTAACTCAATGAACGTTTCACCGAAAAACATGAAATTTTTGTGATATGTCGGTGTTACAGAGACGTATCAATCCAGCTCATAAACGCTCACTTGAAGCATAGCGCCACCTAGTGATATGGGTAAATACAAAAATTTGATTTTTGAGTTGCCAATATCTTGGACCGAGAACGTGGAAACTGCGCAAAATACGTCATGCATGATCACCACAAAGACCTCTAACACCACAGCACATGCCATAAAATTTGGTCCATAAGGGGTGCTGTAATTGTAGAAAATGTGATTTTGCCTATTATCTAGAAAATGCAAACTATACAACAATTTTTTTTTATCGTGAAATCTATTGACTCTCACGCATTGAAAACACTGGTCGACGCCCACTTCCAACAAAAACAATTTCCGTGAAATTTTAACATTGCGAAAATGAATCTGAACGAACTCGTCATAGGCCGTTCATGTGAATCTCACCGAATTTGGTATACGCCATCTACAGACAATGCTGACAAAAAGTTATCAAAGGATTTATCTTGAGATAAACCGTTTCGAAGTTACACGTCAATGAAGAATTTTAAGCTACGTGGTAAGTGTTCAAAAGTCCATATCTTGGCTTTTAATTGCTGAAATTTGGTCAAAGTTGCCATGCCATCTCTAAACAGCTTTCTTTTCATGTATACTAAATTTTGTGACATTTCGTCATAGTGGGCGATGTTTACCGGCGAAGCTAGGTGTAGAAAACCAGTTTTTGTTAAATAACTCCTTAACAATTTTGTCCAAGACAACGATTTTTCGTTAGTATGTCGGTGTTACAGAGGCGTATCGACCCAGCCCATAAACACTCACTTGAAGCATAGCGCCACCTAGTGATATGGGTAAATGCAAAAATTGGGATTTTGAGTTGCCAGTGTAACCGAGGTCTTCCTGCGCAGTCCAGACCCAGTCTCGAACTCGCGACCTCACAGCAACTTCGGTATGGGAGACAGACACGCTACCAAGTGAGGTAAAAGCCGGGCTATTAGCTCAGTCAGCAGCGTATCTTTTTGAGGCGTCGGGAGGGAGGTTTACCAACGTTCTACGCCGAGCTGTGCTAGCTGGCATCCGTTACACCAGTATCTTAGACCGAGAAGGTGGGAACTGCACAAAATACGTCATGCACGATCAGCACAAAGACTTCTAAAACCACAGCATGTGCCATACAAATTGGTCTATAGGGGGCGCTGTAATTGTACAAAATGTCATTTTGCCTATTATCTAGAGAATGCTAATGTTTACAACCAATTTTTTTTATCGTGAAATCTATTGACCCTCACGCATTGAAAACACTGGTCGACGCCCACTTCAAACGAGAACAGTTTCCGCAAAATTTTAACATTGCAAAAACGAATCCAAATGAACTCGTCATAGGCTGTTCATGTGAATCTCACCAAATTTGGTATATGTCATCTACAGACAATGCTGACAAAAAGTTATCAAAGGATTTATCTGATTTATATGAAGTTACATGTCAATGAACAGTTAACACGTGGCTTAAAATTGTTCAAAAGTCCATATCTTGGCTTTTAATTGCTCAAATTTAGTCAAATTTGACATGCCAACTCTAAATAGCCCTCTTTTGATGTGTACTAAATTTTGTGACATTTTGTCATAGGGGGCAATGTTTTTTGGCAAAGCCAGGTGTCGAAAAACTGTTTTTGTTAAATAATTTGTCAACAATATTTCCCAAGACAACCATTTTGCGTTAGTATGTCGGTGTTACAGAGGCGTATCGACCCAGCTCATAAACACTCACTTGAAGCATAGCGCCACCTACTGATATGGGTAAATGCAAAAATTGGATTTTGAGTTGCCAATATCTTGGACTAAGAAGGTAGGAACTGCATAAAATATGTCATGCACGATCAACATAAAGACCTCTAAAAGCACAGCACATGCCATAAAATTGGCAAAAAAAGTTCCTACATTTTAATACACTGCGGCGGTCATACTATGTACCGCTATGTGGTACATCTAGTTATATATGCTGCCACTGGGCAACATTATCAAAGAACATAATAAAGACTTTCATAGTTATGCTGACGACACACAACTCTATATTTCAGTTGAGCCAAATAGAACCAATGCTCTATACTCTTTAACCTCCTGATTGTCATCTATCACACAATGGATGAATATTAACCTTATAAAATGAAATAGAAAAAAGAACTATTACTTATTAGCCCAAAAGGTATATGTGAGGCTCTCCACTCCGATCTAGGAAACCTAAATCAACATGTTAGAGAAGAGGTAACAAGCCTAGGTGTTGACTCTGACTTAAGCCTCAAACCTCACATCACTAAAGTAACTAAAACAGCATACTTCCATCTAAGAAAAATTGCAAAAGTTCACCCCTTCCTCACCCTGAAAAACGTGTCCACGCATTTATCTGAAGTAGATTAGCCTACTGCAATGCTTTATTTACAGGCCTCACAAAAAAAGCAAATCAAAAAACTACACTAAACCAAACTACAGCTTATTCAGAACTCATCCGCGAGATTATTAACAAAAACAAGGAGGGAGCACATCTGTAGGCAGTACTCCTGTACTAGCCAAAGTAGCCACCCATATCCTACAGAACTGGCTTTAAAGTGCTCTTACTAGTATTCAAAGCTGTAAATGGTTTTGCCCTGTGCTATATCACTGACACACTGTCCTTTTACACTCCTGCTTGAGCCCTTAGATTCGCTGAAGCTCATCTCCTGAGGGTTCCAGACGTACCACCCTAAAGGATCGGGAAAGCAGCCTTCTAATAATATCCCCCAAAGAGATGGAATGATGGAAAATCAGAGAAGCACAATCCACTAAGGCCATTAAATGGTAACTGAAGACCTACCTATTCAACCTCGTCTATACTGAACTACTCTGTTCAAAGGCCTATCCGAGAGTCACAGACTTCCCCTCTCTCTTGACTTCTTCTTTCTGGCGCTACTGGACTGCAAGAAATGTTGTCTTATGTTTTTCTTACCAACATGTTGAAGCACTTTGAGCTGCATCTTGTATGAATTATGCTATACAAGTAAAGGTTATTGTTGTGCATGCAGTAATGCATTGTGCATTGGCTGATATTGAGGAATGGGACCCCCCATGCTTTACTGATTTTCTCACATATTTAGTGTTCCTGTTATGTAGCTTTTGTTCAATTCAACTGTATGCAAAGTTACAAAAAAGCATACATCAGAAGTCTATTCTACAGAAGCCATTTCTATGACTTGTCTAGAAATATTTCATTGTAATTTTTGTCACTTTTTCTCTCTTTTCTTTTTCTTTTTCTTTTTTCCTGTGCAAGATGACGTCATCCTGTACTACAGTTCAAAAGACGTTGTATGGCGGAAGACTACTGTTAATTTAACACCAAAGAGTTTGCCAATGGTTAAGCACTGGCATGTCTAACCAATTTTTACTTTTTTTTCAATGTATGGACTGCTTTCATGATCAGCGACAGTGTGCATCCGACTGAAGCTAAATGAAGTTTCACAAAGTGAGAGATTCTGTGCTTTGCATAAATGAATCATGTTAATCTATTTTAGTACAAAATGTAAAATGTAAAATGTAAAATGAAAAGTAAGAATAAACATCTGAAAACAATTTTAGTTGTAAGCAGATTGTTAAATTGATACATGACTCGTGACTCGCTTTCTCCTTCTACAGATTCATGTGCACTCTACTGTATTGTAGTGTCTCGTGGTCTCGTGGTGTTTTAGAAGTAAAAGATGAACATAATTAGCACATCCTAATCCAAAATAGCAAGAATTAAAAAAAACTAAGGCCCAAAACAAGATTGAAGTTCTACACATTTTATATGTATATACATATACAATATAACTCACATATGTTTTTAAAGATTATTAACTTAAAGATTAAGTTTTACATTTATATCAGCTATGGTCTATCATGTATTACACATTGACCACCTTTTCGAGCTGGTTCTCAGCCTAAAGCCCTCACAATGGTCTGTCCTGCTTTACCAGTTAGAGGGGAGGTGTTTCTAGGTAGACAGGTCCCCATAGGTTTGACAGAAGAGATGCTACTCTCGCTTCCTGTCTCATCATCACAAACCTGCCACAGGGCTGTAGGTGAGCACTGGATAACATCAAAAGAACGTTTTCACTTGGCAAGTGGTGAGTCTTTTGCTTTCTTGCAAATAAATAGCATATGTTGCATGCCATAACCTTTTGGTCTTTAACAAAAGAAATTTGAAAAGTATCGGAAATGATTGGTGGATTGGTGAATTTGTGAAATTATTGTGCAATTTATTACACAATGTATTGTATAATTTGTCACTCTGTATTGTATATTTGCATTTTGTGGTGTTTGTTTACAACATTTCAGTGGCTCTGATAAATGAATGCGTGTGTGTGTGTGTGTGTGTGTGTGTGTGTGTGTGTGTGTGTGTGTGTGTGTGTGTGTGTGTGTGTGTGTGTGTGTGTGTGTGTGTGTGTGTGTGTTTGTGCACGTATGTGTGATGTATTTGTTAAAAACAGTTAAAGGTAAAAATGGCCATCACCGGTATGTTGAAAGAGGATGACATCAAAAATGCAATTGAAGCTTGTGAAGGTGAGTCTATAACTCAATCTGCATCTAATGCACACACACACACACACACACACACACACACACACACACACACATACACACACACATATTTCTCCACTAATCACATACACTCCCCCACCAAAAGAATCACTACTTGTGCACATAGAGGTTTTACACACACACACACACACACACACACACACACACACACATACACACACACACACACACACACAAACACACAAATACACTAATTTCCTCCTCCAGGATCCACCATGGGGGAAGGGTAGCACCCGGTAACCAAGCAGCCAGGGGGCTAGGGAACAGTTACCATGCAAGTTGGCTTTGTTTGTGCTGCAGGGGATTTAAATTGCCTTACCCACTCTTCCACTCACATTAAATTATTTACATCAGAGAGTTACTTCTGCTGGAAAAGGCAGACATATCACACCATCTGCAGTCCACGAAATAGGCTTCTTTGTCAGGACTTGTCACAGATGTGTAGACAAACGTCAACATAACATCACTGTTGCTGCAGATGATATACATTACACATACATACTGTACATGCATTACCATATACCATGCATCATGTACAAACATACATTTTATTTTAACACTCAATCTGTGCTCCTGCTTAACTCATTATTACACTTGTTATTTCTCCAAAGGTCCAGACACTTTTGATTTCAAGAGTTTTTTCAAGGTTGCTGGGCTGTGTGGCAAACCACAAGCTGAAAGAGAGCAGGTGTTCAAAGCTGTAGACCAAGACCAGAGTGGATTCATAGAAGAAGAAGAACTGAAGTAAGCCATCAGCCTTAGTTGCTAAAAGACTGAGAAGTGCATTTGCTAAAAGATTGAGTACTACAGTTTTTATAGTACAGATTATTTTAGCACTTGGTCTGCAGTGGTAACCATCTTCACCAGTACTAACAACATTTAAATAAATGTATGAAACCTCAGAATAGGTTATCCTTATTAGTTTAATGACCTAGCCAGTCTCAATATACTAACAGCTATATCTCATGTGGGTACTGCAGGTTCTTTCTGCAGAATTTCCTCTCGGGAGCACGGGAGCTGACTGTGGCTGAGACCAAAGCGTTCCTGCTTGCATCAGACCACGATGGAGATGGCAAGATTGGAATGGAAGGTACGATCACACATCTGCTGGAGAGCTATGTAGTTGATATTTTTGTATATGGAATGACGTATTTAACAGACCATGTAATTTCATGTAAGATTAGGCTGTGGGTCAGTAAAGCCCTCTACCTCTAGTCGAGCATAATATAGCTTCACATAATAACTGTAAAAAAAAGTATTTACCACTGGTCTCAGTAGCTATGTACCTTCAGTACCTTTTTTTGTCTACCTGACAGAGTTCTGCTCCCTGATGAACTGAAGACCTGCTTGTCATGACAGAGGATGGTAGATCACTTCATCCAATGCTGCGGATATTTTCAGTAGCACCATTAAACAATTAAAGCTTCAAGAAATACAAAATTGGAGCCCTGGACCCATGATTAATGATTAAAGTTTTAAAAGAGACAATTGTTTTTGTGTTTTTATAAGGGGGGAAAAAAGCAACATACATTACATTTAAAATTCTGTGCTGGTAGCTATGTAATTGGTTAAGCCATGTAAACTGCTTGGCTTTATTTACTCAAGCCATGAACAGGGGCCCTTAATGGGGGGGTTGGGGTGTCCCTGCCCCAGGAAACTTCTCCTTGTGTGCTCCCTCCTTGTGTGCACACCAGGCTGCACTAACTTTGGCATCCCTTTGTTTACGCTGTGTTCCTCTACACTTCTGATAGCTTGTTGTGTCCTCCTTTTGTAAGTCGCTTTGGATAAAAGCATCTGCTAAGTGTAATGTAATCAGAAGAAACAGTTGAATAGAGTCAAGCAATGTAGGTTATTGCTTGACTCTATTCAACTGTTTCTATATACATGGCTATGCTGTATAGAGAGTATCTTACACAGAGGTGACACTAAGGGACCATCACTACGGTTGTGGGTCTGCTCTGACTGCCTTACCAATAAGCCTGGCTCTTTGGCGTTGCGGTCAAAGCGTTTGGTACACTGGAGACCCGGGTTTGAAGCTGGATGGGGTGACTCCCCCCCACCCCCCCTTTGCTACAATACCCAAGAGCTGGTGGAGAATCAGATTATTACATTATTACATTTTATTAAGCTGACACTCTTACCCAGAGCGGCTTATTGTGCATTAGGTACAGGGACAGTCCCCCTGGAGCAACGTGGGCTAGACGCCTTGCTCAAGGGCACCTCAGCTATGGATAAGGGTGCAGGAGAGTGGTGGTTATTCACATTTTTTCCTACTGGGGCGGGAACCTGTGACCCTCCGATTCCAAGATCAACTCCCTAACTATTAAGCCACAGCGGCCACATGGGCACCTCTGATACTGCTCCAATGCTCTGTTACACCTGATGCTGTAGGATGTGTTGTGTAATGTTAGAGAAAGGGAAATGCTTCAAAATTCAACTGGCTCTTGGTGGAGGTTTAAAGTTGGATTGGTAGGTTTTGCATAATCTGATTTTCAGGCAGACAGAAACTGAACTGAAAACATAACACTGGCACATAAACTGGACTGAAAACACAAACCCTATGACAGAGTTAATACTACTAAAAAACAAAATACTTGACACTGTCAGAAGAAATGATCACTTAAATGAAAATAAAAATAAACTAGTCATCTTCACGTCATACCAGTGGAGCCATACTGAGAGTGCTTAAAGTGACAGAGCAGCTCCCAGGAGACCCATTTGTAATCTGCACACTGCCTCAAACCATCAGACAACATGGGCATCTATTCTCTTAAAACTTACAAAAGTTGTAGATTATGAAGTAATTTATAGTATAGATCCGCGTTTTTATAGGCTGTAAAACCATGCTGCAAAAAAAAACATGACCAAGAGTCTATGCTGTCTCAATGTGTCTATAAATCTACCTTGACAATGTGAAAGAGATCCCACTCCACCGCGGTCAAAGCGCAGAATGAGCTTGGTAAGCGTCTGTGCCTGCAGATGAAAACATGCGTTACTTTGCGTCAGTCAAGGACGTTGCTGCCTGAACTTCACATGCAGTGATTGACTCGGAGATTACTTCTGGCTATATTTTTTTGTGCATTTGAATCTATATTTTGCTGTATACGACTGGCGCATCAAGTTGTATCTATTAGAAGACAACTGCATCATATTGCTTCTCAGTGCGCAATTTTAGTGTGCAATGGAATAGAGTTGTCATTTTTAATGAAAACAATGTAAGCACACATTAGCCCTTTTAATGAAGTTGCTTTGTAAAAAAAAAGTAGTTCATTCTATAAAACTAATAAAAATATATCATCCAAACTCTAATGTATGTAGCCAGTCCTCGTATCAGACTCAGTCAAGGTCCAATAAACGTTTACAAGTCGGGAAGCACTGGTGGCCGTTTTTTTCCTGCGTCTACGTTTCAGACATAGGCTGGACTAGTCATGGAGTCATGGACAACGCATATAGGGCAAGCCCGTGTACACCCGCCCTAGGCCTATACATAGATACTAGTCAAACAATTACATATTAAATATATGCGCTTTAGATACGCTTTAGCGGGTGTCAGTATTTTGAGGACACTTGCCATTTGAAACTAGAAAAAATCATCTCCAGGACAAGAAGACTGAACAAATGGATTCCACGCGTGTTGCACACTTTGACGTGTAATGGTATACCATTTCAGAAGTGTGGTGATGGCACCAGTTTAATTTCATGCTGACACTCCTTCCCAACACCTAAACCTTCATCCTTACAGAAAAATATTTTTTTCTCAAACTGCGTTGGGGTGGTAATCCCACAAATGTACTCAATATTGATGTTCTGTGTCTTAAATTAGAAATCGGGATTTAAATATGCAAGAATAAGCAGTAATAAGCATAACATAAGCTCTACTCAGTTGGCAGCCAAACGTATTAGGTGGACTACACATGTCACACACATGGTGTCAGAGCATCACTCGTTTGTAAAGATAAAAATAGACCGACTTGACTACTGGACACATTTTTTTACAACTATTGCGCAGCAGTGCGTCTCGGGGATATCAATTACCCGGCCTCAGACGCCTGTAAATGGAGCGGTAGGGGGGTATATAAGCAAGAACTCACAGGCCCCCGTCACACCTCGACTACTCCCTCGGTTTTCACTCGCCTCCAGAAGCAGCAAGGTGAGTTAGATGCGTTTGCCCAAGCGGCAAAAGGATGCGTGTGAGCCTCAATGAACTAGGCTGCATAGCCTACTTGCTTTAGCAAAGCATGCTACTCAAGTCATGGTAAAGACACGAATACCCTGATGTGGTTTATCGCCATCATGCTGGCCCTACACGTGCTTGTGGATTTCTGCATTAGCCTACACTTCGTTTTGTCGTTATAGGCCACAGCCAATGATGCGCAACTAAGTAGCGTTACCATTAAAGGTTTTCGGAGGATTTGGTTGTTTCTACTGATGACTTCATTGGCTTGTTCATTGGCTTGTTATATAGTCTTGAGCAATGCATGTAAGCTAGAGCACTGTTGATTGATCTGTCGTGGGGTGCGCAAGTAACCGTGTGCACTATGCGTGTATTGGTTATATTGGGTTATTCTGTGGTACTTTTGGGCTATGGCCTACAAATTGCAGCTACGTTTGCTACTGTGAGTTAACTTTTCCTGATGGCAATCCACTTGTCTTTGAGCTGTATGAAGAGTTAATAGCACATCATATTAGAAGCGAATTCAATTAGATGCTGTTTGCCTTGCTAAGCTGGTGGAGCAAGATGCTATAAATTCATGGGGTCGTTGCCAGAGCAGCTCACATAGTCCTATTCGTGAAACATTAAATCCTGTGCTACTGCTTAGAGAAGGCCTTAGGAGGCATAGCCTACCTCGCATTAAAGTGTCCGTAAGTAAAGCGCACGCCAAAAGGACTGGTTGTAAATATAACCCTGAGTTATTTGGATCCTCAGCATATAGGTCAAGTTGCCTTGCTGTCATGCGTGATCATTTGATAACTGAACTGCAGCACTGACAAATAGAGAAGACCGTGTTTGTGCATGTCTTCTCATATGTTGTTCCATTGCTTGACCAGATCAAAAATGGCTTTCAGTGGAATTCTCGCTGATGCTGACGTTGCCGCTGCACTTGATGCATGCGCTGGTAAGTCAACTGAAGTTGTACTTTCACTTTATGGTTGCCATAGCTTGAACTCTAGTTGTTCGACTTTGTGGTTGCATAGACGTCAGCTGTCATTTTAATGTAATCTAATGGCGTCAAATGGCTGGTTGATCCAGTTTTTCTATATTGGTATACATTGTAGTTAGTTATGAATAACTGCTTAAAAGATCATACCTTCACCAAAACATAAACAGCAGTTTCACACAAAAGTAGTCCATTCTAGATGTTGCAAGGCACTAGTAAAACATGTATGAAAGAAGATGTCTGCAAAAGTTTAAAAGTAATAACAGCTGTACAACTGCTTGTGTTCTTACGCAGCTGCTGACTCCTTCGATCACAAGAGCTTCTTCGCCAAGGTCGGCCTGAGTGCCAAGTCCGCAGATGATGTGAAGAAGGCTTTCTTCGTCATTGACCAGGACAAGAGCGGCTTCATTGAGGAGGACGAGCTTAAGTAAGACCAATAGGAGCTCCTCTCTTTGAAGGAGAAATTCGTGTGTGAATCAATCCATAGCCCTGTTTGTGGGAAAAAGAATGAGAACATTTGACACAACATTGTAGGCCGAATAGCAAACCAACAGCTAAATTTAACTAAATAGGGCACAGGGAAATAAAACCAAAAGTTAGTTTCCATGCATCATTTAGTAAGTGTTAGCTACCAGTTTATTATTCAGTCTATGTTGCATCAGATTTTCTCTTTCTTTTTCCTACAGACAGCCTTTAGTGACCTTGAACCACAGGGCTGTGAACTGATTCACACTAAACTTTGCTACTTTAAGCAGTGATTCACCCCCAGTGATAACCACTCAACATGTGTGCGCCCCCCTTCCCTTCCCTCTCCCCCAACACCAACAGGCTGTTCCTGCAGAACTTCAAGGCTGGTGCCAGAGCTCTTACCGACAAAGAGACAAAGACCTTCCTTGCTGCCGGCGACAGTGATGGTGATGGCAAGATCGGAGTTGATGGTAATTTTTTTGTTTTCATCACACAACAAATAACAGACCTGATTGAAGTTAAAACCTTAATTGTATTGTGTGATTTATCATTCACAAAGTTTCAACAGAGTAATAGTGAAATGTTAGGTCTTTGTTTTCTAATATGTTAGGCTTAAGGTGGCCAGAAATGATGCACGAACTACAGCAGTTTAACTAATTTATTTTCTTTGTTTTGTTTACGCTTACAGAGTTCGCTTCTCTTGTTAAGTCCTAAATACCAACTGACCAAGATCTGCCTCTGTTCATGGAACTAGTACTCCTCGCAAGCAACCACTTTTTCCAACATTTGCATATTTTTATATCGTATTTATGAGTTGCTCTGGGACAGTTCAAAATCATTGAGCAACAGTGTTCTATTGAATTGCTGATTGTTCTGCAGTTGTATATTATGTTCTCAACAAGGGTTTCTGCAATTGTACAATCTACTTTGCACTCCGGGGGAAGAGTGAAAAACCAGGAATAAATTACAGTTTTGGTGTAAATGTCCTGTGACGGTACCTTTATTTATCTCAGTTCATCTCTACTCCTGTGTTGGGTATCTGAAAGGATAATGTTAAACTTACAATGCCTCCCACTGTGTTATAATAAACATCTTGTGTAACTCACATCCACTAGCAGTTGAACCTGAGGGCCATGTGCTATATCTTTTGGCACACAGTCAGGGGAGAGGATGGCCTGTACCTTTTTGAGGGGTTACTGAAGAGGATTTGTAAAGGATATCTTAAACCCCCACTGCTGCACTACTGGATACTTAGGATAACATTTGGTCAGGGGGCTGCCATTGAAGTTATTTTTTCCCATAATGCCATTATTCAAAATACAATTTTGTTCCAAAATGTTCCTAAAGCAATCTGTGCCAGTGATACCATGACACACATATCCAACAGTTAAGAGGTGTATCATGTTTTTTCTAATCAATTTCTTCAGAATCCATCCCACTACAAAAGACAGGAAACAGAATGAGCGCTCTACCGACACTAAATATCCACTTGTTCATAAGCAGACGCGCAATGTCTTTCACTGTTCAATAATCGACGACTGCCCTCTGGTGTCTCTTGGGGAAACTACTTCTAAAGAAACTTTTTTGAGAGATAGGTGTGATTTCAATTGAAAGTGAAATAATACTTTACACATTCTCATCTTGACTGTATTTAACCTGTTATTTGCTTGTTAATTTCTTTTAGACTTGTTTGTAAACTCTCCAAGGGTACGAGATTCGTGACTGGGCATTTAAACGTGTTCGCCTATCATTTAGCAACAATTCTGACCTTTTCATTCTAGTTACATAAAATTCAGCCTCAGTGTGCAGGTTGTGATTAATAGCCTAACACAACTGTAAAACTCTGCCTGTTGCTTATTCATCTTAAAAAACAGCCTACAATGAATGCCGGTACAGCAAACCAACGTTTAATACACAGAAAACAAATACATGTTATTACTGCTTTCACGTTGATAAGACTGACTTGTAACCTATTCTTAGCACTGTGCGATATGAAGGACTTTCCTCAAGCGCGCCTTTTAAGCAAATTTAGAAAGCTAAAAATAGCCCAGTCTGTCTACGGGACACATTTTAAGCGAGCACCCCATCTGGTGTCTATTACATTAAGCCTCATATTTCAGGTAAGTGAAAGTATATAAGGTCGGGCGCTACCCCTGGTGGGGCACTGCAGTTGCTCGAGTCTTCTCCTCCAACCTAACCACCATCAAAGACAACTGAGGTGAGTGCACTCTGCGAGAAAGACTATTCCTGGGACAGAAAAGACTGGGACACGTGGGATAGACAGGGCGCCATCAAAAGACACACAGAGCACCTCAGACGAGAAACTAAAAATCTCCTGAGCATCCAATTCACCTTACACCTTTTGGGTTTGCTCGGACTATTAACCGTCAGAGGGATATATTTTCAGATCATTTTGGAAGCTATACCGGGAGCTACTTTTTTGGAACCAATAATATCCATTAGCCTAAGGAATATCGGGAAAGAACCCACACTACAGTGATTACATTGTAAAAAATAGTGATGTGGATTTGGTAAAATACGCACCAATTTGTATAGCTTAAAACTAGCTCACTTTTACGCAAATCTGGCAATGTCAATGGAAAAGAATAATTGAAATGTGGCTACAGAGGTCGGCACCATCTGTGTGATTTGTCAAAGTTGGTCAAGGCCCTGATGTGTTTGTTTTCACGCAGCTAAAATGGCACTCGCTGCGAAGCTTGCCGGGGCCGACATAACTGCAGCCCTGGGGGGATGCAAAGGTAAGGTGACGCTCTGGCGTATTATGTGTATGACTTTACATGGGTTCTGTCATGGAAATAACATACATTGTGACATTTTGTTGTGCAGATGCCGGTTCCTTCGACCATAAGAAGTTCTTTGCTGCGGTTGGACTCGCCAAAAAAACTGATGCAGAGTTGGAGGACGCCTTTAATGTCATCGACCAGGACAAGAGTAATTTCATTGAGCCAGAAGAGCTGAAGTAAGGAAGACTTAATTTTTCAATAAAGGAAAAAAAATTATATCAGAATACTAAAAGAATATCGAGAGAGAGACTGCTGACGTCTTGCCTCTTTGGTAGGCTTTTCCTCCAGAACTTTGCAGCTGGCGCAAGAGAGTTGACCGATGACGAGACTAACAAATTCATGGCAGCTGGCGACAGTGACGGCGATGGCAAGATTGGAGTTAAAGGTATGTCCTGATTGCTTTTAAGATGTTCTGATAGCGTAATCAGTGACTACTGTGTTGGCAATTCTCATAATTACAATTGGTTTGCATTGCATCGCATTAGTTGCAGCATGTTTTCACCACTCAGAGGTGTCAATCGCGGGTTCAGAAAATAAAATCCCTGCCACAAATTTGATCCAACCAGCTCTGAATCAGCTGATCGTAATGAGCACTCAAGACAGGTAGATCAGCTCAGCTGCTACAGTGAAGTCACCTGCGTTAGAAGGAAAACTTGGCAGGGTTTTTACTTTCTGAACCCGAGATTGACACCCCTGTCACCACTGAGAATAGAGGAGCACAATTGCTTTTGAACCCGTGTTTAAATGTACTGTTTGTTTATTTGTTTGTCCTCTTACAGAGTTTGTCGACCTGATTAAGTCTTAAGCTGCATGCAACTGACCAACAGCTCTTGCTATGAAGGAACATTTCCCAAGACCTCCCATTTTCATCTAATAAAACATGATTTTTATATTTGCTTCTGGAGAGATTACTCCCTCGCAGCACACTGTCCAAACTGATGACTGTGAATGTCGGTTGCGTCTCATGTCTTAAATATGACTTTTGGTAACTGTAAAATGTTTGTTCAGTGCACTTTGCGAGAACGAACGACAAGAAAAAGAATAAACATTCTTTTGCAATAGCATGTATCGGTTTACTTTCATTAAAATGTCTAAATTGCTGACACTAGTGAAAGGTAAAACAGTAAGTTTTACATATGAAGCTGTCTTCAATTTGTCAAAGTAGCCTACAGAAAAATGCTGAAAACTTGCCTGCTATTTGATTCATTGGTTAAGCGTTATCAGACAGACAGACTTGCTCATTAGGCTATGGCACTAATAAAAAACAATTACCTGAAAAAACATCCTAACAACAATAATCTTTAAATAGGTTAATCAATAATCTTTAGCCAGATTTCCTCTTAGCAGCATCTGGAAAAACAAAAGAAACCAGATAATACTGCAACTAAAGCGGGTTACAGTTCTTACTTTCATTATAAAGTATTAATGCATGACTTAGGACTAGTTCTCCTCTCCATTTTGATTTGATTTTTTCACTTGCTTAGATGAAGATAGGGGGTCTAGATAGTACACCATCAGGCGCATCATCATGCCTAGAAGAGGACTCGATGCAATCGTGCTTTTCACCACTAGATGGGGTAGAATCTGCACTTTAGAGTTATGTCATTGAGATGAGTAGGCTACTAGCAAGTCAGTCTCTCTGTCGGTTTGTGCTTTGGTAGGCTGGTTCCACAGGATACAGTTTCCGACGGGTATAGCAGATTTACTAACGTTTATTATGTGTAGGATTTATTTACAAAACCACACAGCCAACAGCATACTTGTAACACAGTAAGGGTTAACAGGAAAGACAAGATGAACCTGGCTCTAGGTGTTCTCTGCAACGCTTAAGGGCAGATGGCAAATAAAACCTTTTCAGCAACAGTTTTGTTCTGGTTTATAGCCTGTTCTAAACACACACTGCTCACTAAAGAAGTCATATTCTATCAAGCTCCCATATGCAATATATCCTTAAAGCAGCGCTTCTCAATTATTTTCTGTTACGCCCCCCCCCCCCAGGAAGAAGAAAACATTTCGCGCCCCCACCCCCTAATCTCCACCGTAACTGTAATAGTATCATTTTCTGCAATGCACATCTGCATAACACTGTATCCTTACTGACATTAAGGAAAACAAAAAAGAAATATAGATCAAGTTAAGAACAAAGAATTACTTTATTAACATGTTTTTTAGTCTGTACTGTGGTCAATGTGCACCTTTATGGTACAGCAAAAAAAAGTCACACGCACCCCCCCTGGCATCGCACCGTGCCCCCCCCCCCCCCCCCCCCCGGGACCCGCCCCACTATTTGAGAAGCACTGCCTTAAAGTAAAATCAAAACCACAACAAAGCTTGAGCCCCCTGACTGTCAACATTTATGGTGCCCATTATGGGCAGGAGGGCCACAGCCTGAGTTATTCACTTGATCTTCACTTGATATGTGATTTCATGTGTTCATGAGTTTACACTGCAAATAATGTAAATGAGCAAAGGATTCCTCAACCCCAGGCTAGGATTCCAGGATATCAGAGTGACCCATATGACATCACCATGAATGGGTAAGAGGCACCTGTGGATCCAGTGTCAGCCCACGTCCTGTTCTCACCTCTAATGTTTCCTTATTATAATCCCGACGATTCTGCAGCACCGATGCACAGATGTCTGAAATCAACAAACAACAACAAAAAAAGCAACAACAACAAAAAAACCTATGTGCTATGTTGAGGTGCTATTGTTTGTCTTTCCTTGGGGAAAACAATACAAAAACAGAAACATTGCTGCCCTCCCTTCCTGATCATCTAGATTGGTAGCCCAGTATCTTAAAAGGATTATCAATACTTGTCAGAAGAAAAATGTTCACCTCAAATTTGTTCCTAAATTAAATGTGTTTTGGAGCTGGTTTGACTATGTAAATGTTATCTGTTTAACAGATAACATTTACATAGTCAAAGTGAAGTTATTCTGCTTATTGTCAATGCAAAGGGCAGCTGTCACAGACCAGCCTCCCAGCTGCCACAGATACAATAACTTAGCCTAACAGTGCCCAGGACTATTTTTAGCCTTAAAAGTGTAATAGATATATCTGTAGCCCCAAGGCTTTACATTGTCACTATAACTAGCTGTAAGCATATGGTAGTTGCCAAGTGGCCTGTGTGTCATAAAAAACATACCCAAAAACAACATAAACAGAAAAAAAAACAAAGCCACCAGGATATGTTCAGTAGTCTAACCATCAGTGGTAATCTTGATGATGATATTATGTCAGCCATGCTTAATGTTTATCAGGAAGAACCCCAAAAGGCCCTACCTTGTCTGCTCAGCAGCATTTAAGGCCATATGCCTGACGTTTTTTAAAACAGCTAACGACTGTTACTGGTATGTGGGAAGAGAGTGACGTCAGAAATGCAGCTGAAGTTTGCCAAGGTTAGTATATACAGTAATGTGCAAAAGTTTTAGGCAGGTGTGAAAAAAATGTTGTCAACTAGGAATGCCTTCAAAAATGGAAGTGTTAATCATTCATGTTAATCAATTAGCAAAATGCAGTGACTGAACAAAGAGAAACCTAAATCAATATTTGGTGTGACCACCCTTTGCCTTCAAAAGAGTACCAATTCTTCTAGGTATACTTGCACAGAGTTTTTGAAGGAACTCGGCTGGTAGCTTGCACCAAACATGTTGAAGAACTAACCACAGATTCTCTGTGGATGTAGGCTTCCTGACATTTTGTTGATTGATGAACATAATTGACTAACACTTCCATTTTTGAAGGCATTCCTCGTTGACAGCGTTTTTTCACACCTGCCTAAAACACACACACACACACACACACACACACACACACACACACACACACACACACACACACACACACACACACACACACACACACACACACGCACGCACACACCTCCAACCACATACATGAATGCACACGTGGCTGAGTACACCTCATTCATTAAATTTTGATAAATGGGACAGTTCTTTGAACATTCCTAGTAACTCTTTTCTCACTAGACATGAGCTGTCCAGTTACATCATAGCATTACAAAGCTATTCCTCATGAATTTCACTCACTATGCATGAGCAGGTCATCCACCCTGGTCCGATATCGCCCTTCTCAGTACACATAAATTCTTAGGTTTCCTGCACACCAACATGGGTTGTGTACCATGAACTAGTATCCAAGAAATCAACTTCCAGCAAATTACATAATGCACACTGGAAATCAGTTTATCAACAAAAGCAAAGCATGTGTGTAATATAATAGTAATAAATTGCTGAATTTATTAATCAGTGAATGTCTGGATAGATAATTGAATATGTTTTAGGGTTGTGGATAAGAAAAAAATACATTTAGACCAGCAAAAGAGACACACGTGGTGTCACTGATTAAGGGCTTATGCCAACCGTAAGCGCACTGAAGCATTAAGATCTTTTAGACAAGAAAAAGGTGTCTGTCACAGCTCAGTAGTGTTCTGGGTTAGGCAGTCACTACATTTGTAAGGTACAGGGACGTTAACTGAAGACAGACAGGTAAGTAACTGAAACAGGCACTGCTCAGGAACATTCTAGAACAAATCTGCTCATTTTTATTTTTCTATACATCTGTTTTGCAAATGGCATTGTTCTTCCTTTTAACAGATTTTTCTTGGCACTAAGGAAAAAGCGATGATGTCCTTACAGAGAATGCAGTACTTACACAAAACATATTGACAATCTGATTTTAGCTTCAAGGTACAAGAATGGCAAGGCAAGGCACATTTATTTGTATATAGCGCATTTCATACACAACGGCAATTCAATGTGCTTAACAAAAATAAAAGCAAAGAACAATATGTAAAAGCACAAAAGATAAAATAAGCGTAAAAGGGTAAAAGTAAAATAAGTTTAGATTTGAAACTGCCTACAGTAGGAGCAATTTTATGTCTTCTGGAAGTCTAAAAGCTGCTTTGCCATATTTTGTTCTAACAGCAGGTTTAACCACCAGATTTTTCTGCTGTGATCTTAGAGACCAAGTTGGAGCATATAGCTGAAACATATCTAATAGGTAGTTGCGTCCCATCCCATTTCATGTTTTAAACACAAGAAGCAATGCCTTAAAGTCAATTCTATAACTTACTGGGAGCCAGTGCAAGAAACTTAAAATTGAAGTAATGTGGACAGATCGTTTTGTGCTTGTAAGAACCCTTGCTGCTACATTTTGGATCAGTTGAAGCTGTTTAATGGTCTTTTTAGGAATGGCTGTGAAAAGGTCATTGCAATAATCAACCCTACTGGAAATAAAAGCATGTAGGCCTACAAGTTTTCCTAGATCTTGTTTTGACATAAGATCTCTAAGTTTAGCAATGTTTTTAGCTGATAAAATGTGGATTTAGTGATTGCTTTCACATCACTGTTGAAGGTCAGTTCACTGTCAATACAGATACCAAGGTTTTTATAATATTTTGCTTTAAGCCGCTTAGTCAAGAGCAGTGGTCATCCTAAGTCTTTCTTCTCCCCAAATATAATTACTTCAGTTTTAGCTGCATTCAGCTAAAAAAAAATAGCTGGGAGCATAGCTGGTAGTCGAGAGTCCCACTGTATAAAGTGTAGTTCACAGTAGGATGCTAGACTTTATTTCTCATGTAAAGAAATAGTATGGTGCTCGAGGGAGCGGCTGATGAGCAGAGCTCTAATGACTGTTTAGAAGAGGTTGATGAATGGGCACTTGAGCGGTCTGCCATAGAGTTGCAGGTGTTTCTGTGGTGTATCACTTATCAGTGGAGGCAGCTGAAAGGTCATTTCTTTGAACCTCCCCGGCAGTGCTGTGCCTGCATGATGGTTGTATTCAACCGCCCGCCCCGAGCATCCATGTGAGGCTTCATATCACCGTGCTGTCAACACCACCCTGCTGCAATACATACAGACCTGAAAAGTACAACACAACCATTAATTTCCAATCTACTGAACTTCAGTGCGCTTTAAACTGCGTCCCATAATTGGATGCTATCATTGCCTCTTTTAGGTTGTACTGTACATTACTAAAAAATGCGCAGAGGCGGTTGGTGAACATAGCATTAACTCCTGAACAGAGTAGGTGTGCTAAAGAGCATCTGAACCTGCCAGCGGTGCATAACGAGCACTCGTCTCCTCTCTATACTGTCAATTGGGTATTTGCTGTGCCAATAGAAGGTGACCTGGCATCCCTGAATCAGCAGTAGCCTGTAGAAATGATAGCCTACTGTTTATAGTGCGCTCCCACTTAACGTGAGCTGAGAAGGTTAAACTGCCGTGACATTCCATGATCAACAAATATGTATGTGGCTAATGGCAAAATGTATTGCATTAGACTTGTACAAGATAAGGGAATAAACTGACTCCATCTGTTTCCACATTGAATATAGTAAAACCCTGGAAATAATAATCTGAGTGAATTGAATTTGTTTAAATGTAATACTAGAATGGTTACAGAAGATATAGCCTATCACTTTATTGCACGTATAGTGCTAAATTTACTAAATAAAACACGGTTAATGCACTGGCCCTGTGTAGTAACCTATACGTTCATAATTATGCAAATAAAGAATATAAACGGGTTTTAAAAGAGTTTTACATAATAATATGTACGTTCGTGTACAGTCTCTGGACAATGTCTGAAGTATTTCATTTGAGAGAGAGAGAGAGAGAATCCCATTCAGTCTATTGGGAGTTTAGCTGAGGCAGAGCATATTGGTTAATTTACCATTTGTGCGTTACAGATGTCTGCGGGCTTGCCCATCCACACTCAGCTTGGACGGTTATAAATAGTAAAGGTTAATTAGTTAGGTAAGAAATTTGAGCTGACCCTTTTGAATTTGATACACAGACAGGTAACCTAAGAATTGCCTATTGTCACTACAATCAGACCTATATAAATCCTTCTTGCCAGACACTAGTCACCACATAGCCTTACCTCTCCTCCGTTCGATCACCTGCGGCGAGAACTTCAAACGGGGTAAGTGGGCTTGTGTGTAGGATCCTGCGGCGCTTGACGCTTGAGTCTTCACAGGTTCGGCTGACTGGAGGAGCTACAATTGTGCCATACGGTCACCAAAATGTGTTGGCGAAGGACAGGATTTTTTTTCTACATGTCTCTGCGTGTCTTTCTTTAAAACGCAAGCTTTTGGATTAGTTGTTTTTCCAACAACTTCTTCAAGACGCTCTGCGCGCTCTGCGTGCATCTCGTGAATTATAAAATTCAGACGCGTGTTGTTAACTATTAACTTAGTTAAAATCAAAGGTTTCAAAGTCGATGTTTCTATGGATATGTTTGAGAATGCAAGCAGCATGTAATTCTTTTTTTAACGAATCCGTTGTGATTGTTCTGTATTTGCGTAAATTAATGTACCTCGAAGTGATCAGTTGAAGCCAGAAGTAAGAAAATACATCCATCTCAAGCCATTTTCGGGTTAATTTGACAAGAAATGATAGGCTATGGTTGCTGTCAGGCTTCAAAAATGCGTGAATTATTTACACTGGTTGTTTCTGTAACAGGACAATGTCGATGTCATCTATCCTCTCCGCTGATGCCATTGACAGTGCAATCAAGGACTGCCAAGGTATCGTCTTCCACCTATACCGTCATTGTTCTTTTAACTAGATTTAAAAATTGAATCGGTGCCGTGAATCAGTCTATAAGTGTTCTACAACTTTGCTTCAATCGCTTATGAATGGATATATCCAACAGTTTAAATGTTTAGGACTGCTATGGGCAGAGATAGACGTGTGTGCAGAATGACTTTCGGATACTTCCGTGCTAAGCCGCATAGGTAAGCTCATAGCGGTTTTGCTTTTATACATCACAGCTCCAGAGTCCTTCAACTGCAAGAAGTTTTTCGAGCTATGTGGTCTCACCAAGAAGAGTCCCCAGGAGGTAAAGAGCGTCTTCGGCGTGATCGACGGAGACGGCGACGGCTTCATCGAGGAGAAGGAGCTGAAGTAAGAAATGATTTACCTTTATCTTAATGTGTGAATATAGACATATTTTTAAAACACCTCATGTAAACTCATTCTGTGCGCTCTAACAGTGCTGGGACAAAGACAACATACTTAGTCATAGGCAGCTACAGTATTTTACACATTCCCTCATATCCACCCTTGTGTAGTATGCTAACAATATCTCAAAGACGGAAATGGGCAAAGATATAAAATGACAAAGAAAAACAATACTTCTAAAGTGCCTAATGGTTTTGTAAAAAAAAAAAAAAAACTATAAACACGTTTGGCACATCCACTGTCAACACTTAAGTCAGTTAACGCCAACCACAACTAATCATACTATATTTAGAGGAGAGGTTTGTGCCACTAAACCAGTAGTTAACTTCTCATGTTTCTGTCAGGTGTTTCTTGCAGAAGTTCTCACCTGGTGCTCGAGTGCTAAGTGACAAGGAGACCAAGGCCTTCATGGGCGCTGCTGATGGAGATGGTGATGGAAAGATCGGAGCAGATGGTGAGTGTAATGTCCTAGTGTAATATCAATGTTAACAGGAGATGTAGGGGAAACCTCAACAGTGCAAGGGTCTTCTACTGCTGGTCACATTAAAGTAGACCTTGACTAGCAAGGAAAACAAAGCTTACACACCACACAAAAAAGAAAGTCGTGGCCAGTGCAGCACAGTACAGTGAAAATACAGAGAAAGTGTAACTGTGCAACTGTGCGTTGAGATGGGATGCATGAGACTGGTGGACACATGACACTGCACTATCACGTTGTGCATCCCCTTGTGCTTTGTTCTTTTTCATTGCTATTTTAAGAAATTAGTGCAGTTTCAGCCGGAAAATGCTTAACTGGCATTACATCACTGTCAGTGTGCTGTTTAGTATAAGAACCAATGACTCAAACTTTTTTTCCTTCTTTACAGAATTCCAAGCCATGGTCCTGTCCTGAACATCTGGACTAAACAGGTTTTCTTCTTCTTCATAGTCCTCCAACACCCTTCAACAGCATTTTATCTTACTTGAATTCTTGTCTCAAGCATCAGTATGACATGTTGGGGTGGCACCAGCCAACGGGAGTCCACATACAAATACATAAAGACAACACGCACACTGTTTTTTTTGTAATGTATTTTAGATGGGGTGCTACAAAACTACCTACATGTAAACCACTACTAATGTCATTGAGGGAATGCATAAAATAAATTCATTTAAAAAGTAACACGCTCTGTGTTCTGGCTCTCATATTTCTTGTGCTTGGTGTACTTTTGAAAAGTGCTGAAAATAATCTTACTCATGTCAGTGTAATTGGATTCTGTCATGTTCTCAAAGCTTTGACCTGCTGGGCAATTGTAAATATACATTCACGAAAAGGATGAGAGATCTACATTTTGTTGGTTGAGGGCACACAGTCATTGGCAGGAACAGAACTTCAGACTGGAACTGAACACAGTAAACCAGCTGTAGTTTGAGAACACAAGCCCCCTGAAGAGGGTGACAGACACATGGTTCACGCATGCTGTGACATATGTAGTGTTTTCGGACGACTGGTGTTCCGTGCTGTAATTAGGCTGAAAGACAAGGGAAGCCAAGCCACCTCCACTTGTGGCAGGTGAAACTAAAACTCCCGCAGAAGTATCCAGTCAGTGACCTCTGACCAAATACTGGAACCCCTGGGTCAGATTCCCACTGTGTATGGGAAAGCTGTAGCCTGGTAAACCAGGCCCTTGTACTTCATTTCGTACAGAAGGTCTGGCTGTGCTACCATTGACATGGCTGTCTCAGGCAGCATCTTGCCTGAACAATCAGCAAATAATTTCTTCTTGGAGGTAAAGCCTCTGCTGAAGTTTAAAATGATTAGGTCTGCCTTTACCCAATCGTTAACGTCTGGTCGTGACTCTGTTCACTGATTGGTCAGGAAAGATTCTGCCTGAGACAACCATGTCAATGGTAGCACAGCCAGACCCCTCTGTACGAAATGCAGTGTAGTACGAGGGGCTGGTTTACCAAGCTAGAAGAGCAGTACAGTGTGTAACACTGGAACATTAAAGCATATAATGTATGGGGACTAAAACTGTATGGTTGCTTACCATGTAAACACCTACATTTAGTGGTATACATTTCCTTACATGCCTGTAAGCACAATGGAGACTTCAAATATGAACACACTCATCGTTTGACTTCATTTTACTGTAAAAACACATGCAGCTCGTTACGTAAACAGTGGCACCTCTCCTCCAATCACATTCTGTCACTGTAACAGTAATTTGATATGACCTGGACTGGGCCTCCGTCCTCAACAAAATCCCAAGTGTCCTTTGTTCTCCCCTCTTACCCCGGCTCTCTTGGCTTTGTCCTGCTCAGTGTGCCAGTCTGTGCACTGAGTCCCCAATCACTTCTTGCGGCAGCACTTTCCCTCTCAGCTAATAAACGAGCACAGGTAACCCAGTAAATAAGGTTGTGCACCAGGTACAAGAAACGTAACCTCTGCTAGCTTGCCTTTCACACAATAGAGCCAACAAAGCAAGTCAGTGCCAACTTGGCAACTCTGCGAAGGGCGGTAACAAAAGGAGCGAAAACAGTCAGTTTAATCTTGAGTGTGGAAGGGAAAGTGCCCTAATGCGTGCCCTTCACTCAGAAGCTCCAAATACGCCAAGTCTGCCCTGACATGACATAAACGAATATGTGTGATGTAGGGGTCATATCCCACGTCTCCTTCATATGAACATGCATCATTCCGGTCTGTGAGTCTATCTCTTCTCAAGGTGGGTTGCCTAGTGAAATATATTATTTACCTCCTCAAATAACTACATAGGCCTACAAAAGCAGTGCAACATTCTCTTTCAATTAGAGACCTCGCACTATATTTTAGCGGCCCCTCTGTGCTGGGATTCAGCCTCTTACAGGCCAGGCCCCGGGAGCTACGTGCTCTAGATGAGGATGGTAAATTTCCTCCTTCACCTGAGACGACGGGTTTCTCCTGACTGCAGAGGCCAAGGGCAGGGCATACAGGGGAGGCATTATCCCTCATTATCTCACAATTATCCCTCATTACCTCACAGGACCAGCGGGTTGCAATCAAGAGTGACTGACAGGCCCACACCTCCCTGCCCTCTGCTCAAGGTGGGTGTGATGGAACCGAGTGACACATTATATGAGTCTGCAAGCCTCAGGTGTGGTCTGTGTAGCGTCTGTACATCTGTCCTTGAAATCTGTGAAAATTCAAAGAGTCATGCATTTTAGAAAGCTTCCAGGCTGACGAATGTGGTCTGGTACTGTACAACTGCGTCCGAGGTTTTCAGACACATTCATAGATCAGGGAGTTTGACCTGTGGGTGGGGAAGTGCCCTGACCTTTAGGAGAGCTTTCTCATCCCCATTTTATTTTGACCACTATTGTGTATGCTATTTCCACATGTTAAACTACTGTTTGTTAAATAGTCATTGCAGTGATCCTCTACTTTACATATTTGCTACCCTGCTGATTGTTGCAATTGTATTTGTGTTATTTGTTTTGGCCAGGGGAGCTCCCTCATCCCCAGAAGCCCCTGTAAATTAGGGTCCCCACTGCATATTAAGTGCACCACAAAATAACTGGTGGCTCAATTGTGCATTCTGTCCTACCAGTTAACAAAAGCCACTGTTGTGGTTTTGTCTGACCAGAGCAGTGTTGTATCCCAAATAGGTGTTTGAGTAACTAATCGCTATGAGTAAGTGGCAAACCACCTGATAGAACAGGGCTTTATTCCAGTTGCAAAACAAGGCTATGTGGCTCCTCTATAAAAAAAAGGTTACCACTTCCTTGAGTTAACATACCCAAGTGAGGAAGTTATTATATTTTATTTTGTCCACTATGGCAAACACCACATTTTCTATTTTTGCATCACATGTTAAACTACTGTCATGTTAAAAAGTAAATGTCAGGATCCTGGACTGAAACCCGTTATTTCACCTGTCACATGTCACCTCAAGTGTGTTTCCTCCACTTATTGTGTTCACCTGTCACTCACTGTGCTCTTGTGTAATAGGTGTGTGCATACTGCATTTACCCACCCTGTTTTCCTCCATTTGATTTTCCACTTTGCCCTTATAGTTCTTACCTGGCACTGCCTCACATCTGCATCATCTCTTTTATTTATTTGCTTGCCTGCGCCTGTGATGCTTTTTGTTTGTCTCTGGGCCTGTCTTTTGTTTCCTGCCTGCCTCTGTTTGTTTGCATTACTCAGAAACTGTATATCATCCACAGCAATCGAGCTTTTGTGTCCCTGCCACTTAAAGATTTGACTGGTACAGCCTATCCAGTCAGGTGAGGCCAGCATTTCATTGGTACTGCTGTCAACAATATATACAGTATCTAATACTGACACGGTATATATAGCTTATTGTGGTGGGTCTCTTGAGGAACATTTGAGTTAACTTGTGCACAAATGTATTCACATTTACATGGGCTATGTCCAGAGCTATTGTGTCTACATTAGTTATGTGACTGCATATTCAAAAAGGCCTAATGCACCTCCATTCAGAAAGTTCAGATGACCACCAGGAAAAGAGCTTTTAATATACTAAAAATAACTTTATTTTGAATGAAATTGGAATAACAAAAGGAGCCAATAAGCGTAATTTCCTTTTAAAAATATGAGCTGGTGGGTTGTCTATTTAAGTCTTTGTTACATTCTGCCACTGATTATGCTTTCACATAATGGATAAGCTCAAAACGTCTGAGACAGAACAATTTGGCCGACACACCTAACCATTTACTAAAAGACATACAGCTGTCAGAGCAGAAGCAGAAATTAGAGTAAGCCAAAAACAGCAGCACACCCCAGTATTAGCCAAGTCTTAGATGTTGTCTAGTTGTTGGCTTAGACAGGGATGTAGGTTTTGCCTGGCATAGGGGCATATTTTTTTTGTTTTTTTACAATCATATTTACTCGCGTTATCTTTATGCTTTATAGAGACACAGGCCCTTTGATGGGGGGGGGGGCAAATGGGTCTCTTGTACCGGGCCCTGGGAAAGGGGCCCAGAACAGGTCCCGCCTGACATGAAGTGCCGGTGCCAGCTTTTTTCACAGCGTTTTGGTCCCCCCAAGCTATCTGGACGTCTGAGGGGAAACCTGGGTCCTTTAACTCCTTTTACTAAAACACAGGTTAAAAACCTTGGGGTTTTGTTTGGTGCCAAACAAGTAGGTAAATGCTGTAGTAAAGGGTAGCTTTTTCCAGCTCCAGATAATATAATATAAAATGACTCTTGTTAATACTTTCTGGTGTTCATTATTTTGGCTTAACAGACACATACTGAGGCCATCATGACCAATCAAGTGTTAGTTGATGACAGCTTAACTTGTGCACTGGCACGGTCTGTAAGAGTTGAGCACTGGGTAACAATCTTGGCACGCAATCATGCGATCATGCACCATGCGATTGTGCACCATGTGATCATGTTGGACAATCCAAAACTGAGAACGCCATGTCCCCCAGATTTGAAAATCTCCAGATTTTATGTTGCCTCAATGTCTTCAATGTACAGTAGTAGGGAATTAAAGACTGATTAAGAAATAGTTCTAAAAACAATGGTATGCCTCTAATTTGCTGCCTTGTGTTGACTTATTTTGCTCTCAGTAGGCTACTGAATTCCCTCCGAGGCGCGATTGAAGATTAAAGACAGGATAATCTATTGCATCCAGTGCAAACAGATAAACCACTCAAACTGATCCGTCAGCATGTAGGACTGAGTGTGTGAATATCTTGCAGTAAAGTCCTGTAAATGTTGTCTTTGTCTCAAGCAAAACACCTGCCTGGTATTTTTATTCTGAAATTATACATAAATTACCTGCGCCTTAATTATATCTTCTGATAAGATAATAGCACAGCGCAGTCAACCCAAACATAGATACGGTACATGGGGCTAATAGCCATGTCCAACTGTGTACGGGACACACCCAGAGAGACGTGTGACTTGAGCCCCACCCTTTGCCTGTCAACAGCTGGGAGGCAGGCTGATTTAATTTTAATCTCTCCACCACACACACACACACACACACACACACACACTAAAGAAAATTGCATGCAAGGCGGTAATTAAAATGCACATGCGGTAAAACCCCCCACAAGTAATTAATACATCCAAACAAACAAAGAAGCAAATGGTAGATAGCAATAAATAAGTACATTTCTTATTTTAGAAAAGGAGAAAATGAATGGTGAATGGTGAACAGATGATGGATGTGATAACCTAGAGGATGACTGTGTGTGTGTGTGTGTGTGTGTGTGTGTGTGTGTGTGTGTGTGTGTGTGTGTGTGCCTACGTGTGCGTGCACTGCTGGGATTATTGCACAGTCATATTTTCTCCGGCTCCAACACCGTTGCCTGTCACACTATCCCATTATGCCGTGTGCAGCATGTGTTCCTTCCTGTTTATCAGCCCGGGGTCACAGGGGTCAGAGATTCATTACCAGCACCGTGCACGCCCAGCTGACCCACTCAAGCCGGCACCTCAGCCCCCATGCCCGCCTTCAAACACACTCAGAAAAAAGGGCATGGGTCCCTTTTACACTTACGAATGTCCTGGGTCTAACACACCAAAATAGTGGGTTGTCCATGCCTCACGCCGATGGAACTGACCCACCAACTAATCCACTTCTGGTGGTAAACTTAAACACAGCTCAGTTCTGGCAGCGATTCTAGCAGTGCACACACACTCTTGTCCATCCTTAGTGATAGACAAAACAAACACAGACTGACATGGCAAAGTGTTTGTGTATTTGTACTTGTATTGGCACAGTTACTGTACATTACATTCACATGGTGACATTGGTCTTTCTACATTTGTAATGTACATAAAGAAGTCATTGAGAGAATATCCCTTTGTCGTCTTTGTTGTAGTTAAAAAAATATAATTTATTTATGTTACTGAAATGTGCCTTTGCCAGCAGCAGCAGTAAAGTGCGATTATATGGGGATTTGAGCGTAGTAAACACCTTGCAGTATTCATTACCCATCTCCTCTCTTTCTCTTTCTCTCTGTCTGCATTGTTGTGCTGATATGGTGAAAGGACTGCAGAGCAATGTCACGCAACTTGCATCCGTGCTATAAAAGCACAAACCTACCTAACCTGACCTGAACCTCAATGTCTGCTCTTATTCTCTTGGTCCAACAGTTCAAATCAGATCAGCCAATTTTGCTTTAACATAATTAAACTTTGGAAATGTTTAATCCCAGTGTCTGGCATGTGGAAATACTGATCATTGATGGCTGAATAATGTATGTTGTTGAGTAGAGGAGGGCCAGACACACAATTAGGAAAAGCTGGTAAGAGAATCCATCTGGAAAAGCGTTAGCAGTTATCTTTTATACTGCCTTACACAGTAGGTAACCTGACTATTTTCAGAAAAGTACCAAAACTTGAAGTAGCTCATTAGATACTTGACGAAGTAGCTGCAAGGGTGAATCTACTTGCAATCAGGGTCCCTGTTGTTCAAATTCCAGGTGGCATGTCTAAGCACAATTTGTAATGCGAGCGGATCGGTGTTAAATGGTGTTGTAGGTCCTGAGAGTCTCACTGGCCTCAGCATCTCAGCAGCAGCAACAGGGTCGTCGATGGCGTGGAGATGGCGGAAGCGGATTACTGGCACTGTAACTTAAGCGTGTTTACTGAGAAGATTTGATGGCCGCCTTTAATCATGCGCTGCCGCAGAATGACCTAAATAAGTAATGTTGGCCAAATTTCTTTTGTGACAGACACAATTAGTGAGACCTGCTGAAGGGAGAGGGAGAGCAAGGGGGAGGGGGAGGGGTGGTTGGGGGGTGGGAGGTTGCTGGGACGATGGGTTGCTGATGCACCCTGCTTCCAAACAGACCTCAGCCTCGGACATACTCTGCCTCGCCTCTGGTCAATAATTGATGGCCCCAGCCTCCGTTGTCACCAAAAGCTCATACCAAGAATGGAGTGTTTCTAAGGCTCATCTTACTTATTAAGTCTGACTGAATCTTTAATGGGCAACCCCATCCTGCAGCTGATAACAAAACACTAGCGGGCAACGTTTGAGATTTGAAGTCTGTTGTGCACTTCGCGACAAATGACTTATGTGGTGGCTGTTTTTTTGTGTGTGTGTGACATTGCAGCACCGCTCCAAGATTTCTGCCACAGGAACGTGCCGTGATCTAGTAGCCAAAGAGTCTGTAGTCGGTCACCTGATATTCAGCACGAGATGGCACAATGATAAAAGTTTCACTTGCTTTGTAGAAAAAAAGCTGCCGATTCCAGTTCTGGCTAGAACATGAATCATGCACTGTGTGCAGCTAGGGATTTGCTGAAATTGATATTTAACGTTTTTGTTTTGGCTTAATGAGAGGGAAACCTAGATCCAGATCTCATAACACAGGACAGGTGAGGGAAAAAATCTCTCAACTGTCAAGATCAAAGCAGCTGGCGTCTACATAAATACACATTATTTTAAGGTGTGTCCTGACGAATGAAAGTAGGACCCACACACTTAAATTTGTGCAAAGTGTGTTACTGAGACCTGCAAGCTTTCGGTCCTTTGACCTTTTTCAGGCAGAGTGTTTATTTTGAAAATCTCTGTTTTATGACTTTAAAGTGTGTGTCTTGTCAAAAAAAAACACCCTGCCAGGCCTACTGCAGTTGGATGAACAGCCCTTTGCTGTGCACTGGAGAGGATACTAGAATATCAAACACAGGTGTGTTTGAGCATGAGTTACCCTGTGTGTGGGGAGGTGGGGTGGGTTTTGGGTGTTGTGTACTGTAAGGTGAGCACAGTTCAGCGTGTCGAGAGATAGCAACCATGTGGTTTGTTCGTGGACCGTACATCCAGGGGTCCTTTTCAGTTTGTGAACTGACTAACCCCCTACTTCATTCTCCGCAAGTGCCGTGTTCCTTGCTGTCGGGTTTCAGGGCCACTCTGAGCTCAGTTTCGCCCCCTCTACATCCGCGCCGCGTCAGCACCGGATCCGCCACCATTAGCTCAATGCACTCCCTGTGCCATGCCTGTCACTTCTCTAGCTCACCACACAGGATGGTGAATAATTCAGGGCTAACAAGCAGTCAGGACACCAAACTCAATTGTGCGTTTTAATTAAATCTCTCTCTTTTGGATTAAAAAAAAAAAATTCTTTCTTTCTCTCTCTCTCTCTCTCTTGAACTTGAATTTGAAAAAAACTTCACTAGCTACTTTGATACTATATTTGATACTAAAGTGCTGTGTTTTTACAAATTCTTGCCAAAAATACTTTATATGTCTGGCACGTTCACTGCTTTACATGAAAAATAAATATTCTATTTTTAAACCACGAACAATGCTGCCCAAAAAACACATGCCGGCCCTCTATCCTCTCATTCACTCTTTCTATCGATCACATCCTCTTTTACCATCCTCTCTACCTCACTCGGTGGCATCCTGTCAGCAGCATCTGTGTGTGTGTGTGTGTGTGTGTGTGTGTGTGTGTGTGTGTGTGTGTGTGTGTGTGTGTGTGTGTGTGTGTGTGTGTGTCTAATGGGACCCCAAGTGTTGCCCTCCTGGGGTTAGCCTCAAACCCAGTGTGATTTCACCGGCAAACAGTTGGTCTTAAAACAGTGTTTTACACACCGTGTTCATAGAGGAGAGGAGAGGAGAGGAGAGGAGAGGAGAGGAGAGGAGAGGAGAGGAGAGGAGAGGAGAGGAGAGGAGAGGAGAGGAGAGGAGATGAAAGGAGAGGGCCTGTGCTGCTCAGCAGGAAAAGAGCCGACCGGAGGCATTTGCTAGTCCATGCTCTGTGCCACTGCTGACTGAACAGACACCAACACCGCGTTGATCACAACACTGATCTCATATGTGTCCTTGCACACAAGTGCACACATACACACACACACACATACATAACAATACACACACATACATGCACAACAACACACACACAAGCACACACACACCATCCAAGAACACACATGCACACACAGATATATCCTCACAAACATACACAAAGAGAGAGAGAGAAAGATACATTTTCTCTGAATGTTATAATACCAATATCTGCATAACAAATGATGATCTTATCTGACACATTACATTTACATTGCTTTGATGTGGCCGTTGTCTGCATTTGTGTACACAACATGATGCAATTGTGTACACAACATGATGCAATATGCGAATACTGCAAGTTTGTGAGCATGTAGTATTGGTTACTGTTTACACTAACCTGAGACAACCACCCTGTGCCAGGGCTACCATTGGCAGACTGATACAATCACGTTCCAGCCACTTTGCCTCCTGTGTGCATTTTCACATGCAGTTCCATCAATTTCCACCTAGAGGGTTCAGATAACCATCTCAATCCAAGGCATGCAAGGTATTGGGGCTAACAGCCTTTCATAATACATGATTGTAAGGGTCAAGCACTGACAGGGGATCCTTTAAGGAAACTATTAATGTTATTTTAAAAAATAGGGAGGCCCAAAATTGAATTCTGTCATAGGGCCTGCAGCAAAGGGGAGGAGACGTCACCCCACGCACCCCACTCTAGTGACGGTCACTCCATCACACTGCCTTCCCCTTTGGGAGGTGCACCTATGCGCTTCACACACTCAGGTGTTCCTCACGCATTAGTCTGATGGAGTGACCATCACTACAGTTGTGGGTGTGCTCTGGCTGGGTGGGTGGGGTGACTTCCCCTCCTCTTCGCTACAAATGGTGTCAGAAGTGGGATGGCTTGCTGTGAGGTCATCGGAGGTGCACCCACCGTGTGAGCCATATGAAGGACCAGGTTGGGTTAGGTTAGGGTTGACCATGGTATGAGGGACCCCAGTGATGGGTAAAGCATCAGTATGTGGGGTACCCTGGATGGGAGAAGTATGGTGGGAGATACGTGAGGGACACCTGAATGTGTGAAGTGCATGGGTGCACATCCCGAAGGGCTCTTTGGTGTTGCAGTCAAAGTACATGTTTGGTACCCCATAGACCTGGGTTTGAAGCTGGGTGGGGTGACTTCTCCTCCCTTTCAGCACAGGGCCTAAAATTACTAGTGGCACCCCTGGGGCTGGGGCTGAACAATAGCCCTGGATCATTTTGATCAAGCATGGAATAACTCTAAAAATATGATAATCCGTTTGAGTAAAAGAATTACTGAACTGTTTGTGTGTGTGTGTGTGTGTGTGTGTGTGTGTGTGTGTGTGTGTGTGTGTGTGGGCAAGCACTGAGATATAGCCTTATTCCAAATTCATGAGAATTTCCAACTCTTTAAGATAGTAGGATGGGCAAAAGGTTCCCAGAATTCTGATTATACGATCATGACAGGTTTCCAGAATGTTCTCAATAAAGGATGCATTGCCTAATGTTAGTGGAAAAGCCAAACAATACCAGTCAGTAGGCTAACATTTCTGAAAAAAACATCTTGTGTGAGGCACCTAAGCTTGGTTTCTAAAGAGAAAACACTACCTCTTCGTGAAACACTGGTGTAATCAGGTTTTGGTTTACAGGTATGCTACACTAGGCATCCATGATCCTGTCAGCTATGGAGTGTCAGTTCTGCAGTTAGGCTACTAAGCTTACAATTGCCTACTTGCAAAGGAGACTACCTGCAACTACTTTGAAGACACGTTTATTTATGTAATTTAATTAATTACTAATTAATTAGGCATAAGCATATGCAAGTGACCTTGTCTAACCGTGTTCATTTCGTGTCAACAGTCGTGAAAAGTTGAGAAAGAAAATTACACCATTTATGATGATGATACATGGGCCAAACATGCAATGACATAATAGGTTTTAAACATTCTGATTATCCTATACACTTGTGGCATTTCCTGATAGTAATTTTAATTTTCTCAATAAAAAGTGTTACCTAATGGAAATGGACATGTCCAACAATACCAGTTAGTAACATTATTTTAAAAAGTTGACTTTGGCATAACCTTTTACTTTCGTTTTTACAGGGATAACGTTGCCTTTTCATGAAACACTGGATTAATCTGGTTTTGTTTTACAGCTATGCTACACTGGGCTTTCATGACCTTTAAGCAAAGTGGTGTCAAGCCTACATGTTAAGTTAGTCGAGTAGTTGGAAAGGAGACTGCGTGTAAGTACCAAAGAAGTGTTTTTTAATTAAGCATAAGCAAGGGAACTTTCCTTAACTTGTACATGTAGTTAATGTTTTACAAAAATTGCAACTTGATAATTGGAACTTTCTCAACACTTTCGTATTTACAGTTCACTATTCTCTATCATAAAATAATGACTCTGTTAGTATTTACCTTTAGCTCCCTGAAGGTACAACATTAAATCTCCACCTAGCCACTAAAAGTAATAAAATTACTTTTAAGTTGAATTTGGAGACTTAGTCAGCCTAGTGGTTGAACATCAAGTACAAGGTTTATTCTTAACAATAAGGACATCACAGACAGACACACACACACACACACACACACACACACACACAGGACGATGACAGACACGACAAGACTTCTACAACTTAAATGTTGTAGAACCAGAAGGTTACCACCCCAAAATGAATATGCAGTGGTCTTTTGTTTAGTACAGTGTCTTCTAATCAGATACGAAAGGTGCCAAATTGTCTGTATGCTAATCCACCAGACAGGGACGGTTATTCAGAAGGCCACCAAATGGTTCAGGAAACCCGCTGTTCACACCTCCTAGCTCAGCCAGAGACACATACAAAGCTTTTGATCCTAATACAAGAGTTCCAAAACCAACCAAGGGATTTGAAATAATAATAAAATGTTTCAACATTAAAATGCTATTTACAAGATTATTATTATTACTCAAATACCATCACCACATAGACGTACATTTTGGTGGTGGTTGTACTGTCATGTACATGGAAACTATACTCAGTTTATAAAAGGTGACTATCCATACTGCAGCACTATCCTGTGAGAAATTGGATGATTGATAATAATAACAATAATAATAATAATATATTATATAATATAACATATTGACAGCTGTGGTCTAGTGGTTAAGGAGTTGGTCTTAAGATCAGAGAATCGCAGGTTCAAATCCCACCCTATCCGTGGCTGAAATGCCCTTGAGCAAGGCATCTAACCCCACACTGCTCCAGGGACTGTAACAGAAACCCTGTACCTAAATAATTGTAAGTTGCTCTGGATAAAGAGTGTCAGCTAAGTGTACTGTAATAATAGTATATAACAATTACAATAAAATCAAAATAGGCAGAGGACAAGATGCTCAGTACTAATATCCGTTTAAAAAAACATTTTAGAGTTTGTGCAGAGGTTTGTCCTCTTAGTACAGACAGATTACCAAACAACACAGGCTACTGCTAGATGCCACTGATGCTTTGTGATTCTGTGGATGGGCAGATGTGTAAGAATACAAACTCTGTATGTCCACCAGGACGAAGAGGACAAGCGGAGAATAGGCATGATGGACTGCGCATCATCGCATCACCAATAAATGACACCATTTAGTGAAAGCTGGCTCAAACTACCATGCAACACAAAATGTGTACATCTACTATGGCAATTCACCGTTGTTGCCCCTACCTCTCTGTGTGTTGTTGAGGCACAGAACATCCTAACCCTCTAAGAGCCAATGCCTGACTCAGGGCTGAGATGGTGCAAGGACAAGCAGTGTTGTTCAAGTGGAAAGCACCCAGTGCCCTCACAGACAGACAAATTCTCCAAAATTGCTTTTCAGCAGACCTAGACATATCCCTATAGAAGACTACTGCGCTTGTCTGACCTCTAGTGGGAGAATAGGAAACATGTAGGAGATTTGCCGGATATGACGTGCGTAAAACAGACCTCTTCCTTTTAGCATTGGCTCCTGGGTAGCGAAGCATTTGACACTTTCCAAGAGAAGTGTCTTATGATAAATTTAATGTTTTAAGGGAGGGGACACCCAGGAGATTTTGTTTTGTAGTCATTCTGTTTGGGAATATCATAATCCATCCGGAGCAATGCCCATGTATCAGGTAAAGCCCATCAGCGGGGGTGACATAAAAGTTGATTTGCCGACGTGCATGTACAAGTTACCGAACATCCATGCGCAGTCTGACAGTGGCAGCTGCATCGACAATGTGCTACAGGTAATCTGAGTTTTGGAACTAGCTAACTATTTAGCTCTTAATGTCCTATTCAAAAAGGCTCCTCTTGGACCCATGCCTGGTCGAACGGTTGGACTTCGTAATGAATTCAGTAAGAGCCTCACTTAGCAGGGCTAGCAATCACGCATCTGCTAATCTCAACGCGCCCTTACAGAATGTTCGCTAATGTTAGCATCCCCTGGTCTTTCCTGCTGATGCAATGGTGCCCATGTATCATATGTTACTCTCCTCTTTTCAGTCAGTTCTGCGCTGTGTTGACGAGGGTCTGAGTCAGACTCGTTCAATCGTTAAAGTCTATAAAATGTGTTTGTCAAGAAATGCTTGGCTGACACGTATGTCACTGTCACTAACAATATGCATAACAGGTGTAACACCCCTAGTATAGTTATTCTCCCTCCCCTAATACTCTCAGGCCCTCCCTTGATTCATATCTGTCACTCTGTATGTATCGTTCGACCAGAATGGCGAGGTAGATCCAGCTTTGAAGGCTCTGGAACAGCGTCAGGATGAGATCTTGCGTAGACTCTACGAGTTGAAGGCGGCGGTAGACGGCCTGGCCAAGACCGTGACCACCCCTGATGCAGACCTTGATGCAACATCTCTCTCTTCAGCTCCCGTAATGTCTGCGCCAAAAGAAGTGGCAGACCTGGATTCATTATTGGGAAAGGTATTGTATCTCTGCTCAAGAATTCCATGGATGTAGGTGTGCATTTGTTAATTCACAGTAGTGACACAAACCTTTCACATGGTTCATAATGATTTGATGTTAGTAGCTGAGATTAAAGGAGAACTTCGGTGTAAAATGAAAAATGGCATGTTAAAACATCATACCGAGTTGGTATGTGTACTGAGGAGCAAAATTGATTTAGCCTGTTGCATTCAGAGTTTAGCTATTTTTTATCGTTTGTCCCAGAAGGCTAACAATGGAAGTGGTAGGTGCCCTTAGACGAAGCATGACGACTACGCTATTTTTAAACCATTAAAACAGCTAGAAGAAACTCCACACTCCATCGGTAGTACAACAAAGGCCCTGACATTAAAAACGAGGCACTGAGAACTTTGTAAGTGTACACAACATTTATTAATAAAACTGTTTTGACAGGCAGTACCTTGCTGTAGTTTCTTGTCGTCGTCATTATGAATGTCCGCACAAGTCGATTGACAAACACGAACCAGCAGGAAGAATAGGAGGAGAGGTAGTACAATCGACTTGTTTGGACTTTCATCATAGCGGCGACGAGAAACAACTGCAAACTACTGCATGTAAGAACAGTTTTTTAAATAAACGTTGTGTACATTTACAATATTCTCAGTGCTTTGTTTTGAATGCCAGAGCCTTTGTTGTACTACTGATGGAGTGTGGAGTTTCTTCGAGCTGTTTTAATGTTCTAAAAATAGCGTAGTCGTCATGCTTTGTCTGAGGGCACCTACCACTTCCATTGTTAGCCTTTTGGGACAAACGATAAAAAATAGTTAAACTCTGAATGCAACAGGCTAAATAATTTTTTCTCCTCAGTACACATACCAACTCGGTATGCTGTTTTAACATGCCAATTTCCATTTTACACCGAAGTTCTCCTTTAAGTCAGAAGCTAACTTCAGCTCACCTTCAGTTGTACTTAAAGTCTTAGTTGTTTACTTGCATGTATTGGGGAAGTAGTGAGTGAAACAATAGACACTTTCACCTCTTTCACACTGTTGGGGAAAAAAGGCTGTGTCATGAAAAATGTTATGGCAACGTTATGATCTTCCTGTGGGCTCTACCATTATAGGACCTGGGTGCTTTGAGAGACATCGTGATCAATGCCAATCCATCAAGTCCACCACTGAGTCTCCTGGTTCTTCACGGTCTCCTCTGCCAACGGTACAGCGTGCTGTCTACGGTTCATGTCCACTCCTCGGTCCCCTCCGTCCCACCAAAGCTACTTAACTGCCTGGGGCCCCGTCACCCCGACAGCTACACACGCCAGCGCTTCCAACTGGGCTTCACCCTCATATGGAAAGATGGTGAGTGTTCCTTGTGGGGATGCAAAGACATGGGACGGCCATTTGCAGTGTGAGCTGCCAGGAAGCCAAGATGTGATTAGTGTGTAATCAGGAAGCTACTTAAGGGAACTTGGATCACTATAATTTTACATTGTCAAATGTTTATTATTGCCATTTGTTTAGGTACAGATGTACTGTACAGGGGCATTGGAATACTTGTGTGGATCACTCAGTCACGTGTGTGTGTGTTGCTGTTTGGTGTTACGCCAAATTGTCTACATTAAGGTGACATGCTGCAAGCATAACTGTAATACACTCAAAAAAAAAAAAACTTCACTGTAGGAGAGTCATAAGATTCATACCAATGTTTTAGTCAATTAGTAGACGCTTACTGACGTTTTAGGCTTTGTTGGCCCTTCTTGCTCCTCAGAGTAGAATTCATTAACTTTGCCAACCCAACCCCATACTTACTGCCTGAACCTGTAGTGCGATCTGGTTGCCTTGGAAGCTGACATGGATGATGTAAGAACAGGTTTGAATGCGTTCCATTTGCCACAGAGGGGAAGTACTTTGTAATAGCTCAGTTGCTTTCTTTTTTGGAGGTAACATCGACCAGACTGCTGTCCAATTTTAGCAGCACCATTTTAAAAACAACACATTATGTGGTATTTTACGTAAAAAAGGACAGGGCAACATCCATATCTACTAACTACAGCGTCACAGTATTATGTGTACAAATGACGAGTTAGACACAGAAAAGACTACACATGCTAAAAACGTATTAAAAGATCACAGCTAATACTATAATACATGAGCACTGAGCAGCCATCTTTAATTGTAAACTCGGGGGTCCTCTGTGTTCCTCTGAAGAATTTGGCTTCACAGTGAGCCTTACCGCCAAAAAACACAAACTCCAACTGCAGACACAACCCACTATTAATGTGCTATGTTATTCTATGCTGTATGCTGAATGAATAGCTTTTTGTATGTGCCCCCCCCCCCCCCCCCAGTGCCCAGACTCCAGATGAAGTTCAGCGTGCCCAACATGTGCCCCATCGAGGGCGAGGGCAACGTGGCGCGCTTCCTGTCCCGCCTGGTGGGCCTGGAGCCGCGCGACCCTGTGGCGGCCACGCTGTCCGACAGCTGGGTGGACACGGCCTTCTTCCAGCTGGCCGAGGGCGGCGGCAAGGAGCGGGCTGCCGTGGTGCGGGCGCTCAACGCGGCCCTGGGGCGCGGGCCCTGGCTGGCGGGCGCCGACCTCTCGCTGGCCGACGTGGTGTGCGCCTGCTGCCTCCTGCAGACGGGCACCAGCGCCGCCTCGGCCCCTGCCAACGTCCAGCGCTGGCTCAAGGGCTGCCAGAACCTCGACACCTTGGCCTGCATCAACCCACTCCTGCAGTGACCGTCCTGGGAGGAAAACATATCATCAAATGAGGCTTTTGTAAACTCGACATAAAGACGAGGTGTGTTCAGAAATGCTGGTCTGCTGCTCTTAAGCTTACTGTGTTTTACATCATAGTTTATGATGTACAAGTGAACTAAATGAGGGATAATCACGTTAAGCTTGCTACTGTCGGCATATTTGTACGTTGTAGGGTATACAGAGGCCTCCCATAGCTTGTAAGAGACAGCCCGTAACAAGTGGACCTTTAGACAACATAATATGAAATCCTGGTAACGAAGAGAGAGCTTATACAGTGCTGTAAACACACATCTTCCCTTTGTGCCTAATATGATGTCGTCCTAGATGTGTGAGTTGCATTGCTAACAGATAACATTTTTAACACATTTTTAAATGTGAAGTATAGGGCCTACTGATGTCTAAGCAGTATGATGCTGTAGAATTACTTTGTCTTTCTGTTAAAGTCTATTAAATTTTCCACTTTGGGTCATATCTGGCTGTTGTATTTCTATTTTTTTTCTTATAACTTAATGTCCATTCATCTCACCACATCAGTATTTTTGGTTCAGTAAAGAGTCTGAGTAAAAATAATAAATGTCCACACACTGTACAGCGCCTTAATTTGCTTCTCTAAAAAGACCCTGTTGGGTTGAAATGTTGCTACCATTGATCTTTATGGTTTTTACTGTTTTAGTCAATTAAGAGTATGCGCAAGCTACCAGCCAAGTTCCTTCAAAAACTCTATGCAAGTATACCTAGAAGAATTGATGCTCTTTTGAAGGCAAAAGGTGGTCACACCAAATATTGATTTGATTTAGGTTTCTCTTTTGGTGAGTCGCTGCATTTTGTTAACTGATGAACATAAATGATTAACACTTCCATTTCATTCCTAGTTGACAGCATTTTTTCACACCTGCCTAAAACTTTTCCACATTACTGTATATTGTAATAGAATGTCAAAATCTGTGGTACAACACTCCAGTGAATTGTTTCAGAATTCTGTGAATGACCTGGGGTCTCGCCTCCCACTATTAATCTCAGCAATGTCTTCACTTCATTGCTATAGGAAGTAATAGAAAACGACATTAAGGACTGAAATGAGCAGAGTAAATGTCAGTTGTATTTGCTAATGTACAGCCACTGTAGTAAGGTCTCATGAAAACGTGTGAACATCGCTAAAATATTTTCAAGTAAAAGCAACAGGCAGTAATCCCACAGGCAGTTAAATCGTTTTCATGATGGTCGCAACCCACCGAGGTAAGCTGGAGAGGTGCTGTGTCTGTGCAGTAGGTGGCAGCTCAGTCTCATTTTCTAATGATGGCACGAACTGCTTAAATGTAGAACACACACTCAAGAGAGATGTCTCCAGGTGGTCACCGTTCCCTCTACACGCGTGATTATGGGACAGGCAAGTGTTACCTGTTGAAAATGTGTTACCTGTTCTGTATGCATGAAGAAGGTGTCTGCTAAACTGTGTGTAGACCCTAACTGTTGACTCTGAGAAACAGGCATGGTGGTGTTGAACATTGCGTCATAAATATTCATTTATGACGTGTCTTAACACCAGCAGTGGTGGTAATGAGATGAATGTGCCTCAGAGATTACAATAACCAATTAAAAAAATATATTTTCAGCACTTTTCTAGTTACAACACAAATTAAGCAGTAAGAAAGAAATATGTATGTGTGAGAGTAACACTTAGTTGTTTTATTTTATTTTTATTTATTTAATCTTTATTTTACCAGGAAAATGTCCCGTTGAGATTAAAAACCTCTTTTTCAACGGAGTCCTGGCCAAGAGGTAGCAAAAGTTGCAAATACATTACATAAATAATCAGAAATTAAAATAAGAAATCATTTAAAACATTTACAAATTTGGAAAAGAAGATTAAAATAACAAAGATTAAAATAAATAATTTAAAACAGTTACAAATTTGGGAAAGAAGATTTGCATAGAGATTAAAATAAATTATTTAAAACAATTACATCAATTACAATTATATCAAGGTTAAATCTTTAGAATCTTTAGCTGAGAAGTTCTCTGATGATAAGCTCACTTATAAGAGGTGTGCCAGCTCACCAGTGCAGAGTGAGAAATGGGACCATGGACAGCTCAAGGTTTCTATTCTATTCAGTGGCAATATTATTCATGTTTCTGAGGACAGTTGTTGTTGGGAGCGAGGGGGACCCATACTATGGTGTAATCCTGTGTCTACAGCTCAAGGACATGAGCACTGGCTGGCTGTTAGAGATCATAGGGAGCGGGCTTCGACCCAGATAAGAGTAATTAGTGTGACTGGGCCCTAGTTGTGAACACACCGAATCTGAGTCATCTCTTCCATTACTGTTTGCACATTAAATGGTTTCTCTTAGTTGGTGTTTTTACTTTCTTTTAATAATCAAATATTTTATAAGTCAGCCTGAAGAAGTGTATTTGCAAAATACCAGATGTTGTAACGTAAAGATTAACCAAAACTATTACATTAATTAAAATTATTACATATATGAGGCATTTCTATCTGGAAAAAGAAGGTTATTACTGACATTATAATGGGTCTTATTAATTGTTGGCAGGACATTGGTCGTACACCACTGCTTTCTGCTTTTGAGAAATTACAATAAATGACATGAGAATCTACAGAGAGAATCTACATCAATGGAATGGATGGAATATCAATCTATTCAGCATAGTGTGTGTCAACCTTGGCAGTGCTTTCAAAGAGAGGATCTGTCAATGTCACTAAACGTATCACTACTACACGCACAGCACACAGATAAACAGCGTTCACTCTAACATGACACAATAAGGAAATTCCCCTTGTGTCCTTGACAGATGCAATCAGGGCTGCATGGTGGCCTGATTCCAGCCACCTGTCAGTCCAACTGTGGCGGTGGAGGGCTGAAACTCTAACACCTCTTTATCACTGATGGCACAGCCGTGCTTGGGCTCCTCCATCAGAGCTCAGCCCCAGCCCCCTTGGGCAGGTTTGGGGTTGGGGGGAACGAAGGTCTCATCACACCAGCTGGTGAGAGGATCGCTGGCTAAAAATCAATGTGGCAGTAAAAAGGAACAAAACACAACACAGTCATTAGTGCTTTCCCTTCAAGCCAGAGACGGCCCAACCGGAGACTGATACCAGCTTGAAGTCAGATCACAACAGCAAGAGACAAGCTGAGCTTTGCAGCATGTGATAACAGCTCAATACTTAAACATCCCCATGCCATGCCATTCATACAGTGGGCTTGTTATGTTTCGTATGAACACGCATATCTGAGTTCATGACAAACTGTAGGTCAAACCAGCAAGTCCTTAGGGTCACTGCCAGTTAACTTTATCATCTTGTCAGCAGGCCGGATTATAAATTCAAGTGTCCCTGGTGCACAAAATCATCTTGCACCCTCTTGCCACCCATAATTCAGATTCAGATAGTTTCCAGGCAATTTCAGGGAGCATTATATCAGGGAGGTCTGCTTTTCAAAGGCCTTTCTAATACATAAAATGGTGTTTTCACTCTAGAATATTTGATCCACTGAGCTAATTATTATTCATCGTTTTACTTTCAGGGCCCCTGTCCTGGCCCCCCTTACCTTATTGGCCTGAGCCCAGTTGTGTGTGTTAATTTTGCCCTGTCTCTCAGATAAGACAACAAGACAGTGTGGTGCGTCACACATCCATTGTGTGATTGGTTATGTAGCATATAAGTTAGAGAGGGTGATGAAACACAACAGTGTTGGGGAAAAAAGCAGCAGGAAGGAATAGGAGCTTGGAAACTGTAGGAGTTCGATTGCAAAATAACTATTGACAAGGCAGTCTTCTTGGTGCTTAGCAACCTCCGACAGGCACCACTTTTTTACAATGGGCTGTCTATAAATTACATCGACAGTGGTTTGTCACTCACAGATTGCACACACTCCTCATGGCTGACTTGAAATTGACATTTACAAAAAAAGCTCAGATACAGACTACCGGGATCTATATGGGATCGTTGTGGAACATAGTGGCCTACAGTGTGAACATACTGCAAGAACCCGGTCCTGTTCAAGTAAAGTCTTTGCCTCAGACTTGAGGGGACGCTTGTGCTGATCTTGTGCCTTTCATGACATGCTGACATGACATGCTGACATTGCATGGGCAGCTGTGGCCTAGTGGTTAGGGAGTTGGTCTTGCAATCGGAAGGTTGCTGGTTCGAATCCCACCCTTACCCATGGTTGAGATGCCCTGGAGCAAGGCATCTAACCCCACGCTGCTCCAGGGACTGTAACTAAAACCCTGTAAATATCTGTAAGTCGCTCTGGATAAGAGCGTCAGCAAAGTGTAATGTAATAATAATAATAATGACGGCACACACCTTTTAGATGGCTTCACATAAACTGTTGCCACAGCAAAGCAGGAATCCATATTCCATAAGAATAAGTCATTAGAAAGTGGATGGCAGGAGGCTAAAAGCATTGTCTCTATTCTGTAAAAAGTGATGCCTTCCACCAACTTAAAAAAATTATGGCAAGTAGTTGCATAGATCTTTTAACATTGGTTTAAGTCAAAGACAAAGTGTACTTTATTGTCAATTCACTATGTAACAAGCATTACACAGAGAATTGAAATTGTGTTTCACCAGACACTAAATATGCAATTTAAACTAGAAACACGCACGCGCACACGCGCACAAACACACAGCTACACTCATGGACATGAAGTGTATACAGACAACAATAAAATGACATAAGACATACAGGTAAACATATACTATACGCTTCCAACAAGAAGGAAAGTCTGAGGTAGCTGTTCTTGGTAGCTGGTGAAGGTGAAAAATGAAATGTGCAATATGTAGGGTGCAATAAGTGAAGGTGCAATTTGTAGAGTGCTGAAAACAGCATGGACATCAGTGTGTGTAAGATTGTTTTTGGATTGTCAGTAACATGTTCATGGAATGTTCATGGAATTTTCTGCGGTGTGTTGATTAGCCTGATGGCTTGTGAAAAGAAGCTGTTTCTCAGTTGTTGTTGTTTTACCTCAACAAGGCCATGTGTACATGCATACACATCTACCAGCGTAGAAAATTCCATGCAGCATGTTTAGTTAATTTGTTTATTTGGTTCTATGCTTCATTGTTTACAGTGTTATCTGTAAGATTAATGTGAAATGTGAAAAGGGTTAACAGCCTGTTCAGCACCAAGTTGGCCTAGCTCTTGCTTCTTTCTTTTTACTTTTTTCCCACTAGAATAAGTTTCATTTGACTGATTGGGTATTTGATTTGATCTTAACAGTCAGTTATCTAAGAAATCATCATAGGGGTTTGAAGGAGCAGGAGGCCATGGCTGTGTTCAAGTTTGTGAACCACTTATAACCCCCACCACCTCCCCACAGCACTCCAACACACACACACACACACACACACACAAAAACACACACACACACACACACACACACACACACACACACACACACACACACACACACACACACACACACACACACACACACACACACAAACTCTCTCTCACCCATTCACACACACACACACACACACACACACACACACACACACACACACACACCACCATCACCTCATTCCCTTTCTCCTCTGCATGGCACACTTTCAGGGGCCCGCAGCCATAAGGCTAAAGGAAAGAAAAGACAAAGTCAGTAATCTTAGGATGTACTTTGGATTGATGAATTAAAATTACATCAGATCATATTGTGGAATGTCATCAAACAACTGAAATATTCTTTTCATCTCATAAAAACTTCATTCCTGTATATTTTCCTCCTAATTTCCCTACTAAAAGACAACGCTGAGCTCCACGGACTAAATCTAACTATAAGACTGACCAGTTAATTAATCAAACTGCCCTGATTACTGTAGGCCTATATACATATTTACAACTGTCTGTAACAGAAGATGTCAATATCAACACACTCCCCTTTATTGGCACGTTCATGTCTGTTGTTTCATGTCACACTGAACTTTGGGAATAATCACAAACCTGATTTGTTTTCCAGGGCTTCATACATTTTTTAGGACAACATTCAAAAGAGGAAAGGGGTGGGGTGAAAATGAGAGCATTAAATCGGCTTCCTGTTGTGCATCTGCCAGATACAAATTTGCCAAATTTGCTTGATTAGAAATTATGTTTGAAAAGCATGTAAGCGCAAGAGACTGCTTTTGTAATTGCGTTGTCTCCGCGTAATGCAACCAGCAGCATCGGTTTCATCAATCCGCACAAGACAGCCATTGCGCATCAGCTGCCTATTTTTTTCTTAAGCTTCAAGTTTTAATTCAAACCCGGAAAGCAGTTTGAGGAGTTGTAGTTTGTGTATGAGCTCCCGGGGAGAGACTAAGCTAATTTATGTCAATGTCTCTCAGTCAGGTCTTTGTGTGGTTAAGTCTTTACCCTTACCCACACTGGTGCGCAACCGTTGAACCATTCGGAGAGGTGAAGTTTCACGGGCGCGAAGGATGTGCGCACTGAGATGACATCTGCGATAAGAGTCGGCTTCGGATTCAACAGTGTGGGAAAACAAAGGCGCATCGTCAGTGAACTCCGTGAACATGGGATGTGCGCCGTGACGCCCCTCGTGTGTTAACAGGGACTCGGGTTAGTATGAGGCGCGATGGCTTGGTGCGACCGTGGGGTTCAAATGCTGCTTGCCACGGCGGGAGCTTTCGCAGCCTTCAGTCTGATGACCATCGCCATAGGTACCGACTATTGGCTTTACTCACGGGCATATATCTGTAACGCCACCAATGTTACCACGGATGAAACTAGGAAAACTAAGGGTGATCTTACACACTCCGGCTTGTGGAGAATCTGTTGTATAGAAGGTAAGACAGACTATTATTATTATTATTATTATTATTATTATTATTATTATTATTATTATTATTATTATTATTATTATTATTATTAACAATCAGATAGCCTAATAGTAATAACAACTAATGTGTTCAGAAACTTAAGAAGAATCGACTATGTTTTCACTTCACAAGTGTTTTATTGGTCTTTTGTTTGCTACTCGTTTCCGATGAATGTAACCAGACATGATGACGCTTCTGTCCATGACAGATCATGCTGCTCGGTTTGAGTAGAATCACCTGTGTCCTGATATTTACATCTGTCTGACATCTCGTCAGCAAAGTTAGAGAGAGGGGGGAAATCTAGACAAGTAAGCTCTGTGACGAGAACGCACGTTTCTATGCACTGTGAATAAAACACGGGCATTGTGCCTTAACTTGCTGGTTAGCAATTTATAGAAAAGGACAAAGCCTTCTTGTGGTAAATACGCTTTTCGACGACAGGATGTGTCAGATTCAAGTTGTGACGCAAACATGTTAATTGTCTCTCTGTTTCAGTTATCTTATAAGTTGGCGTGGCTCTAAGCTGGAATGCTCTGTTTTATTCACTCCTAGCACTCAATGGACCAAAGCGAGTGAATGCATTGGAAATATGCATTAGGCTTTGGGTTCATTCATGTCTTTATTGTATTTGGTGCTGTTGCTTGGCAACATGTCTGAAATCACTATGGTAACGTTGGTTTTAAAAGGTTTAAAAATAGCTTTAGATATATCTGTTGCTTTTGTCATAGATATGGACATATACTGTAGAAAGGGGAACCTGAACCACAAGAAAAAACGACTATCCATTCTGCTGCCCGTCAGCTTTATTGTGAAACATTTAACTTTTTCAGCAGTGATGCGTGATTTGTTTAGCCCAGGTGCCATCACATGATATCGTGGCCAGACTTGTTGCATAGTCTGTCATTTTGAATGAATGAACCAGTTTCCTGCACAGTGGCAATTTCTCCTTATGTAAAACATGAACCTTAAAATTTCAAGCTATTGTAAAGGGGTGATCTTGTTCTTCAATCTTATTCTTCAGGTCACATACTACAGACTTTCAAAGTACCCACTGAACAATTTGTCTTTGATGTGGTTTAGCCACGGTATTAAAATGATAGGAGTTCTACGGTTTGTTTACGTGAAAATGATCAATACCCAATATTCTAGACCGGCTATGCGCATGTGCTTCTATGACGGAAGGCATGATGAAGCTCCCACGGTAACCTGTAGTGCGCTGTCCTTTCTTGTGGTGCTGATGTGATGTTCACATTAGCAACTTACTGTGTATAACAGACATACGTGTATGCAGACTTGAAACTTGAAATTCGTATCGTTTCGGGGAAATAGCGGTCAACCATCTCCTCATCCTGAGGAATACAGCTGCGGCCTGTGATGATCAATGCGTAGGCTATGTTTCAAATAAAACACACTTGATTTTGTCATAAATGTCCGTTTATTATTTATTTATTTATTTATTTATTTATTTATTTATTTATTTATTTATTTACTTTCTTCTTAAATACAATCGCCTGAATGAGACATCACTGGACTGTCGTTTGCAAAGTAAGAAACTTGGAAGAAACAAAACCTGGGGCGGCGCCATTTCTTCATACTACTTCTTTAAGTCAACGAGGAGACCGATAAATGAAGCCAATTGTGAAGATGGGGGTAATACAGAGCTGAGAAATGTCTCTTTTCCACTCCCAGCATGAGCCACAGATCTGTAATTAAAAGGCGTCAGCTGAAAGGCCACGAGTCACTAATTAGCCACCGGCTCTGGCTTCCGCCACTGCTCAGCACACAGAATGAACAGCGTTAACGCGCGAGGACTGAGGTCAAAGGAGAGGATCCTCAGAAGATGCCCATTCACAGGGTGACCACCTCGGTTTTAGTACACATACAGTATATTAGTCGTTTGTACTGGGTGCACTTAGATGTGCTCTGAAGGTTTTATTGTTGTTTGTTTTAAGGGCATTTTAAAAATCTACTTTGATAAAAACACAGAGGCCTTCTCTTACCTACCCGGAGACAATGGCTTATGAAGATCTTCATGTTTATATAAAGATGTGTGAAGGTGGCAGTTATAGGATGCTATAGGAAATTAACATCTGCTTTGTTTTGTTTTTACTCCTACACATTGTATCAAAAGAGAACGTATGACTTTATATCCGTTTTAAAGAGAACATAACACTACTTAAAAAAAAAAAAAAACACTGTCAATGCTATCACTGGTATCTTAAGTCACAGCAAAGACCAAAGATTTGTTTTTGCAATAGGCCGGTACATCACAGGTGAACCACATTATTGGCTTTCGCTACTGGGTTAATTTACACCAATAACAACCTGTGATAACCAGCAGTAGGATTATGACAGCTGTTTTGTTGCCCCCACCCCACCCCCTGTCACATAGCTGGAGGGTGCGGGGAAATGGGTTTTGGATGCGATGGGGGTGGGGAGTGTTATTGGCTGTTGTATTAAAGCACAATGAAGATGTCAAAGGCATCCTAGGAGACATTATGGAAATCAGATTGTCGGGAACAGACCTGAGGTTGCCATGGAGAAGATGTGCTCAGTTGTTGTGAGCACTGTTACTCTTCCAGGCAGGCCTCAGGGACCATTTTCTCCGCTTCTCTCTCTCTGTCTCTCTCTCGTTTTTTTATGTTTGTTCATTCTCTCTCTCTCTCTCTCTCTCTCTCTCTCTCTCTCTCTCTCTGTCTCACACACACACACACACACACATACACACACAGACAGACAGACACACACACACGCACACTCACACTTCCTGCTTGTGTCTCTCACTGTCCCCATTTGTTTTTTTCCACTCCACCACCAACCTAACACCCTGTCTCTCTCCACCCACCCCCCACCCAAGCCAGCTGAGAGGATTTTTATGTCTTTTGTATGAAACACATGGAGGGGCCCTTCCCATACCTGCAGATGCGTGGTGAACGGAGGTCGTGGGCAAATCAGGCTGGCATTAGCGGCGTGACGCTGCTTCTGTGCCCATGAGGGCCAGGCGAGGCAAGGCGAGGCGAGGGCGAGTAACTCTGGGTGAATGATGATCAGCACGCCTCCACAAGAGGCCCCTGCTCCGAAGGGGGGTGGGGGTGGGGGGTGATGAGGACAGACAGCCTGACGGTGGAGGTGTTGGTGTGTGCGGGTGGTAGTGTGTGTGTGTGTGCATGTGTGTCTGTGAGGGTGGTGGAGGTGTGGATGGTAGTGGTTGTTGTGGTGGTGTGTTTGTGTGTGTGTGTGGGTGGGTGGTACTGGTCGTGTGTGTATTTCTAAGGGAGGTGGAGGTGTGGATGGTAGTGGTTGTTGTGGTGGTGTGTGTGTGTGTGTGTGTGTGTGTGGGTGGGTGGTACTGGTCGTGTGTGTATTTCTGAGGGAGGTGGAGGTGTGGATGGTAGTGGTTGTTGTGGTGGTGTGTGTGTGTGTGTGTGTGGGTGGTACTGGTCGTGTGTGTATTTCTGAGGGAGGTGGAGGTGTGGATGGTAGTGGTTGTTGTGGTAGTGTGTGTGTGTGCGTGTGTGGGGGGTGGATGAGCGGCTGATCTCGTGCTCATGGTGGGTCTCCACGGAGCATGTACAGGTGCTGAGATGAGAGTGACTAATGTACGGCTCCTGTTAAACACAGCGCCAGATCAGGGGAGTGAACGCATTATGGGGAGCCTGCAGCAACGCAGCCATATTGTGTTTCTCAGGGTGCAATTACTCTCCCTGCTCTCTCACACACACGTACCCTATGGTAACATACAGGCACACTCACACACACGCCAACACACACACACACACCAACACACACATATTCACAGGCACACACACACAGATACGCATAGACACAGACATGCACACGCAGCGAGAATTATAAGCTTTACTCATGAAAAGGTGATACTTGCAATTTAACGGAAAAATAAACCCATTAGTCACAGACACCTGTTAGTATCCTGCTTTGTGCACAAAGACAAGTGTTCAGTTGAAGCAGGCATGAATGCAGTTATAAGCTTGTACACACATTGTAAAGCTACTCCTACACCTACTGTTGTACACCAGACTCTTTCTAAGAGGATTACACTGCATGCATGCAGGTGTGAATGAAAATGGGAGGTGTTGGAACAATGCGGCAAAGGCATTTTTGCATTTTTGACACTGCGTTTTCTGTTCTACAGAAATTAATCTGTCAGGTAGTTATGGCAGGTTTTACTGATGACACACACCCAGGTGCTGCCGGTCTCACGTGTGTGTGTGACCAGAATTCAGCCATAGTCCAAGAACCACCAAGAGACAGACATTCAGATAGGAGGTCATCACTTCTACATCATTGAATAACCGATTGAGCTGATAACCAAGATATTATAAATAACTTGAAATTTTAAGGTGCAGGCCAAATTTTATTTGTTGTTCTTGTATGAAACAAAAGGTGTTCAAAAACCATCTCCAAACTTTTGATTGTCAAGATAACTACGTTAAAGTAAAAATTTGGCTATCTGAAGTTTACTTGCACCATTGACATATTATCGAAATGTCTAAAATAAATGTGAGTTTCTCAGGTTTTGAATTTTAAATAGGTAATGGGTTGTCATTTGAAACAAGTATATCTTGGCAAATGTTAAAGGTGTGTCCGACCAAGAAATCATTTTCAAATGTATTGTGTTGTCTGTTCACTGGTACCGAAATCTCAATTTTGAATTTTGGGTCACTGTGACTCATTTTACCAGATCTGGTCAGATATGTTTGCTGGCTAAGAGAAGACAACTAGACATGGTATCATACTACATATGAATTGTGATGGTGTTGTCTTTCTGTCTTTGCATCCTCTCCCATTTTTGACATTCTTTTGGTTTTACTCTCTGCTCACTCTTGTGTGTGATGAAGAATTCTTGACAGGTGTTGTAATAGACATGGTTCAGTTATCACTGTTTTTGTTTCCTCTGTATTTTTTGTCATCAACATTTTATCAGAGCCCTTAGATCCACAGTATGACAGTCAAGTATGCATTATTTACATGTGGTGGTGAGGGTAGGCAACCTCTATTTTGCACTGTCAGACTGTGGTCTTGTTGTCTGTCGAGCGGAATGCAAATTGCCACGCATCCCAGCATGGGCTGGGTGATGATTTGGAGAGAAGCACTTTGCATGGAGAGGAAAATGGCAGCTCAAATGAACAAAGACAGAGAGAGAGATAGAGAGAGAGTGCAGCAGCATTCTAATATCAGTCAGGAATCTACGAAATACACCATTACATTTGGACAACAGAATGCAGATTTCCTGCGTCTTTGCATTGTATCTTCATATTTGTAGAATGCACAGCATTAATGCATATATGTAGGGGATAATGTTCAGCCAGGCAGTCATTACACAAAAATATCAGGCCTCCGAATGTTGGAGTGGCCCATTCAAAGTCAGTGGGACATTTGTCAGCATTGTAAGCCATATAATAATTTGAGATAAAAATGGTAAATATTGTGAATTTTTCAAACAGTCAGCACCAAGTCTGGCTTTGGATGTATAACAAGACTCCCTCAACATGGTTCTGGCATATTTTGTATTATGTGATGTACATTTTGAGAACGTATGGTTATGTTTGGAACATGATCTCAAAGCTGGAGAGTTGAACGACATGCTGAGGTATACTTAAGCCACCATCAGCTTTGAGAGTCTCGCTCACAACAGCGGTCCTAAATAGGCTCCTTCTTTTTAAAACAATGACTTGCTGAGAGAAGAAAAAAGCCACAGTGCTCCACTTCCTCAGACCTATTTAACTCTAATTAATTGGATGCTCCTGATTAAACAGCAGACCCAGTTAACAGCGTGTTGTACCGTCTCACCTCAGGGCCCCGTCACCAGGCTCTGTCGGCCCTCCCTCTGCAACATACACACACACACACACACACACACACACACACACACAATCCATTTTATTGGCCAAGTATACTTACACAAAGAAATTTGACTCCAGTAGATGTTAGTTCTCTATACATTCAACATATACATGTAGTAGTATACATATAATACAATATACGACACTATACAATAGACATGTAAAAATATATAACCTCATACTGTACAGACAGTAATATACATACAGGCACCTAATATAGGCAGTAATATACATATAGGCACCTAATATAGGCAGTAATATACATATAGGCACCTAATATAGGCAGTAATATACATATAGGCACCTAATATAGGCAGAAATATACATAGAGGCACATAATATACAACTGGAACATAATACACAAGTAAAACAATATACAAGTAAGACATAATATACAAGACAAGTACGCATCGAATAAGACAAGTATGCATGTCTTGGTGTCTTATAGTAATATGGTAGTTACATAGTATAGGTTGTAGTCTGTAGTTATAGTCATAATGTAAGGTTCAGCAACCAGGAGAGGCAAGAACACGTACCTGCCCACAGATAGGTACTGCGAAGAGGCCTGGAGCATTAGGTGTGGCTGTCTCATGAGCTTAAACCAATGATGGTAGCACCAACGTCCCTTTATCAGACATCCCAACCTCCACAAACTCAATTCTTGGGATGTCTGCTTTATGCAGTGCACAGGCACGGTCTGTAACATCGATGTCTGTGGCAGAACCCTAGAATTTCACAGAATATTTAAAAGCCTTACTTTTCTGAGCAATGGGTGTCGAACATTTTGAACATGGTATCACGATCTCCAACCCCTCTGCCAATTTAAGTAAAATGTTGTGATAGTATGACTCTCCAGTCCACTCTGAAGACAATCAAATTTAATTCAGTTTCTTTTCAGTGCGCGGTACTAGCTACTACAACCAAGCACGTCAACCACACGCCTAATTATGCAGCCCGGAACTGATCCCCACTTTGCTCCCATCGACATGAACTATCTTGTTCTGCCTATCTACTATCATCTTTGCTTAAAGTATGAAAAGCTCTATTAGGGGCTTTGGCAAGAAAAGAGCATGTGTGATGTGCTTTACTGAGTGGGGCCATTTGACGTGATGCTATGTGTCATGTTCAGCTGTGTCGATGTGAAGGACACGCTGTCCGCTGTGGTTACTAACCACCCTGAAAACGATGTTTTCTACTGACAAGCAAAAAGACAGCTAGCTGCCTCCCATGAGCTCAGGAGCTCAGTCTCCACTATTTTAGTGTATTTAAGATGTGTATCTCCACAGGACCCCCCTGGACATTTATCTCATGGCGAGAACCAAGAGTAGGAAACAACTGGAAGGTGGCTCAGTTGAATTCCAATGTAAAAAATAAAGTCAGCAACACCAGTAATATTTTTTGCCTGGATCCACTTTTCCTGTTTCTAATGGACTGATCCCCAACATCCAAGAGCACCCAACATACTGAAAAAGATTGATTGAGCCACCAGCCATTTGTTTTTTCTGAAACACCAGTAATATGCTCCCAACGAACTTTTAACAGTGACGTTTTGAGCGCTGTGTTCCAGCACCCAAACTTTAGACAAGGAGATGTGTGTCTTTTGCTTTTCTCAGTTTGAATTCCAGCTCAGTTGGCAAAGACTGCATGAAGCAGTTGTTGAGGCTAGGACAGACTTGTTTAAGGTCGACAGTGAAATAGCAGTTACATGTACTGCAAATAGCTTATTGATAAACAAGAGCTATTTTGGTAGTAACATTTTTCAGTGGTTATGTAAGACAAGTGGTTAGGTGTTTGTGCATGTCTGACTCACACAAACTCACTCAGCTGGAGTTCAGACCAAAAGGAGGAGGATGACATTTTTGATGTTGTGTATTCATGTCATTCTGTCAAAACACTGGCCAGCACAGGGCTAATCAACACAGATAAATAAATGGCAACAGAAGCCATAGAAACAAAACACTGTTTGTGTCATCTTTTCAAAATGGCGGAGGATAATTTGTTTCGTCTGTAGTTACTTCACTACAAAGCAGTTACAGAATCATACCTTTCATACAAATGTGTTTGATAGCTGAAGTGGTGCGTGTTTTTTTCCTGATATGATTTTCTTGTAAGTTGCTATGGGAAACAAATGTTCGTTAAGTGAGTATACATGCAAACGTGTAAACACCCAATGTAGCCACTTGAACGTTTTCCTCTTCTGCTCCTCAGGCATCAATAAAGGAGACTGTTACCGGATCAATCATTTCCCAGATGATAATGACTATGACACAGACAGCTCAGAGTACCTCCTACGTGAGTGAACAGGCCTGATGTCATCCCACAGATAGCTTTTTGTATTATCACCAGTGGTAATCTGTGTGTGTGTGTATGTGTGTGTGTGTGTGTGTGTGTGTGTGTGTGTGTGTGTGTGTGTTTGTTTGTGTGTGTGTGTATGTATGTGTGTGTGTTTATGTGTGTGTGTGTTTGTGTATGTGTGTGTGTGTGTGTTTGTATGTGTGCTTGTGTTTTGAACAGGCATAGTGCGGGCATCCAGTGTGTTTCCAATCCTCAGCTCCGTCTTGTTGCTGCTGGGAGGGTTGTGTGTGGCGGTGGGTCGCATCTACAGCCAGAGGAACAGCATCCTGCTCAGTGCCGGCATCCTCTTCGTGGCTGCAGGTGAGTCCTCATGCCCATCCTCTGCTCTCACAAGCACATGTCTATAGGTGTTCAAGTCAAGTGAGGTCATGTCAAGTCAAATTTATTAATAAAGCACATTTAAAGGCAATCTAGTGCAATGCATTCCTGCTTAACAGTTCCAAATGATAAAATAATGTAGGTGCTCAAAGGTGTTCAGAAATTAGGGATGTAGTATTTGCATAATGGCTTGGGTAAGAACATTGACTTTGGTAAAGACGTTGTATATTTCCTGTTATTTTGAAAAGAGTTTTTTTTTATTCTTTATCATAGAATAAAAAACTCTATTGACCTGTGTTGTTATAGTATTATTTATGGCTTCAATGCTGTATAAAAAGAAACTTTCAAATATATTTCCCTTGATAGATAAAAATGGAAACTGTAAAGCAGCTACTGTTATTTTAACCCCAACACAGAAGCTCAGGTCTGACATCGCACCACCAAAAAAACCCTCAAATGCACAATGGAAAATAGCAGCATGGAAGTGAAATAGTTTCTTATTTGACATTGCAGCAAGATAGAAATGCAAGGAGCTGAATCCAGAACACCTGTAGCTATAAATGGAAAAGCGACGTTTGACCCAGCTAAGAATATCCTTGGTCTCAAAGAAGCTCTCTTCTCTTTTTTAGGGCTGAGCAACATCATTGGGATCATCGTCTACATCTCAAGCAACACGGGCGACCCAGGCGACAAGAAGGGCGAGGACAAAAAGAGTCAGTACAACTACGGCTGGTCGTTCTACTTTGGCGCGCTGTCCTTCATCGTGGCAGAGATGGTGGCCGTGCTGGCCGTCAACATCTACATCGAGAAGAACAAGGAGGTGATTCGGCTGCATTCGCGCCACACCCTCGTGCGGTCGGCCTCGTCCTCCTCGCCCTACTCGCGCATCCCCAGCTTCCGCTACCGCCGGCGGCCGTCTCGCGAGAGCTCGCACTCCACGGAGGCCTCGTCGCACGAGGCGTCGGTGGGGGGCGGCGGCGGGGGCAGCGGAAGCGCGGGCGGCACGGCGCCGCTGGGCGACATCTCCATGTACACGCTGACGCGCGAGCACTCCCTCAAGGCGGGCACCGACAGCACCTACAGCCCCGAGCACGACCCCGCCGGCTTCCTGCAGGTGCACAACTGCTTCCCCAACGACCTCAACGACACCATCAACAGACGGACCACTCCCGTATGAGGAGGGCGTGGCCAAGGTCGGGCACCCTCAACAGACGGACCAATCCCGTATGAGGAGTGCGTGGCCAAGGTCGGGCACCCTCAACAGACGGACCAATCCCGTATGAAGAGGGCGTGGCCAAGGTCGGGCACCCTCAACAGACGGACCAATCCCGTATGAGGAGGGTGTGGCCAAGGTCAGCACCCTCAACAGACGGACCAATCCCGTATGAGGAGGGTGTGCCCAAGGTGCCCAAGGTGCCAACTGGATGATCTGCCTGATCTGGCTTGGGCCTCTCAAAATACCAAGCCCATGTAGCCAGGGCTCAGGAAGACCATGCCAATATTGTCCTGGCCTCACCCAAAACAAAGCCCATATTGTCTGGACTGAGTCTGTCAGAGGGGTTGTGTCCTTATGACTCTCTCTCTCTGCAGAAGCTCCATATGAGTAAGTTATCCATAAGCTGCACTTAGATGGTGCCACCATCACTGTACCTAAGGAGCCATGGTGTTCTAGAGACTATGAGTGCCTGTATGTCTGCAACCAAGCTGGCCCTGTTGCCTCTCCCCTGAGTTGGGTATGTAGAGTTAACAAGCCTGCACGTCACTGACAGTGCTTGAACAAACCAGACCCAGCAGGAACTTTTCCCTTACGGACCCAGCAGGAACTATTCCCCTGTCGACCTAGCAGGAGCTTTTGTCCTATGGACCTTCCAGGAACTGTTCCTGTATGGAACCAGCAGGAACTTTTCCTTTATAGACCAAGCAGGAAATTTTCTTCTATGGACCCAGCAGGAACCTTTGCTTTATAGATTCAGCAGGAACCTTTTTTCTTCATGGACCTAGCAGGACCTTTTGGTTTGCCATTATATGCTGGGGCCTTGAGGCTTCCCATTAAGGCTAAAGTGGACTGGTCCTCAGACCATTCTCAAATGAAATAGATATGGAAGTGCCACATGTTTCTACATGTTTTTTGAAACCGTCAGAATGTACATAGTGAGCTGGGCCTAAAGAGACAACATTCATCAAGGACAACAGTGACCATGGCAAACATAGTGAAATAGTCTCTTTAAAGGCAATGCCACATCATGTGTGGTGGACCAAACGTGTAAATTCTACAGCATTGAAGGATTTCTCTAAGGAGAAGCAAATACTGTCAACCATGAACCTCGCACAGAACAAGACAGACAAGAAGCAGATCTTTGACTTATTCACGTGTTGCACCTTCTATCTGACAATTTGAGACACAGGAACAAGGTTTCACTTAGGAAAATATACTCAGACTACCACTTAATTCAGATGTTTATTGTAAATGGGAGGAGGAAGATATCTCCGCTTCTGGTATTGACTAACTATACACACTCACCATCCTGTAGAAATGTGACTTTTTATGGACTGCAATGGTGCTAAAGGAGAAATAGTGCCCTAGCCACCTGTGTGCATTTTGTGTGTATATATATATATATATATATATAAATATGTTTGCCTTTAGGTTAGTGCTGTACACCTCTCTTGTGCCATACCTTTGTAGCCACAGTTGTCTTATTCTGTTCTCTGTGCCTGTCAGCGAAAACGGTGTCACAGTTTGTGTGCTCTTATTGGAGCTTGGACTGTTGATGTGAACCACGTGTATAGGAAAACAGTATTCCATTTTTTGTCAAAGTGCAACAGTTTTGAGCCAGGTGTGTGGAAAGCTGGTGTTCCCTTCGATTAAAATGCCTTTACTCTGAACTCTTTTGAACTTGACATTTGACGTCAGTATCCACATCTGAGTGTATTTGATCAAACATCATCTGCTGAAGTGCCATTTTTGCCTAAATATTTTTCTATGTTTTATTGATGTATCTTTTATTTTAAGTCGTTATTTTTCTGATTGTGGGGATTGTGAAACGTGGCCTGCAGTGTCTTAAGTTAGTGGTTTTCTCTCATGCATTTTCTATTCAGTGCCAAACTTCAGCATTAAAACACACTCTGGTTGTGTTTAAATCAAGCTGAACTCGTCCTACTCAGACTATATCTGCTATTGGCACACAGAATTATTGCATTTGGTTGAAATGTGTACCTGAATACTGTAACTCCAATCAGAATGGCTTTCGCTGACGATGTGTGAAGACTGCTGTTATCATGAGCCGTACCTGTGGCGTTTATCAAACAGACAAAAAGCATTCCGACAGAAACAATAGGAGTCTTAAGTTTACATTTGTTGAAGGTCAATAACCTGTTGGTTACTGAATCAGCTCCCTTTCACAAAATTGTACTGCTCTAGATTTAGTCAAATCTATGAAAATAAGCCTCCCTCCTGCTACATGTGGCTCCCCTTGGTGTCATGATTGCTTAATGCAGCTCTCTTGCCCTCAACGGCTGCTGTTTACCTTCCCTCTGGATAAACATTCAGTTTGAGAAACACCAGAGGAGACCCTTAAAGCCGTAATTAGCGGCCCACCTACAGACAACAATAACAAAAAATTTCATTAAGGTATTTATATTACTGGAGGCCACAGATTTGAGCTGTATAAATCAGTATTGCTCTACATGTGTAAAGAAAAAAAAAGTACTGTCAATCAAATTACATTTCATTTTTCATTACAACTTTCTTTTTGCCTCAAACACACAATTCCACACATACACACACACACACACACACCCACACACACTCAGCTGACATTTGTCTGAATGGTGGACGTGAGTTAAATATAGCCTGAGCCTCTTATGAGTCTGGGAGATGGCTCTGTCGATCTCAAGGCCAGCTCACCTCCCCGTCTGACTGGCCGCTCCTGTGTGTGTCGCTCCACTGCGGTGGCACGGTACCGAGGGAGACTGGGGCGCCACCGACGGAAAAAAAAGACGGGCCACATAAATGTCACGCATCTTGGGAGTGGGGAAGCGGTCTGGGCTGGGCTGGGCTGGGGTGGGCTGAGGTGAGGTGGGGTGGGGTGGGGTGGGGCAGACAATGGGATTTGTGCCATAGTGACATCATGTGTGCAAGGCAGTGTCAGCTAATGGACATCTGGGAAATGTGGAGATTGACGGCCCGTCAGTTAATCCTACAGACGGCACATTGTTTGTAGTTACACCTGTGCCTCGATGCTCACAATCAGGACAATTTCTTGACAGAGACGCGTTGCAAAGTTATGAGTTTTATTCCCATCTGGATAATCATACTGTATGGTGCCTCCTGTGGAAATGGGGGGGGGGGGGGGGGGGGGGGGATTCTCATTCTTCAGTTCAGTGTTCAGTGTATATGTACATCACCATGAACAGTGAACAAGGTTCTCAAGGTGCCCTGATGACAAACATGAGCTATCAACACAGAAACAGCTGCCAAGAGAGCCTCCTTTGAAATTAGAGGAGAATCTAACTCAGAAAGGGGCTCCACGCTCTTCACGCCATGAGAGAAAGAAGGAGGACAAGAGGACAGGAGAATGGAACATGGAACATGTAACCAGCGGAGGAAGAAAAACCAAGGAACACAGACAGGAGAAGACCAGGATAAAAATGAGATACGAGTGTCCGTGACAATATGTACATATGTATGGGGTACATACACATGACTCTGACAATATGTAGAGGTATATTTGCACAAGCAGCTGTGTGAATGCATAAGGCAGGCTCTCTGTCAGGGCTGCAAACATTAAAGTGGTTATGCTGTAACTGTGTGGGAAGGACCTGAACCAGATGGTGATGTAGCATTAGTCAGACTCACCCAAGGACAGTGAGGTTCTGTGTGTTGAAGCGTTTCAGGAAAATGCCAGATAACACTGAAACTGGACGGAAAACTCTTTCTTTTTTATCATGTTCAAATCAATAAACTACTGTATGTCCTGTCTGTTCTATGCTATGCTATGTTATGCTACCATTACAGACTACAGTTGACTACACAGAAGCAAACTTGGTGTAATTGTAGGCCATGGCATTTAGCTAATTGTAGAAATGTAGGCTGAGGGCTTCTATATTGTAAATATCTATTTTTAAATAAAGGATAAACAGCAACACAGATGTCATGTCCAGTCATTTTCCTCCATTCACAGCCACAACTCTCCAGTGGACAATGTGTCATGTCTGTGTCAAAGACCCCTTTCTGTTAGTATTTCTATTATATACAGTATATTACAAAATTTGCAAACAAGCTGGCCATATTTGTTAATGGAGCATTGTTAAAAGCTATTCATTGGGATGGATGTTTCTGAGTTACAATACAAGTAAGCTGTTGTGACATGCTTTACGACATGTTAAGAACACTGTTCTTGTATGCACACTTTATAGAAAAAAACCCTCAAACTCTCATATTCTGAAAAAATAACCTTTTGAGATCTCTTGCCTACGTATGTCTCTCTGTGTGATACTTTGTTGATACTGGCATTGCCCATACCACATTACATTTAGGTAATCTTTGGAGATAAGTGTTACATGTAAATAAAAGTAAATGACACTCAAACAAATGTAACATAGTGACATAATGCCTTTAAGTTAAATATATCTTGCTTTGAGAGAGCTTCTACCGACAGAGGTTTTCTTGGACTTTGGCTCATGGATTTGTTTTTCACACCATACCTTTGAAAACTGATGCAGAAAACAGTTCTCAGACATCCGGGAAAATGTGTTACACCTAAGCACATAAACATAGCATAAGCCTTCTCTGAGCTCTTGATTGGGTTGAGAATTGGGCTGTGAATATCACAGTTATTGTCAACACAGTAATTTCAATGTGAAAAACCCACACAAGATTACACCTTATTTATTTAAGACATATATGTTTCATTTCGAGCCAGTGAGAAGGGATGACGTCAATGTGATGTCTCCTCTGAGGTGCACACAAAACCTAGAGCAGATAGGCTGTTACACTGCAAGCATCTTTTATTTGTGTACACACACACTGACACAGACAGACAGACAGACACACACACACACACACACACACACACACACACACACACACACACACACACACACACACACACACACACATGCACAGATACACAGACACGCCACTGTGTACTGTGTATGCTATGGGCACATTCAAATGCTTTGTAATGGCATTTGCAGGCCCCATCCAGACTGGTGAATCATCATCAAACAGCAGGAACAAATCATTATTTGGTGTTAATGTGCTCTGAATCATATCATAACACCTAAAGCATCCCTAATGCATGACCTTGCTTAGTGCAATATCTTTTCAACCCCACCAAATCCCCAACTGCCCACCCCCAACCACCACCACCCATTAAGAGCTTGTTAAGTGCATTGAAATACAAATCCTCACACAGTCAAAAGAGCTACGTTGTATGCAACTGGACTTCTTTTTTGGGCTTGAAGACATTTCACATTTCATCCAAAAGGCTTCTTCAGTTCTGACCTGATGATGAAGTAAGGACATTTAACTGCTCTTCACCATCAGAGCACTTCTCATTCTCTGAGTCCTGTGATCATAATGACTCTCACTCCAACTCAAACATTGACTTATGTTAATGGCTGACTCATGTGACCCTTTCTCACAAGATTTCTTTCTCACACGTGGGTACCTGTGGCCTAGTGGTTAGGGAGCTGGGCTTGCAATTGGAAGGTTGCCGGTTCTGATTCTGCTGGCCCATGGTTGAGATGCCCTTGAGCAAGACATCTAACCCCACACTGCTCCAGGGACTGTAACTGAAATCCTGTAAATTTCTGTAAGTCGCTCTGGATAAGAGCGTCAGCTAAGTGTAAAGAAGATGAGGGGTGTGGTCTACAGCTCTACCTCCAGTGGTCCAGAGACATAGCCCCTGGTTCTCCATCATCAGACCAGAACTAAAGAAGCCTTTGGAAGAAAGGTAAAATGCTTTCAAGCTCCAAAAAGAAGTTCAGTTGCATACAACTTAGCTCTTTTGACTACCATGAGCTGAATGAACCTCACAGACAGATCCCACACATGCATGCTGGCTGGGCTTTGCTATAGAGAGCTGGCAAACATCCAGACCACAGGCACAAATTACAGTAAATGGGAGGCTGCCTGCCTGGCTGTTTTGATTTATTTATTTCTGTATTTATTTATTTATTTATTTGGGAATGATCAGGTTTGCCTCGGTGCTTTCATTTTCGAATGCAAGCTTTTTAAGATAGCCGAGGCGCTTCCTTGATGTAATGGAATGTCAGCTGGTTTAAAAGAAAAAGAAAGAGAATTGCAGCCCATCATGGTCGTATAGTGCCAACTGGTCTGCCTGCCAGCAGACACAGACACATTCAGCTGTGTGTGAAATCAGGGAAAGCCTATTACACATGCTGTTTCCTGTTCAAACGCCCAGTGTGAAAGGAGTGAGGAATGCTATGCATTTGCTGTGAGATGTGCAATTTTACACCGTGAGAGTTGAGAAACTGGAGTATAGAGAGGGTGCCCAGCAGGAATTGTGTCAGACACTACTACAACTGACACTACTACTATAACTATTTTTGATCCATGCTTACAACTGCTGTACTACTGCTATAGCACTTCTAAAACAACAACAAAAACTTTTAATAATTGTAACAAAAATATTTCATAGAAATGAGGTACCAAGTGTGGCACTAGAAGCAGTCTCTGGTCCTCCCCTAAGAGGCTTTGTGTAGAGGCGAGTGGGCACAGGTGATGGCTTCCTGGTCTCTTTTGCATTGAAAGGAAGGAGCTGCTTTTATATAACACTTTTTATACTCAGCAGAGCACTCCAAGCTCTTTACAAGTTAATGCCTCGCATACACTCATTCATGCACACTCACACACAAACAGACACGCACAGAAACACACACACACACACATGATAAAAGCCTGCCATGCAAAGCACCAACCAGTACATTGTGAGCAGTGTGGCATTCAGTGTCTTGCCTGGGGACACTTCGATCAGGTCTGAAGCTGGGGCTGGAATCGAACCAGAAACTCTCTCCGATTCACAGGAGGCACGGAGCATCACAGGTGGTCGGGCCACAGGTGTGGATGTGTGGGGAACTAACTTTGACAACTGCAGGGAAGTCTCAGGGGAATATCCATCTGGAACAGTGGGACCAGGGAGGGAACACACACACACACACAAACACACACACACACACACAAATACACACACACGCACACACACACCAGATGTTCGCAGGGTGGACGAGCTGACTCATGAGATGCAACAATAAAGAGCAGAAAAAACAAGGATTTCACAGCAAGATTTTCAGAATAAATGCCAAACAAAAACATGAATATCAACAATATTGACCCATTTATGAAAAGCAGTTGAGGATGTTCTGTAAATGGAAGAGAAGGTTCATGGAGCCAAAAACCAATCAAAACAAACAACTGTTTAAAAAATGCATAGAACACAAAAAAGATGATCAAGTGTTCAGGAATAGTGGAAAAATCTTGAAGGTGCTCTTTGGGGTGGGGGAAAAACAAAGTCTAAATGAAAAAAGAGGGTCCAAGGCACTCTTCTAATCCAAAAGGTATAAAAAGCCTTTATTTATACATGGCTATCTTGAAGTTAAAAACATGAACAAGGCATAGCGGCGCAGAGCCTTCTTCAGGGTATGCTGCACAAATATATACACCTGAATAGCACAGCTAATGACTTCACATTCTCTGGAAAATATATGTCAACTCGTGAAAAATCATTATTCAAGGATTCTGTGGAAACCAGGGGAATACTGGGAAAGAAGTTCGGTCCTGGATATGGCAGGAGTAGAGCAGAAACGGGTGAACTGATCACTATTAAAGCAACACTAAGTAGTTTTTGTCTTCCGTCGCCCTACAGGTTGGAAGCAGAATTGTCAATCATAGAGAACAGTCCGCTCCTCCAAACTTACTTAATGCGGTCATAGCCCATGGAAGGCAGAAAACGGAACTCGGAAGTGCTTTTCACCCTGTTACAAGTTCATGACCCACTGAAACGACTGAAACTGGAAACATTCATTTAAGGTTGAAAAATTACTTAGTGTTGCTTTAATGGTTTTTTTAAAAGTGTATTAACTAATAATATCATATGTCATTAACATGGCCAGGACTTCTAACCTCTCAGCCAGGTTTTCTTATAATAAATTTCAGCAATTTCAGCTGAACGTGTAGCCAGGCAGTTTTGCTCCCTGCTGGTCCAAAGTCATCTGTGGCACTAGACAGTTGTGGAAAGTGCCTGATCATGCGAACAACAGTCACACCTCACAAGGCTTTCGTCGGCTATCATAAATTTCAGTTGTATGAATACAACTGACAAAACACACCTACTGCCTCACTTCAAGAGCGTGACTCTTCTTTCTGTGAATGCAGCTGTGACTATTTTTATGTTAAAAGCTGTTATACGGTTACACTGCATTATATTCCATCAGGTGTCTATTTAAACCCAGAGTCAATTTTTTCTGTGTCACAACTGAAGATAAGAAAAAAATCATCCAGGGAGGAAATGGGCCACGATCCTTTACAGAAGTGGGCCAGCACGCTTTATAAAAAGCCCAGGCACATCCTCTAGCTTCTAAAGCAGGCAAGTCAGTTTTTGTAGTCAATGTATTTTTATTGGATTCTTCAAACCTACAAAAAATAAACACAGAAGACAAACATTAAAACAAATAAGCATAGCATCATGAGACAAATCAAACAAAAATAATAAAAATGAAAATGATAATTATTTTTAAAAAAAAAGTCCACAGAGTAGTCACTCAGTTACTTTGTACACATCACACATTATTCAGAGTCATGGTGCATTGTCAGCTGTTCTATGTGAGAAATAAAGAGATGACATCAAACATTAAGCTTTTCCACTGACCCATGCAGTGTGTATCTAACCTTTTCAGTCTTAAGGAAAAACATGACATGACATATCCATCTGCCAATAGAGGGGGATTTCTCATTTTTCCAATTTAAAAGAATGAGTCACCGAGCTAAAAGGGAGGAGTAGCCTATACAATGTAATTGTGTCTTTTGTAGTGGGAGATTATCCAGTGGCAGGCCAAATCTGTCACAAACAGGATTAACCCCTGGCTAAATCTGGGATAACTTAACCTTATACATATGGAGTCTATGTACAATCTTAAACTGAAGGATGCTGTGCCTCGCACAAAGAGCAGGAAGCAAGTCAAATCTGACTGGTGTGAGGGGTCCAGTATAAACCTCAAACAGCACACACACCAATAATGCAACGGTTGACTGATTTTGATATTCAACAATACAACAACATCTGATGAATCAACTATGTCATAAAGTTGAAAAGTAACTACTTGAGACTTGACATACAATAGCATATGTTAATATTTCTTTGTTTTATTTTTTCCTCTTTTAATAACAGTGGGGTAAATGCACTACAGCAAATATTGTGGTCGTGCAGTTCTGGAGCTACCAAACATTAAGGAAAAAAAGTCACCAAAGACAGCATTAACAACCATTTTCGTGTTGCCTTGCTGTTCCTCTTCCTAAAATCTTCCAGTCGAGAGGCAGCAGAATCAGAAATTCTCCCCTTATTTTTTAAGGCAAGGCGGTCAGGTGATTAAGCTGCTGTCTCTCACCTCCTCTGATTGGGGAAAAGTAGATCAGCTTGTTCAGACACTCACAACCCCCTCCCCACAAACACACACACACAGCCATCCCCCCATTCACTAATAAAAGAAATTTCCCTCGAGGCCTGATACGAGACATGGCAAAACCAAAAAATGAACGGCAGCTGCAAAAATTCAAACAAGCCAAAACTGCAGCCAAAATCCAACATGTCATTAGCATCTTTTCACGTTCCCGAGAACACCTATTCACAATCAGATCATGTCCAATTTTGTCGTTGACAGCTTCGGCATCACAACTGCCCCAGATTTCACCTGAAGCGTGACATGCTGTCAGAAGTCCCATTGGAAATGTCAACCTTCAGGGTCATAGGGGAAGGAGAGGAGGGGCATTTGTGGCAAATTGCAATTGAAGTGTGTGTGCTTGTGTTTTTTTGTGTGTCTGTGTGTGTGTGTCATTACACATGCCTGAAAAGCTGCTGTGGCAGGCACGTTAACACCAGTCTTTAACACACACACACACACACACACACACACACACACACACACACACACACACACACACACACACACACACACACACACACACACACACACACACACACACACACACACACAGGGAGGGAGAGCGGAAGAGAGAGTAAGAAATCTAGGGCACTATTATCTGTCCTCTTTTTTTCCCAGTCAGAGAAGCAGAGATTTGTGACCAGAGGGTTGGAGCGCGGAGACGGCGTCTACTGCCTGGTAACGAAAGGCGCCCCAGTTGAAGAGGGAGAACCCTCTGTCTTTGACCCCACGTGAAGGAGACAACCGTGCATCACCCAGGGGTCAGGGAACCCTCCGCGACAGCAGGAAGACAACAAAAACACCACAACAAAAAACAAACCCACAGGGAGGAGTAGCAGCTGACCGGCTGACTGCCTGAGGTAAACAAGAGCCCGGGAGAAAGCCATGCTGGAGGACAAGAAGACCAAGGTGAAGATCACCTTCTTCGTCATCCTCGTCGGGATCTCCTCCATGTTCGTCGCCATAGTGACCGACCACTGGGCAGTCCTGAGCGCCCGGCTGGAGCGGCTGAACTCCACCTGTGACACGGCCCACCTGGGGCTGTGGCGCCTCTGCAAGAAGTCCATCTTCATCGCCGAGGACGACTACCAGGGCACCGCCTGCGGGCCACTGAGCCTGCCAGGAGGTAAGGAAGAGCTTCCTTCTCGGGGGGTCCCCTCCACCGAGACCCAACATCCATCAGTCCATCCACACCCCCCCACCCCCACCCCCATCCCACTTTTAAGGTTCTCTCACCTCCACCACCATCTCATCACATGCCCACAGAGGTCTGCTGGCTGGGAATAGTTCAAAAGGTCGGTGGTGCCTCTACACTTCCATAATTTGGGTATATTTTCCATTCAAATACTACTGAAATACTAACTCATATTGATTTTAACATCCAGTATTTTAAAACTGGTAGGTGACACATTTTCTGCATGAAGAACTCCTAGTATGATTAATTCATGAAGGGTGGTCAACAAATCATTTGCTGTTTCAAACAAGCACATTAGTTACGGCCCTGGTACCAGTCCATAGCAGATTTTGCTAATCTTTTCATTCATGTTCAACAAACCACATGCACAATTACAGTTTGTTTCATAAGCCATGCTCTTGTGGAGCCAAATATTAAACCATTACTATGATATCATTTCTTGGCTAGCTTATTAGCTCATTTACATGACGCATTGTAACCTAGGGTTAGCTTTCAGGCTGTTTGTGTCTGAAATGCTTAAATGTTTTACTCAGGATGCTGTCTCAGTTCAGTAACTGCCTGGATGTACATTTAGTCAGTACACCTAGCCAGCTCCCTGTAGACTGTCTCCCGTGAAAGCATGCTGTTATTGCTGGAAAACTAATAATCAATGTTACTGCCTTGTCTTCACCACAACCAAGTGGCTCCCCACACACACACACACACACACACACACACACACACACACAGGCAGAGAGAGAGAGAGAGAGAGAGAGAGAGAGAGAGAGAGAGAGAGAGAGAGAGAGAGAGAGAAAGAATGACAGAGAGAAAGAGGTTTGGCTAAACATCCGATTGTTGGTCCCAAAGGTGCACACCCACACCCACACCCACGTGTCTTGTACCTTGTGACAGGCCAGCTGCCTGAGAGGCAACACTGTAATGGCACTCTGAACTCTGATGGCAGCGGTTATGACATTAATCTCTGTGCTCTGGTGCGTGTGTTTGGGATGGAGCCCGCTGCCACTCTGCCTGGGGGGGCTGCCCTGCCTGACTATTACAGCTTGACTGTGTCAGTCCAGGCTCTTTCTCTCTCTCAATCTCTCTTTCTCTTTCATTCTCCCTCTCGTTCTCTCTTTCATTCTTCCTCTCTCTCTCCCTCTCCTTCTCATTCATTCTCTTTTTTCATTCTCTCCCTCTCTCTATCTCTCTCTTGCACATCCCTTCTAGCAACCATCCACCTCCCATCACCCCCCCCACCCCCAATAATAACAGCACACTGCTTACGCCTCCTGCGTCTCCCAGGCCTTTTCGACTTGCTTGTAATTCCGCCACTACCGAGTGCTGCTGCTGTCAGCTTAGCCGCTACGTCTCAGGGCTAATAAGAGGGAATGAGGGCTGTGCCGTGGAGCGGCGTGATTGCCCACAGATGTAATTGCAGAATGGGATGTAAGGATCAGCCGCGTCTGGCCCAGGAGACAGAGAGCGCTCTTGATATAATCAGATTTGAATGCCGACTATCCGAAGCTGGGGGCAGGCCAAAGCTATCATGTACTGTTTCAATTATGCCCGCCTTTGTGCAGTGGGAGCTACGAGCTGAAATTACTGCACTTGATAACACGCTGCTGTCATAACACAACCTCTTTAAATGTTCCATACATGCAGAGGAGGATGTCTTCGCAGCCTGAGCTGGAGCAACAACACATGTTGCAGTGTTGCATCATCCAGTTACATGTTGTAGTGCTGTTTATCCTTTTCTACAGAGCCAGACCATATTGGCAGGTAGAAAAACTGACTGCAACAACAAAGGCAATCGGACAGATTGTAAAGTGTAAAGTATGGTGTGCTTAAAGACAAAGATACGTCTTTGATTGGTTAATTTTCCTCTGTGGATATCCAGTAAAGCTGGATTTTATTGTACTATGATGAACAACTGAGCAGCTGCCTTGATAGCTGTGTGTGTCTCCCGTGCCACAGAAGAGCGAGACAGACAGCAGGAACACAGCACAGTGGGGACCTGCTGCGTGAACATATGTCGACCATTAGAGAGAACACTACAGCGTGGGGGGTTCTACATCGTGGGAGCCTATTATAGCCTATATAGACTGTAACCTGGGTTCAACCATCTGATCACTGCTGCTGCCAAACTATAGCTTAGAGAGAAAGAGAGACGGAGGGAGAGAGAGACAGACAGACAGAGAGAGAGACACACATCCAGCCATACTGACAGATTTAAACTGAAATGGGAGACGAAGGCTTAAATATACTGAGGTAAATCACTGAAGCATCAAAACATTAATTCATGTCATGAAACCAAACACAGGGCAGGAGACAGATAAGACTGAACAAGAGAGGGCGAAGAGCAAAGGCTCAGCTCCTTGGAGAGTGGCATGCGACGTTATTGATGTTGTGCTGCCGCTCAAACTTCGGGGCCCCGGGAGCCCGGAGTGTTAAAAGTTGGGCACACATGCCGAGGAGCCCCAGAGGAGCCCGCTGGCTGCAGGCTCTGACCCAGATACAAGTGCTCTTAGCAGGCTAGCAGCTCCACCGGTGTCCTCTATTCACATTGACCCAGAATCTGACGGTCATTCTGTGTGTGTGTGTGTGTTTGTGTGTGTTTTTTTTAGTGGACACTTCTCTTCCTTAGCCACATCAGTAGATGCTTCACAGCGTTAAAAAATCTTAAATGTGCTCCATGCTAAAAATAGACATAATAAGTAGGGAAAAAGTAGAAATTTGAAAAAAAGAAAACCGAATTGTGACAGATTTAGACCAGCAGAAGCAGCAGGTTCATATGCCGTGCTCTAAGCAGTCGGTGGGTGAGGGGGTTGAGGGTGAGGGGCATGAAAGACTTAAAAAATAACAGCTCGACATGACAAACTGTGTGACTTCTTAATCGTCCCTCTCTTAGGAATAAAATGTTACCATTAACAGACCTGCAAGGGCAACGTTATTTCCACAAATATCACGCCTATTCTTCATTTCACCATGTTAAGAGAGATGAGACATTGCGTGCACTATGAAAATGTCAAGACCTTCACACTGAATCCCATTCAACATGAGAACGCCTAAGAGACAGTCGGTGCAAGCACTACACGAGCCAATTAAAGCTTTGCAAACACGGTGAGGATCAACCTCTAGACCCAAATAGCAATTTAAAATAGATTTAAAATGGCATGGTTTATTAACAGCAATTTGCAGACAACAATTCTGTTTACACACGGTTTGATACCCTTGAACGCTGTTAACTAGCAGTGCCAACATTTATTCCACATTTAATCATATTTAATCAGTTCTGAACCTTTCTCGGTGTTTAATACCACAATGTGTTAACCATGGATAGAAAACGTTAATACTCAGATAGACCAAAGAAAGAAGAATTAAACAGTGGTGCAAATTCTAAGAGGGAGACTTTCCACCATCCTAAAATTTAGCTTAGAGAGAGCAACGAGGTTTCTCAGCAGCAAGTGTCTGTGCAGGCTTACCAATTAGTTCTACTTTTTCATGCTGACAAGAACTGTTAATGACATGGAATTGAGAACAATACAGTTACTGTTTTTCATTTTTCAAAACAGCTTCTCTGCTCTCCATTCTTCCCCTCTCCTCTTCTTCTTCCTGTTCCCTTTGCCCTGTTTCCTCTCCTCTCCTGTCTCATCTTTCTTTCTTTTTGTTCTGCTCCTTTATTTCTCTCATCTTTCTCTCTGTTATCCATTCTCTTTACTGTCCCTCCCCTTGCTCCCTCGCAGCTTAAGTAATACAGCTGCTAAGACAAGATGGTTGCTAGGTAACCTGTGGACTGTTTTTTTTTCTCACTCTCTCTCTTTTTCTGTCACAAACAGCTCCTGTGTTGCCCAGTCAACCCATCCATCATCCTACCCTTTTATCTCTCTCTCTCTCTCTCTCTCTCTCTTCATATCCCCCCAACATAACATTTTCTCTGGCCAGAGAAGGAGATGTACGATTTATGGTTTTAACCTGAACTGGAGCCCACCCCATGCCCCCTCCACACGCAATCATCAAGCCCCCCCCCCCCCAGTAAAATGTTTATATCTGCGACCATCAATAGCTAAAATGGGTCACTTTCAGGTAACCTTAGTCTGTACTTGGGAGCTGGACCTGGTGAATTCCACCGCACATCCACAGCATGTGTCCATGCGTAAGGAAGGTTGGCACTGCAGATCGTGTGGATGTGTACAATGGACAGTGATCAACTAAGCAATAGTCAGTATGAATATAGCTCAGTACATAGGTCAGTACATGTGGACGACAGTGAATACAAATGTTTTTGCTATAAATGTTAAATCTGTAGACTCTATATGTAGCGAATGCTGGCACACAACCCACTGTGATGCTGTCTGAAACTGAAGTTGCACTGCTTTGGCACGTGCTACCCTCAGCATGTACTCATCCTCAGTCCTTCACACATGCCTGTGTATTACACATGCATGCGTTGTTCACTTGTCTGCTTAGTGCGGTGGGCAGCTTTGGACAACGAGAAGTTACTACCATGCTGCCACAACAACGTGTAACAGTGACAAGTCGGGGTGCACGATATTTGAAAAATGTGCAATATGCAGTGACAATATGTTTTGCGATAAATAAACAAATATTTAAATATAGTTTTAACATCTTTCTGCTTAATCTTCACCGCTACGCTGTAGCCAGTGCATAGCCTATGGGGTGGATTGATTTCCCAAATATCTTCATATGTGGAAACATGGCTTAACTGGAATAAATGGGACATTACTGTAAGCTGTTTCACAGTAATGTCCTATTTATTCCAGTTAAGCCATGTTTTGCAATATGTGTATCGCGATATTGTATGTATTGTATGTCACAATATTTTCAACATATTGTGCAGCCCTAGTGAGAAGGTGCACATATCCAAAGATCAGCTTAGGGTCTCAGACAAAAGTAACAAGCTAGATAATGTAGGCTCCACAGGATGTTAGTCAGGCAGAACATTTTTAATGCCTGAATGTTCTCAACTTCCTGATGAAGACCATGTGGTTGAAAGAATACCTTATCTTCTGTCTAAACCTCTGGAGCATATACAGTATGCACAATCTCTTCCGTCATTTAGCATGTTGCCACAACAAGCTCACACCCCACCACCCATCGGCTCCTCGGACTCCCACCGATCTCTGCTCTCTCCCTCTGCTCTTGTCTGCAGCGGAGAACTGCTCCTACTTCAGACACTTCACATCAAAGGAGGAGGCGGAAGTCTTTGAGGTAACGACTCAGAAAGGTAGGTCATATCCCAAATAATGTCTCTTTAATTCCTGCAAGGCCCACAGAACACGGGGGGTCGGGGTGGGGGGGGGGGGGGTGTCTACATGGCTGTCTGGGCATTAGAGAGTCATTCGACAAGCAAAGTGCTTCATGATCTTTTACTGCCCTTTCAGTGCTCTGCCTCGAGAGTGAGGCCCGTAGAGGAAAGCAGGGAGACACGACAAAGGGTAAAGCCTCAGCTATAAATGGAGAATTACACCCATTCCCCAGTCTAACTGCTCGACGGCACAGTTTGATAGCACCCTCACCGGTCTCCCCCTACCCCGGCCCCACCTCTGTTTCGCCAGGCTCACCTTTAAAATGCCTCAGATGGACACAAATCCTTCTCACTCAGACATGAAATAGCAGGCATTAGGTGTATCATCTCTGCAATGATGTGGCAACCTGTGAGCTATCATAGTGTGTGTTATCAGGTCAGAGATTTACTGACCTCCATCTGCTATGAGTCAGGGACAGGAATCATGTCTAGCCTTAAAAACAGGCTCTTCTGCGAAAAATCTCTGGTTCAGTCTTTCAGAGGCTATGCATCCTTCCTGAAAAGAAAAAAGAATTAAGTCAAAGTCCCATTTTTGTCATTGTGATCACACGGCACAGCACACAGTGGACACAACAAAATTCACATCTGCATTTAATCCATCACACACACATGAGCAGGGGACAGCCATGACAACGGCGCCCGGAAGCAGTGCGTGGGGACGGCACCATGCTCAGGGTACCTCAGTGGCACTACTGGCGACCTGGGATTCGAACCTGCAATCACAGGTCCAATACTTTAACCGCTGGGCCACCACTACCTAAAATGGGAACAGCTAAAAAAAGTATTGTTGTAACCAAGCCTGTTTGATTTCTTAAAATGGCAGTGAGGCAGTAGTGAGTCAAGCAGCCACTATGAACTTTTTATCTTATGTTATGTTTTTATGATTACACAAGCATTTTTTGTGGTTGAATTGGTTTTCAAGTGTCCAACGCAGTAGTTCAGCACCCTCACGCTTGAGGCTGTAAAAGTGAATACTACATCATAATATGGCAGTTTATGAGCAACAGCAATTAGGGTTGACGGTTACCTAAGTGTGACACCAACTTTCTCTCCTGGTTTTCAGAGTACAACATCTCTGCGGCAGCAATCGCCATCTTCAGTCTGGCCTTCATGGTCCTGGGGACTCTGTGCCTCCTGGGGGCCTTTGGGAAGGGTAGAGACTACTTACTGAGGCCGTCGGGCATGTTCTACGCTTTTGCAGGTGCAGTATTGGGCACAGTTAGTAATGGGTTGGGAAACAAGCATCAATGATCAAGAATAACAACAAACACTGTGAATAGCAATGGATGATTTACGCTCATTTTCCACTGACTCTGACTCCAGGTTCAGTTAGACCCAGAGGAAAATTTTGTTTCTGATTTGTATCTCTTCAGTTGCACAGAGAGACAAAACGGTGATTCTCTTTTAAGGCTCATTTAAGTATTACTTTTGTTACAGTTCTTTCTCATACACCACTGAGCATTATTTGAGACATTGTTGAGATCTCATTTGTAGATTAAAGGTGAGTCTACACTGAAACAACAAAACTCTTTTGCTCCAGAGACAAACCTGAGAAGCAGGAGACAAAGGCAACAGTCTTATTTTTGTATCACTGTGATCACATTATTGTCTAGGACAAACAAATGAGACATGGAAGAAATCTCATCTAAAGAAATTCTTTCCTCTAGGGATGCAAATTTAGATACAGTCTTTGGTGAAGTAGAAGCAGGGGTGCCGCTGGAAATTGTGGGTCCCCTGACAGAAAAACATTTGGGCCCCCACCCAACCACATCATACACATCTGTAGGCCCCCCGAATAAACCTAATAATACCCCCCTCAGCAGTGCCCCTGAGTAGAAGTGAAGAATTAACAGTGGTATGTAAAGACTGTGCTGTTCTTTGAATTTGTAGCTAAGGGGATTACACACACACACACACACACACACACACACTCATCTTAAACTGAGCTTTTGTCTCCTGGGCCATGCCTGCAACAGGTCTTTGCATTGTCATCTCCGTTGAGGTGATGCGCCAGTCGGTGAAGAGGATGATCAACAGCGAGGAGACCGTTTGGATGGAGTACTACTACTCGTGGTCGTTTGCATGTGCCTGCTCAGCCTTCATCCTCCTCTTCCTCAGCGGAGTCGGCTTACTGATCGTCTCCATGCCACACATGCCGCGCAATCCCTGGGAGACCTGCATGGACGCAGAGGCCGAACCCATAGACTAGCCTCACTGGAGGCTGAAAGCAGGCATGCCGCTGCCATTTGACTACACTTTACTCTCAGGCACGAGGCCCCATGTAATTGCTGTGTGTGTATTTTTGCTCAATTTACTGCTAATAGAGTACACCCCTTTGACCTGAACAATGCATAATTGGAACAACCAAACTGACTAGAACAATGTCTTTCTCTGAGTCTTCTCAGAACCTGAAATGTTGTCTAGTAGCTTAGTTTTTGTTCAGGTCAGCTTGATAGGGGAGCTTGATAAGTCAGCTTCTTGTGTGAAAAATAAGCCTACTTGGGTGACAGCTGTGCTGTTTTTTTCAGCTTGTGTTTAGCATTTTTTAAGACAAGCCTACTTATAATTGCATATGGAATGAAATGTTCACTCCATATGCTGCAATGACTCACTGTTGTAATGTAAACATAAGTTTACAAATTTGCATTCCAACTTTAAAATTAGTGAAGCATTCAACAAAAATGTAAGATTAAGGCTTTTCATTTACGGAACAGAAATTTCTTCAATTGAAGGGACCTTTCAGAGTTTTTATAATTTGGTAACCACTGTTTTTTTAACACCAGTTTATGTGATGTTTGAGTGTGATGCAGGAATTCACTGCATTTTAGTCCTGTTTAGTGTAGATTTTTAGCCTGTAGGACATCCTGTAGCTAAAACCACGTAACCGTCAAGTTATGCAAGGTTAAAAAATATATCTCCACATTATTGGTATTAGGCATCATATATAATGCAGTAGAGCTCTTTTAATGAATGCTTTCTCTGAGCAAGCATCTTAAAACCGTCATCCATCTTACCTCCTTAGGTTAATGCTGTGCAGACGGAATGTCTCAGACGGTCACAGGCCTACAGGCAAAAGGCTGTGCTTTGTTGCTTGGTGATGGAGAGCGCGCGTACACAGCTACCATCTCAATCTGTCTCTCACACAGGTAGCATTGTCTCAAGGCTCTCTCAATCAACTGACAAATGATTCTTGATCAAAAGCTTTTACTGCCAGTTAGAAGCGCTGGACAAGGGCGGGGGCAAATCACATACATCTTCTTCCCATCTGTGGCGGTTAGGAGGATGATGCGTCACGAAAGATTGATTTGCCATCGAAAGGCTCACAAATGCTGTAGACCTACATGCTTTGGCTCTCAAGACATCAGTTACTTTATTTGTGTGTTTTTCCACCTCAAGAATATGAAATAAAGTTTAATTGCATAAACTATTAATCCTTCAAGAACGCTGCGTGTGTGTTCATCATCGGGTATACAGGGATCATCCTCAAAAAAGTCACATGAAGGAGGAAGAGCTTGTTTGCTGACCATGTGAGATGTGGCTAACAATACAAGTAAATATAGTTGTATGGCGGGAATAGGAAACATGTACAGACTGGCTTCGATCTATGCCGTCGCACCATCACTAAGCTGTTCACATGATTCTGACACTCTTAAGAAAGTGCTACTGCTCATATGGGTGAGAAAAAAACACTAAAATCCCTGTGGAAAAATGTGAGGGGGTGTTGAGACATTTGTCATTTTTAAACCATACCTGGACTTGTCCCACTCAAGCCCAAGAAATAGTAACAACACTGAATGCAGTCATCACTGTCTGACAAGACTAACCAGGTAAATTGGATAGCAGGTATAATTTGTGACACCCTTCAAATACACTTCTCATTCTATTCCAGTGTATTCAAGCATTGAATTAGTATAAAAATAGTATTGAAATAGTCATGCTTCAGTTAATTCAAATAATTAATTTTGAAAAAAGTAGTAGAATTAATTCTACACTTCGTCAAAATCATCACATCCTCCATTCTGTGGTCGTTTACGACCCACAAGTTAATGTAAAAAATCCACAAATTAGGCTTTTAATGTCTAGATTTCTAAGGAATGTGTGAAAGTCTGTCAAACACACAGGCAAATATAAAGCTATAAAAATTATGTATAAAGCCCAACAAAAAGGGGGGAGAAAATGTCTAAACTTGCAATCCGAATGCAGCAAAACTCATCCATGTCTTCTATGAACCTGAGCAACATTTCATTCAAGCAGCCATCACTACCCGTGTCGAGAGATGATGTGAGAGACTGCAACCTTGAGTCACTGGGTTCATTTCATTCATGTCTTTTTATTCATATGTACAGTTTTGAGAAAAGGGTTGTCTACATCTATACAACTTTTTATATAGTTTTTTTAATTTTGTTTATGTGTGTGTATGCGTGTGTGTGTGTGAGAGAGAAAGAGTCAACTGACCACTCAGTTGCAAGCACAAGGAAACACACCGATATTGATAAAAGGAAGAATTCAACATCTCAAAAATGAAAAGCCAGCTGAAGAGAAAATATATATATTTATATATATATATATATAAGAAAAATCACTTCAACAATTTTACTTTTTTATGAATCGATGCAAACAAAGCAGACATAATTCCTGAAAAGAGGGAGGCAGAGGACAGGCAACTGAGTGGTTAGTTGATTCGTTTAAATGTTTTTAAAAATCTTTTTTTTTTTTTTTTTTCATTTTTCTTTGTCCCATAAATCTTTTTTTTCTGTGATTTTTTTTTTATTTTCGTCCGATATTTTGGTATAACTTTGAATATATGCGTAACTTCGTTTGCAAAATCACAATTGTCAAACTGTAAAAGAACAACTAGCTAAATTAAAAGTAAAAAAAAGAAAAAGATGGCGAAAAAAAAACTGACAATCTTTTTTTTTTTTTTTTTTTTTTTTTTTACATTTTCTTGATTCTTTTTCCATTTTTTTGAATATATATTTCATGTTTTTTTTTTTTTTTTTTACAGGTATGTATTTGACTTATTTAAAATAGGAGTAATAGCCATTGCCACTGTTTGAACTGCCTATGCTAAGTTCCTGTAACAGAGAGAGAGGGTTGTTGTTTTTCTTGGCCTGCTCTGGGGCGGGCCGTGGTTTTGGGGGCGCGCGCAAGGCGCTGGCGTACGACATGGTGGGGGTCTTGTGGGGCCCGGCGGGGCTGGGGCTGCCCCCTCCCCCTCCGCCTCCCCCCGGGTCCGGAGGGGTCTGCTTGCTGGGCAGGAGCGGAGGGAACTGTCCATGGTGCTGCAGGGACGTGGTGCAGGGAGGAGGGTGCGAGACCGTCTGGTGGACCTCCGTCTTCCCATGATCCTCGGCAGCATTCATGGCCTTGGTAACTGTTGCGAAGTGACAAGGTCCATGTTAGAGAGTGCAAGAGAGTCAAAGTCGACAGTTTCATCGCTCAGCAGCTACAATACTGGACCGATCAATAAACCCAAACCTGCATTCAAAATAACAGGTAAGCGAACATGGGGAATTTTAACCAAAGGACAGAGAGGTAGCACACTACTACTACCACTATAGAGAGGTAGCAAACTAGTATTACTATACTACTCATAAAACTAGACTCATCTCAAATTCACCTATTTACTTTGGCCAAGGCAACAGAGAATGTTTTGACTACATGACCTTCATCTAGGCCCTTTTCAAGTTGCTTTTCACATATGACAGCTGCTTGACAAAGCACTGCAAATACGTCACTGCCGTACAGTATAACCCACAAAACTGCAGACAACAATAACACAGAGGCGAACTGGCTGTGAACACAGTAACACCACAGTATGTGAAGTCTATCAAAGTGGTGTGAGGATGACCGTTTCCAGTGCCACATTACCTATGCTGTCCCTGTGTGGGGCCAGGGGGCTCGCTCCGTTGCATGGAATGTTGTGGAGGGAGGCGGGGCCGCTGGATGGCCACAGCTCGGCGGGGGGGAAGCGGCAGGGGGGCGCGGGGGGCTGCGGGTCCTGAGGGCTGTCGGGGTACGGCTGGGGGGAGCTGGACGAGATCCGCCGCTGGTAGAGGGGCCGACCGGGACCCCGCGGTTCATACTGCAGGGAGGATATCGAGGAGAGGAGAGGAGAGGAGAGGGGAAGAGAGAGAGGAGAGTAGAGGAGAGGAGAGGAGAGGAGAGGAGAGGAGAGGGGAAGAGAGAGAGGAGAGTAGAGGAGAGGAGAGGTGAGGAGAGGAGAGGAGAGAGGAAGAGAGAGTGGTGAAGGGAGAAGGAAGGAGAATGGAGGAGAAGGAAAGGGAGGCGAGTAGAAAAGAGGAGGAGAGGTGGAAAGAGTGGGTGAGAGGTGGGAGAAGATAAGAGAACATAGAAGAGAGGAAGAAGAAGAGAGAATGTTGTGGGGAGGAAGGCACAGAAGGGAAAAATGGGGAAGAGAGGATGGGAGAATAGGGTACGGTGCAACAGATGGAGGAAAAAATTAGAAAAAGAAAGAGAGAGAGAGAGAAAGTAAAAGAAAACCAAAGGAGACAAAGACAGATTTAAGTGAGTGACAAACAAAATGCCTGTAGGGGAAACACCTTAAAACAAATCAACACTTTGGCACTGATTGCGGCACCTATGCTGGCTGGGTGTGTGTGTGTGTGTGTGTGTGTGTGTGTGTGTGTGTATGGGTGGGGGGGCAGCGGGGTTTGATGCCCACCAGAGAGCAGTGGGCATGCCGCACGCTTGCTTCAACCTGTAAGCTGCGGCACTAATCACACTTTATTACTAAAACTAGTGTCTGGAAAATGAGCCATTCTATGTAGGCTGAAATGGCTCCATTTGAGAATGTGCGCGACAAAAGCAACAAAATGGCTGTATGATTTCAGCACATAATAGGCCTGGAACACAGGTATGTGCTGGGTTAATGATTTAGAAGATTCTCCATGTGAAAATGTACAGCCCAAACGTATATATAGACAGTAGACTGGAGCTGTACATTTCAGTGTAGCGGTAACACTAAATATATTACACAAAGACAACAGACTTACATATATAAATATATATATATCACAGATAGACAGACAGATAGATAGACAGACAGACAGACAGATATAGACAGACAGACAGATAGATATACAGGTGTGCATGTGCGTGTGTGCCTGTTTGCACCACATCTATTCCCTCAACACTGAAGTAATATGAGTGTGTGTGTGTGTGTGTGTGTGTGTGTGTGTGTGTGTGTGTGTGTGTGTCGCTCTCACCTCTTCTAAGCTTTGCAGGGCAGTGTGTGTGGCCTGTTGCTGTTGCTGCTGCTGTTGCTGCTGCTGCTTGTGGTGCTGCTGCAGCAGCAGGGCGCTGTGGTCGGGCCGCGGGCCCAGGCCCTGGAGGCCCAGAGGCAGGCCGTGCTGGCCCAGCATGTGGCCCTGCGCCAGCCCCGGGTGGCCCCACGCCGCCTCGGGCAGCAGGTACTTGAGGGGCAGGGGGGGCCCCGCCGTGGCCGGGTGGCTCTGGTGGTCCTGGGGCAGGGGGTAGGCCTGGTGGGGCGGGTAGACGGCCCCCGGCTGCTGCTGCTGCTGCTGCTGCAGGTCCCCGCGGCTGGGGTCGGGGTAGCCGTGGAAGGGCCCGGCGGGCGTGGAGGACACCGAGGAGGAGGAGGAGAGGGCGGAAGGGGAGGGCGGGGGGAGGTCCGTGCCTGGGGCGCCCCGTACTTGCTGCTGCTGCTGCTGCTGGCGGTACTGCAGCAGGCGGGACTGAGGAGGGGGCATTTCGGGAGGCTCACGCTGCTGCTGCTGCTGTTGGTGTTGTTGGTGTTGTTGCTGCTCGTAGTGCTCCTGCGCTCCCGCCATCTCACGCAGCAGCCCGGGGTACCGGCTACATCGCAGGCAGGGAGAACAGGTAGACACAGACACACACATGCACACACACAAACACACACATGCACACACACACACACACACACACACACAGAAGAACATCCATACAACAGTAAGATGATGAAAATGTAGAAACTCGTACTAGAAAGGTAGCTAAAAATATATCTAAATATCCCCAGTTACCAACACGAAAACAAATCCTGACCCCCCCAAAAAAGTTGCTCTGTACACCAGTGAAGACCTGTACACTACCAACACTGCTCACAGAAACCGTCCATCTTCCCTACACTTTGGCCCATGCTGTTGCCAGTTTTAGTTCTTTTAGGTCCAATTTCTGCAGTGGGGGCAGGGGGGGGCTTGCCATCTCACCTGGCGAGGGGTCCTCTGGGGGGGCCGTCCTCTTCGGTGGGGGGCGGGAGGCCCCAGCCTGTGCGGATGAGTTGCTGGGGGAGGCGCAGGCCGGGCTGGCCCAGGTGTGAGAGGGGCTGCAGGGGGTAGGCCGCCACGCCGGGGGGCAGGAAGGGGCTGTGTTCGCCCCACTGGCCCAGACGAGCCTGCTGGGACATCAGCTCCAGATTGGCCGAGCCCTGGGCGTCTGGGGGACCCAGAGAAACAGGGACAGGGACAGGTACAGGGACAGGTCAGTTAGGAAGCACACATGCAAGACCTACATACATTACTGTCCTGCAAAGGCAAAAGACAATTTCAATCTTGGGCAAAAATTAGTTATCATTTTTGGAACAATAAACATCAGTTTTATCATGTGGGAAAAATAAGATGTTATCTTGGATTTTGACAGTAATTTTTCTCAGTTTCACACTGGTGAGTTGAGCATTTTGTTAAGCATTTTTTCCTCAGTTTCACACTGGTGAGTCAAGCATTTTGCCTTTGTAGGGCAGAATAAGCGGTAACACTTTATTTTACGGTTCCTTTTTTAGTGTATCTATTATGTACTTACACTGTACATAACACTAACCTTAAGTGTAAGTACATCATGTTACATACTGTTACACACTTGTTACACTGTACCTGATTGATGTATCAGAGACAGTAAAATAAAGTGTAACCCAATAAGCCTATATGTACTAGCCTGGCTGTCGCACCAAGCTCATAGACGGAGCAGACAAACTGGCAAACCTCCCACAGACAGGAAGTTCTCAGGCGGGATCAACGGGCGTCTATCAAATGCCTCTGTATACTACCGGACAGAGCTACAACCAATCAGATCACTGATTCTGATGACGTATGCGTAGCGTTTTTTTATTGGTTCTGGATTTTTCCAGACCAGGAAGAACTGAGAATAAGCAGGCTGGCCAGACTGACTTGAATGCGAAATTCAGTGTAGTGCCACAGGCAGTATGGGCGTACCCTGGCTATCAAACCCTCAGTTAGACAGGTTGGGGGAGAGAGGTGGGGGCAGGAAGACAGAGGGAGAAGGAAATGAAGGGAGAGAGTGACAGAGAGAAGGAAGGAAAGAGAGGGGGAGGGAATGGGGAGAGAGAGGCAGAGAGAGATATACAGGGAGAAAGAGGGAGACAGGGAAGAAGACAGAAAGGGAGGGAGAGACAGACAGATAAACAGAAAAAGACAGACAGACATCTGGCTGTATTATCATCCAGGCTAAACCCAGGGTGAGGGCTGAGGTGCTGTAACGAGCTGTAGTGTGCCTCGCACCCATGATGACATGTGGAAAGGTGCAGATTAGGAAAGCAAAACAACCCTCAAGGTGCCTTTCATGCAGCGACCCAAATCACATTACTCCCGCAAATAACTTAACGAGTTATGCTAATGAGCCAAAACAGATGTTTGGTAAACAAATTAGATTTTAAGCTGCTGCACCACCTGATGAAAATTCCTCCAGCATTCCATGAGCTATTAGACTGGTGTGGATCGCATTATTACACACGCATCAAGATGAAATAATAATTTGGTGTGCAAATCAACACCCAGGCCATGAGAGCCTAGACAGGCTAGCACTGCCGCAGTATTCAACGTTGTATTTCGCTACAGTACTCGGCCAGGCAACACTACCAAAGCTAAGGCTAAGACTACTAAGGTTTGCCTCAACCACATTTTTTGGTTTCCAGTCAGCTGTGATTGGTTAAAAGCAGGTCCAAATGCTTTTAAGCAACACTAAGTAGTTTTTTAACCTTAAAATAACGTTTCCAAAAACCGTTTCAGTGGTTCATTGACTTGTAGCTGGGTGAAAAACAGTTCTGAATTCACTTTGCTGCCTTCCATGGGCTATAACCACACTTTTGCAAATCACAAGTTTGGAGGAGCGAGTCATCTTTCTGTAGTACTCCATGAGAGACGATTCTGCTTCCAACCTGTAGGGCTCCCGAAGGCGAAAACTACTTAGTGTTGCTTTAAAATTCACACAAACTATCAACCCACCACGAAGTAAACGAATGCCTATGGATAGTAGCCAGAATCTTTAAATGAACTGAAAGAATCTGTTCCGCCAGGCTAATGAAAGCAATGAGGGGGTCTTAAAACATCTTACCCAGTCCCTCTGCCATTCCAGCGTCCAGACTGTCCTCCGCGTAGCTGTTGACGTGCATGTTCTGGTGGTGTGTGTGTGCGTGCTGGTGTGTGTGCTGGGCGTGGGCGTGCTGCACTGCCAGCTGCTGGGCCTGTGTGGGCTGTGGCTGCGGTGGTGCCTGGGCGCCGGAGGGCGGCATGGCCCGCATTGCCCCCTTCAGCTCCTCCGGCATGGCGGCCTGCTCGGACGAGTCCGCCCCCTCCAGGCCGGGCGACTGGAGCGCCCGCGGGAGGAAGAAGGAGGAGTTGAGGGAGGTGGGGGGAGCGGCGTTGGGTGGGGGGAAGGGGGGGCCCTGGTGGGGGGGCAGACGTAGCTGGGCGGGGCGGGGGAGGCCGTAGTGCTGCTGCTGCTGTTGCTGCTGCTGCTGCTGGAACTGCTGGCTGGTGGCCCCAGCTCCTGCGTGTGGAGGGGGGAAGGCCGGGTGGTGGTGTGGGGGCAGGTGGTGCTGGGAGGCCAGGTGGGGGAAGCCGAGGGGCCTCTGGGGACCAGGGGCCGGGCCCGTGGGGGGGTCTTTGCGGAGAAGCCGCCCGCCTGGGAAACCAAGAGGGCCGACGGCTTCGGGGCTTCTGTTGGGTCCCTGGTCACTCTCTCCCTGCAGGAAGACACAGTCCACACTCGCTCAGTACTGATGACTCACATACAGGGATGGAGAGATGAAGAGAGAAATGGATTGATAGAGAGGGGGATGTGGAAAGCGATAGAGAGAGTGATGGAGAGATGAAGAAAGGGATGTGAAGAGAGGGATGGGGGGATACAGTGAGGGATGTGAGAGAGGCTGATGGAGAGATAGAGAATGATGGAGAGAGGAAAAGAGGGATGCGGACAGAGATAAATTAGAATGCATACCTGTTTGTCCTTCAGGTCTGACGCCTTCCTCTCTGGGGTCAAGAGGCGGCCATGTTCCACCTTCCCATTCATGTCCATTTTACCTGCAGAGCACAAGCGGGTTCTGGGTTACTTTAGGGGCTGCTGTTATTTCTAAAACCAGCCAGTCAGTAACAGGAGCTGGTGCAGAAGCTAATATTATCCAGGATTTTGTTGCTGGATCAATATGTGATTCAAAAGATGCTGCTAGAGAAGCTGGTGTTGGTGCGGTCATCACTCTCTCATTGACACATAAACTTATATGGGTTGAACTTTCAAATAATGCGTGATGTAGAAGTATGCACACATTAGATATTCATATTTATTTATAAATGTAAACTCTCACATACATACTCAAAAACCCATATTCATACAGACAGAATTTATATATAAACATATATACATCTCCTGATGTTACCATGGAAACAGTCACCATAGAAACTCACTAAGGGGGCATTCACAGCAAGGGTCAACAGTAGAAGGTGGTACTGTGTGTACCAGTCTGCCTGATATCGTGAATGTGATATGGGGTGGTGTGGTGAAGCTGTGGTCAGGTATGGTGAGGTGTGGTGAAGCTGTGGTCAGGTAAGGTGAGGTGTGGTGAAGCTGTGGTCAGGTATGGTGAGGTGTGGTCAGGTATGGTGAGGTGTGGTGAAGCTGTGGTCAGATATGGTGAGGTGTGGTCAGGTATGGTGAGGTGTGGTGAAGCTGTGGTCAGGTATGGTGAGGTGTGGTCAGGTATGCAGTGTTTTCCCCAGAAATAAAAAGAAGGGTTTAAATTTTGATGTAAATACGATGACGCGGTGGCACGGTAGCTAGGAGGATTGGTGGGCATGCACCCTGGGAAATTTTTTTTTTTAGAGCTAAAATGGTGCATTCTATGAAGATCTTAAGCTACATTTTGGTCCCAGAAGGCTGGTGGAAACATAACACTTTTAATAAAATGTTGCATTTTTTGGCACAAATAGAACAAAAAACTCGTTGCACTTGGTGAGTTGAAAGAGCCAAAACTCCCAGGTGGGAAGGCTAATTTATTGTCACACAAGAAATACTGCAAGCACTATATAATGTCACATGAATTTGACTAGGCTGTCACTAAAATGTCTAAATGTTGAGCCTCCTGTTTTTCTGGGCCGCCCACTTGTCTGCCGCAGCCTCCAACCACATCTCTCGGACAGGTGGACCCTCGACCCTCGGGGAATGTTTTTGTGCATGATTTTTAAGCGTATCGGCATTTTATGAAAGCGTCTCGGCAAAACTTGATGCGTATCGGCGAAAAAAGAAGCGTATCGGTGCCGATATGCTTAGACGCTTTGGGGAAAACACTGGGTATGGTGAGGTGTGGTGAAGCTGTGGTCAGGTATGGTGAGGTGTGGTGAAGCTGTACCTGTGGCGCTGGCGTCCTGCAGGAGCTCCTTCTCTGTGCTGGACTGGGGCGTGAGGCTGAGGGGGGAGGGGTGGTTGAGGCCGTACAGGCCCGGGGACGCTCGACTGGTGGGCTGGCGCAGGTTCAGGTTGTAGGCGGCCATGGCTGCCTGGTGGTTGATCAGTCTCGGGTCCATGGGGAAGCGGCTCTGGTAGCCCGGCCAGGGGAGCTGGGAGTGTAGAGGACAGAAGACACAGACATTTTAAACTGCGGACACTTAACGACAGTGGACATTTTAAAGTGTGAACACAGGGAACATTTTAAAGTGTGGATGTTTAAGGCAGGGGGCATTTTAAAGTGGCTTAAAGTGAACAATTTCTATTTAAAAAAAATGACTTTGGGAGCTGCTGTGTCTGGAAAGAGTTCTTCTTCAAAGACATTTTCTCGTAGTGATTGCAGGTAGTTGTGTGTAAAGCTGGACAATCTAGATAAATAGCTAGGTAGTAGAGACTCAGGCTTGATGGCTTGTGTTTACTGGTAAAGGAGATTAGAGCATTTACTTTTTGAATCTGTTATTGTTTGGAAAGCTGTGCCACACACTCACTGGTAAAGGCATGGGCATGACCATGTTGGCCCCGTAGACTGCAGGCACGTAGAGGATGGAGGCTCCGGTGTGGGGGTCCACCCTCTGCACGGGGCTGGGGGACTTCCCCGTAGAGCCCGCAGTACTCCCACTGGCCACCGGGGGCGTAAAAGCCTGGATGGGGTTCCCCATGAGGACTGCAGCACTGGGTTGGACTAAGGAAGGGGAGGGCGAGAGGAAGAGAACATTTAAGAGAAAGAGGGGAAAAGAGAGAGAGAAAAAAAAATCATATAGAGAAAGAAAGAGGTGGAAGAAAGAGAGGGAGGGAGAGCAAATGAGAAAGATAGAGAGAGAGAAGAGGAAAAAAAGGAAGCAGGAACAAAGAAAGAAAGAAAGAAAGAAAGTAAGAGACAGAAAGACAAAACGAAAGAAAGAAAGAAAGAAAGAAAGAAAGACAGAAAGAAAGACAGAAAGAAAGAAAGAAAGAAAGAAAATGGAGGACAGTGATGAGATTGGGGGTCGAAAAGAAGTACAGAAGGAAAAATTTGAATGAAAACCAGGAGCGGGTCCTGGTGGAGAAGCCTTGGGTCGGGATGACATGTCAGTCAGCAGAGATGTGAGGAGAGGCTGAGAGGCGCCTGGTGCCAAAATAAACATCTAGAGTAGCCCTCACTCTCGCCAGCCTTCTCCCCAAAGTGCTTCACAAACACTCCTCCAGATGCTTTAGAGAGCCCCTCACACACACACGCACGCACACACACACACACACACACACACACACACACACACACACGCCCGCCCAGGGGACGCTAATGAGAGTGATTTGGAGGAGCAGCTTCATCGTGTCGCTGTGTTTACCCCGACTCCTGATTCACTCTTTGGCTCAGTCATCCTCTCCAGCTCTCCAGGCGCAGAAGGCCTGTAGTTAAACACCGCTTCACACCCCTCTCACCCCCATCCCTGAACAACCACACTAGCCCGAAACCCCTCGCTCTCTCCCCCTCCACAGCTCTCTCACCCCCACCACTTAGCATCCACAAAACCCCTAAACCCTTCGCTCCCTTCCCCCTCATCCCCACCCCTAAGCATCCACAAAACCCCTTAACCCCTCACACCTCTCCCCCCCCACACCTCTCCCCCCAAGCACCCACAAAGGCCCTAAACCCCTCGTTCTCCTCCCCCTCACCGCCACCCCTACCACCCCCAGAACCTCTCACTCTCTCCCCCCTCACACCTCTCCTATCCCCATCCCTAAACCTCCCTAAAATCAGAACCCCTCACTCTCCCCCCCCCCCATATCACCCTCATCCCCACCCTATAACCTCTCATTCCCTTACCCCCTCCTCTTTTCTGCCTCAGCGACCTCTTCCTCTCTCTCTCCCTGGCTGCCAGACAGACGAATGACCTGGATTCGCAGAGACAGCATCTTTCGGAAGCGTTCTAATAATATCACGCCCCAAACTTGTGAAAGGGGGGGAGGGCTGAAGCGTTTACTTCTAGAGCTGCTGTGTCTGACATTTATGTGTTAATAAAAAATAAAATAAAAAACAACAAAAAACAAAACAGGAATGCTAAGGGGAATGCTTCTGAATGCCTTCATGGGAGAGCCTGTGAAAACACACTCACATGTTCACCTCAGGAGCAGGGACTTGGGCAACTCAAGAAAAAAAAGGGCGAAATTAAAAATGAACTGAACTGGCAGAATCTGGAACTGTAACAATCTTTATTTTGATGGCATCCATCTAGCAGCCGGCAAATTTTCTCTAAACTGTGTGACCTGAACAGTAATTTGATGGGCGTTGATAAATACCAGCTGGCATGGTACAAAATGCCATTTAAAACCAAGAGGCAAAGAGAAAGCACAGAGAGAGAGAGAGGGATAGACAGATAGAAAGAGAGGGACAGACAGAGAGAAAAAGAGAGGAATAGAGTAAGACAGAGAAAGGGGGGGATAGAGTGACAGAGACAGTGAGAGGGATAGAGAGAAAGAGAGAAACAGAGAGAAAGACCGAAAAAGAGGCGTCATCATCACAGCCGCTGTTAGTTCCGCCATGATAAGCTCCTTACCGAATCCTTCCGGTGGAAAGTGGTCCGAGTGGTTCGCCAGAGTCCCCTTGGCCTGCAGGAGAGAAGAGCAGAAGCACACAGAGGTCATTAGGCCAGGGGATCACGGGCAGACCGAGTGGCAGGCATATGCCCCGCTTCTGTCAGCACAGCAGAGCTGTACTGAAAACGCACAGCACTGGGAGGGGGGGTAGGAGTAGGGGGGCAGGAGGGGAGAGTGATAAAATATTCCATGTCAGGAGAAGCAGCAAACTCAACAGATGAGTTACTGTTTTCCTAAGGTTCCTGTTTTTCCTGAGTGCTTTGTGTGGTGTTGGGCAGAGGGCACACCACCTCGGGTATGCCAGTGCATCGGTGTTGGTTTGAAATGAACGTTACCACTCAGCAGCCAAGCGCACTGGTGTTGGGTGCAGGGCCTCACCTCGAAAGGAGAGTGCTGGTATCTAACTGTGCGGCGTTGGGCTGACAAGAGTGCTGGGTCACCTCGGTTGGAGAGTGCTGTGTGCTTGAATGGCATGGTGTGGCGTGACGTGACTGCCGGTGTTTGGTGTGGTGTTAGGGACATAGGGGGTGGGCTCACCTTGGGTGGAGAGTACTGGGTGCTTGGGTGGTGTGGTATCACTGCTGGTGTTTGTGTGGCGTTAAGGACATAAGGGGCTCATCCTGGGTGGGGACTGCTGGTGCTTGAGGGGTGTGGTGTGGCGTAACTTCTGGTGTTTGGTGTGGTGTTGGGGGCATAGCGGGGCTCACTTTGGGTGGAGAGTGTTTGGGTGCTTGAGGGGTGTGGTGTGGCATGACTGCTGGTGTTTGGTGTGGTGTTAGGGACATGTGGGACTCACCTTGGGTGGAGAGTGCTGGTGCTTGAGTGGTGTGGTGTGGCGTGACTGCTGGTGTTTGGTGTGGCGTTAGGGGCATAGCGGGGCTCACTTTGGGTGGAGAGTGCTGGGTGCTTGAGCGGTATGGTGTGGCGTGATGTGACTGCTGGTGTTTGGTGTGGTGTGGTGTGTCATGACTGTCATGAATGCTGGTGTTTGGGACATGTGGGGGCTCACCTTGGGTGGAGAGTGTTGGGTGCTTGAGTGGTGTGGTGTGGTGTGACTGCTGGTGTTTGAGTGGTGTGGTGTGGTGTGACTGCTGGTGCTTGGTGTGGTGTTGTGGGCATAGGGGGGCTCACTTTGGGTGGAGAGTGCTGGGTGCTTGAGTGGTGTGGCGTGGTATCACTGCTGGTGTTTGGTGTGGTGTGGTGTGACTGCTGGTGTTTTGTGTGGTGTAGTGTGGAATGACTGCTGGTGTTTGGTGTGGTGTTAGGGACATAGGGAGACTCACCTTGGGTGGAGAGTGCTGGTGTTTGGTGTGGTATGGTGTGGTGTGATGTGACTGCTGGTGTTTTGTGTGGTGTGTTGTGGTGAGTCATGACAGCTGGTGCTTGGTGTGGTGTTAGGGCCATGTGGGACTCACCTTGGGAGGAGAGTGTTTGGGTGCTTGAGTGGTGTGGTGTAATGTGACTGCTGGTGCTTGGTGTGGTGTTGGGGGCATAGGGGGGGCTCACCTTGGGTGGAGAGTGCTGGTGCTTGCCGGAGGCCTGCAGGGGGGGCTGTGGACGTAGGGCGCGGGGGATGAACTCGGGGGCCAGGGGGTTGAGCACGTACGTCTTCTTCAGCTCCAGAGCCTCCAGCTGGGCCTTGATCTGCTCGAAGGTGATGCCGTGCAGACTGCTGTTCTCGTGGCAGATGGAGATGAACGTCTCCCAGAACTTTCTGTTGGTGGATTAACACACACATGCATACAATTATACATGTGACAGCAGAAAACACACACACACACACTCAGCATTATACATGTAAAAGCACAAGACACACACACACACTTATACGTGTAAAAACACAAGACACACACACACTCAGCATTATACATGTAAAAGCACAAAAGACACACACACACTTATACGTGTAAAAACACAAAAACACACACAAAGGCACAAACGACACTTCTCATTTGCAGTAATATCTCCATAATTGGGTTCTTTTATAGTGTTAGGACATGTTCAAAGTCTGTATGTTAGGGGTGGGTATGTTTGTACCAAGTTAGAACAGACAGATCCTATTTAGTGTTCTAAGTTCTGCCCAGAGGTGCTGCCCTGCCGCATGAGTGACGTCTGTTCACATCATCACGGGTGATTGCTTAGCAACCAAACCAAAACCGGTGCCTAAAGGGTTAACACCGACAAGCCTCCCACCCCCACTCTTCTCTCTTTTTTGCTTTTTTCTTTTTCTTGCTCTCTCTCTCACACACACACACACACACACACACACACAACACACACCGCTATGTTCAATCACAGTGTAGACACAGAAAGAGCGTGATTAAAATAATCTCGGCAAAAAAGGAAACCGCCGCAAAAAGCTCCTCGCCATTGCCAGGCACACAGGGAAAGGTCAGGGCTTCGCACCCACTCAAAAGGAAAAAAAAAAAGAGAGAAAAAAGTAAAGTTAATGAATACATGAATAAAGTAATACAAGGAAGGAGGGGGGGGGAGAGAAAGAAAAAAAAGAGAGAGAGAATAACAAAACAGAAATGAGCGGCTCCTCCTCCAAAACACGCAGATTGACTTAATTGCCAGGGCTCTGGGACTGACATTTCCTGCGGTCTGAGGCTCGGTGATTGGCTGCGCATGAGGCAGTCTCCATGGAGACGGCTGAGAGCTGCAGCTGCGAAAAGGAGAGTGAGTGAACGAGCGGAGGGATGGAGAGAACTGCAGAAAAAAAAGAGAGAGAGAGAGTGAGAGAGGTGTGTGTGTGTAGGGGGGGGAGAGAGTGTGAGTGAGATAAAGTGAGAGAAACAGAGAGAGTGGGAGAAGGAGAGAGAGAGAGAGAGAAAGAGAAAGAGAAAGAGAGAGACAGATAAAGGTGGGAGCCTGTTGCTTGTTGATGTGGATCACCGAGAGAGAGACAGACAGACAGACAGCTGACAGAGCATGGCAGAGACAGACAGACACAGACACACAGAGAAAGACATACAAAGAGAGAGAGTACAAGACAGAGAAAAAGCGAGCGAGATAAAGTCAGAGAGAAAGACAGATAAAGACGGGAGCCTGTTGCTGTGGATCACTCAAACAGAGAGAGGGAGAGAGAGGGAGAGAGAGAGAGGGAGAGAGAGAAAGAGAGAGAGAGACAGACAGCTGACAGAGCGCAGCAGAGACAGACTCAAAGAAAGACATACAGAGAGAGAGAGAGTACAAGACGGAGAAAAAGCGAGCGAGATAAAGTCAGAGAGAAAGACAGATAAAGACGGGAGCCTGCTGCTGTGGATCACTCAAACAGAGAGAGGGAGAGAGAGAGAGGGAGAGAGAGAAAGAGATAGAGAGAGGAATGCAGATACTGGAGGAGGCCTGTTGCTTGTTGCTGTGTGTCACCGGGGGTCTCTCACCTTCCCACTGGCGACAGCACTGCTGGCCTGAGGGGGAGTGGACTTGGCATCGGCACACACAAGACAGACCTCAAGCGCCTGGCAACGCTGCTCCCCCGCACTCCACCTGTTTGGGCCTGTCTAACTTGCTGTGTGTGTGTATGTATTTGTGTTGGTGTGTGTATGAATGCAAGTGTAATTGTGTTTGTGTCTTTGTGAATGTGTGTGTATGTGTGTGTATGTGAGTATTTGTGTGAGTGTATATGTGTGTGTGTGTGAGAGAGAGAGAGTTTGTGTGTGTGTGTGTGTGTGTGTGTGTGAGTGATTCTGATTATGTATGTGCGTGCTCACTCATCAGCGTGTAGGCCTAACTGAAAGTAGTTTGCTTCATCATCCTCCGCCTGCAGATTCGCCGTGACATTTCCAATCCAGAGCAATAACAACACACTCACAAACAGCCCCCAGTCAAACTCTAGCGCTGGCTCGTGCTCGTGTGATGTGAAAATGGCAGCTTGGCAGCTGTGTGGAGAGCTGCCATTACACCACACTGTCAGTGTGAAAGCCATGACACAGCTCACCCAGACTGAGCTAGGGGAGAGGGCTCGCTTCAGACACAGATGAACAAATACAAAAGAAAGAGAAACCTCAGACCTGATTAAAAAATTAGAGGTTTACAGGGGGAAGCTCTTAGGGTTTGGATGAGTTTTTTCTTTTAAGTAAGAAAAAAAAGTAAGTGTACTATCATAGTAACGGGTCCTCTGCTTGTGTTTGGCTTGTTATATTAACAGACAGTTTGAAACACCTAGCTGAAGTTATCCTAATATTGCCATGAAGCCTAATTATCAGTCATTTTTGCTGCTTAAAACGAGGCCTCACCTCGTGAAAAAGACGTTATAGCAGTAAAAATTGATAAATCCAGCTCCCGTAAAGTTTGAGTTTGTGTGAGGTGATAATGTTCACCTATAAACAGATTTTGCCACCTGAATTTCTCCAACATTGACCTGATAATATACACTAAAGCTAGTGATTCTAGAAAAAGGATTTAAGAGCATGCTTGCATAGAGGAATGTAAAGTCTGACAAACTCTCATGTAGCCAAATTTGAGCACTATCACTAAGTGGAGAAATCAAAGAAACTCCGGAAATAATACCATCATGTGATGATGGTGCCACTGAACTACAATTCAATCTCAATACATTCACTGAGTTTTTCTTTGATAAATCTCAATATGTTAGCATACAGGTACTTTAATACATGACTGCTGCAATTTGCCTTTCAAGGAGTATTTTTCTTTATTTGTTATTTTCACCCCAAGAGGTTCTTCACTGCAAATGTATGCAGTGTTCTACCACCACCAAGAAATCATGAAGACGTGGGTAGCATGTTAGACTGGTAGTTAAATGTCAATATTTTGCACAGGAGAATTGATCTAGCAGAATGTTATTACCTCTGCCAGCAGTGGTTATGTAATCATCGGCATTTGTTTGTTTGTTAGCCACATAACTCAAAAAGTTATGGATGGATTTTAATGCAATTTTCAGGGCAGGCCAAAAATGGGTGAACTTAAAAGTGATTAGCTTTTAGTGGTGATTTGAGCTGCCCTGGCGGAGGTCTGCGTTCTCTGAGTGCTTTTGTAGTTTTAATATCTAATGCTGTGTCCCACCCCTTCTGTCAGACTGTATATTTGACTTGATTAGAAATGCTTTAATGTTTCTTCCATTTTCAAGTACAGAACCGTCTGGTGCAGTGAAGTCACACATTCTTCAAGCCTCCAAGAGCGTGTGAATGGATGGAGTGTTCTGGAAGGAGAGGAGTCTCACCTGCATCTCCCCACTGAGCACAGGGCTATGGGGTCTCCCACCACGGCCACCAGGGACTGAGCGCGGGTGATGGCCGTGTTGAGCAGCTTGTAGTTGGACAGGAAGCCGTAGTCCAGGTCCTCGGTGGAGTCTTCCACCAGCTGCTCCTTGCGCTTGATGGCCGTCTGCTTGTGCTTGCAGGTGTGGCGCGTGCGCACCGTGCTCAGGAACAGCACCCGGAACTGCTTGCCTAGGGTACAGGAAAGGTCAAGGGTCAGAGAGCTCTCATTCACACCGACTTGAGCGTGTACAGCGCGTATCCATACACAATATGTTTGTATGGGGACAGAATACGTGCAGATCACGCGTGCAGTGTGAACAGTCTAATTTGTTAACATGCATTCTAAACGAATACGGACAGAAAACGGCCACGCGCTGAATATGGAGAGTGTTTGGTGTGAATGAGCCCTTAGGAGGCGGGTAGAGTCCACCATCTCCATGTTCGCTCAAAGTATACTAGTTTTGTTGCGTGCGATGTATGTTTTGCTGCTGCAGACCTAAAAAAACTGTGTCTACGTCAGTATACGATATCCGTTAAGAGGCTGTCCAGGCAACACTGCGCCCAAAGGTTACCAGTCAGATTGGGTAATGGATACTGTCTCGGCCGTGGGCAGCTGGGGTGCATTACTCTTCATCTCTCTAATGAACAGAGCCACTGCTCCCCTTTACTCTTGTGAAGAGCACTGCGCTGTGTGAGAGTGTGGCCAAAAAGTGGAGACGGTGCAGTCTGGAGTGCAGCACGGGTATGTTCAGAGAGTCAAAGGGGCTAACTTGCAGAAAACATTTGACCAGAGCGGTTTTTAAAAGATAAAAAGCCGGCAGGGTTTTCCCCCCAAAAAGCACAGAGTGTTTTTTTTTTTATTCCCATGTCAACAGTTCGTTCTGAAACACAAGTACGTCTCAGAATCAAAGAGGCTACGCTAACTTGTATCAGTGTTAACTAGCAGCTGTTACTGTTATTTACAATGCCGAGGATGAGAAAATTAACCCTTGTTTTGCCGTTAGATGCCGACGAGGATGGCAATGAACATTCCCGTTTTGTCTGTATGAAGAACTTCTGAGTTTTCACTGTGACACAAACTCTCGTTCATTGGTCATCTGTCAAAAAAGCACTTGACATAGGACGCTTTTTCTTGGAGTAGAAATTCTCAACTTGAAAACCACTTGGGTAAGGAGGAAAAAAAACACCAGCGGCAGCGTTTTGAAAAGCGCCCAGGACTATTTTTCAGAAACACCATGTATAATAGGAATATAATGTAAAACATCCACCCGCATCTGAGAAAAAAACTGCCAATGTGAACACCCCCCTTAGGGTAACTTAGGGTATGTTCAGAGAGTTTATAACTGTGACCACTGTGAGGCACACCGAGCATGTACAGCGTCATCCTCTGTGTGTGTGTGTGTGTGTGTGTATGGTCATGTATTTTTATGGTTGTGAGGGCCAAATGTCCTCACAATGATAGGAAAACTCACAACAGCGTTTTCTTGACCATTTTGTTGTCATTGAAAAAAGTAAAAGTGCAAAAACATTTCTTTATTGACAGGTTAGGGTTAGGGATTGTTTTGGTCTGGGCACAGTTAAGCATTCTTTAGTTAGATATGCATGGGAGTCAATGGAAGGTCTCACAAGCATAGAAAAACAATTATATGTGTGTGTTGTGTGTGGTGTTACTTACCCTGCACATTGAGCACTCTCTCCACGCTGACGTCAGGCATCCTCTTCTTCCTGAGCTCTGCGCGGATGCGGAACACCTGGTCTGCGTAGGGCGACACCACGCCGATGCTGCCCTCGTCCAGCTTGCCCCATGCCACCGGCCACTTCCGCCGCATCTCCTCCACGCGCTCCACGATCTCAAATACCTAACACACACACACACACACACACAGTCAGAGATACAGTTACCACTTCACATCTCCTCCACGCGCTCCACAATCTCAAACACCTAACACACACAGAGTCAGAGATACACACACACACACAGTCAGAGATATACACACACACACACAGTCAGAGATACAGTTACCACTTCACATCTCCTCCACGCGCTCCACGATCTCAAACACCTAATACACACACACACACACACACACACACACACACACACACACACACAGTCAGAGATACAGTTACCACTTCACATCTCCACGCGCTCCATGATCTCAAACACCTAACACACACACACAGTCCGAGATACATGCACACACACAGTCAGAGATACACGCGCACACACAGTCAGAGATATACACACACACACACACACACAGTCAGAGATACACGCACACACACAGTCAGAGATATACACGCACACACACAGTCAGAGATATACACGCACACACACACACAGTCAGAGATATACACGCACACACACACACAGTCAGAGATACACGCACACACACAGTCAGAGATATACACGCACACACACAGTCAGAGATACACGCACACACACAGTCAGAGATACAGTTACCACTTCACATCTCCTCCACGCGCTCCACGATCTCAAACACCTAACACACACACACACACACACACACACACACACACACACACACACACACAGTCAGAGATACAGTTACCACTTCACATCTCCTCCACGCGCTCCATGATCTCAAACACCTAACACACACACAGCCTGTTACCACTCCACATGTGCTGAACCTATTCCATAATCTTAAATACTTAAGTCATACACACACACACACAGATACACAGCCACTCCACATCTCCTCCACCCATTCCACAATGCTAATCACCTAAGCCATACACACACAAACAGACTCAGGGATACATAGCCTACCCAACACTACCAGCTACCCCACACAAACACACAAACACACAAACACACACACACATAGTCAGAGATATACAGCCTGTAACCACTCCACATCTCACTCACCCATTCCACAATCTCAAACACCTAAGACACAAACACATACATAAAGAGACAGACAGCCTGTTACCACATCTGCTCCACCCACTTCAAGATCTCAAACACCTACCACACACACAAACATTCAGACATACACAGCACGCTACTACTCAGTCCTACTGCTGCAGACACCGCTCAGATAGACATATATTCACAGGATATCACACTCACAAAAGACATCTACAGCAAACAGCCTATGCACACATCTTAAGAAAAATGTGAGGTACAGTATCTATAATAAGGGCATCTCTTTCTCTTCTTGTCTGTCTGACAGCTCTTCACTTATCCTGACAATCCTTCATCTGATCCACTTTAGTCTTTTTTTGTTGAGAAAACACAAAACACTTGTGCACCTAGGAAGAGTTCCTTTGGGAGAAGAGATTTAAGCCTTCCTGACTACAACCTGACTACATACTGTTGTTTGGCAGAACACTTAGCACTTTACATTTATTCTAATTCTAGTCCCAGGGCCTAGTTGGACTGTGAAAAAGTGAAAAAGGATATTTAATCAGTAGTGTGTGTGCCTTAATGGGTGTATGGCTGAAGACCTAAGTGAGTGCAGTTTGGACTGTAAATTTGAACACCCCCTTATTGGGCATGTGAAAAAGTGACAGGAGACAGGAGTCCTATAGTGACCTTGTGTACATACACACACGTAAGTGTGAAGTATGTGTGGAGAATGTGTGTGTTTTTGTGAACAGCTCAAGAAGTTAAGAATGTGGTGTGTCATTACAAGGGAGAGACTGACACACACACACACACACACACTTTTCTCAAGACCTTTCAGCCCCACACTTTGTTAGCCGGCACCAGCAGGTTTCTCGAGAGCTCACGCACATAGTGATTTACTCCCTCAAACAATGGGAGATGATGACGGTACACTCTCCCACTGAGAGCCCACAAGCCAGCCCCACCACGCCGGCCAAATACCAGGCACTTCAACCCATTTTACCTGCAGTCTCTACAAGCCTAATTTGTGTCTGTGTGTGTGTGTGTGTGTGTCTTTGTGGGTGTATGTCTGTCTGCTTGTGACTCATGTTGGAGCCGTGTCTCACTCATACCCTCTCCAAGTCAAGTATGTGTGTGTGTTCGTGAGTGCATGTCATTTGACTGGAAGCCCCCCAGCCCCCTGCCGCCCTAGCATGGCGTGTGTGTGTGTGTGTATATGACTCACTCCCCAGCATTGCAGATCAAGCCTCTCAAAGTCCAAAGTGCTGCTCTTGTATTCGGGTTTCTGCAGTCACAAACATGTCCATCCTCCTCCTCCTCCTCCTCCTCTCTTCTGCAGAAGCCCTGATGCATAATCCTTGCCATTACCCAAAAGACCTCTAAAAAGGCTGGAAAGGCCATTCACACAAGGCCCCTCTTTGATATTTGCACTCAACTGCACCCATCAACAGCAGCAGCAGCAGCAGCATCATGGTCTTCACTTGGAGAGAGCTGGGCTGAGACAGTGCTGACCAGTGCAAGACGGCCAAGTTTAAAGAGCAGAGCAAAGATTGAGTCATTCTCCAAAGGCTCTTCTCAGCTACTGGGCTCAACAGGCCCCAAGGACCGTAGTAGCCAATGGTCACGTTCCTGAGCTTGAACCACTCGCTAAATAGCCTGACAAGCCGACACACATGAAGTTGTGCGGTGTGGCTTGGTGTCCAATGTGATTGATCCGATCAGATTTGGGAGAAAAGCTACTAAGCTACAATGGACAATACTAAGCTACTTGAGAGAAAAGCTACTAAGCTACAATTTGTAAGCTACTCTCTTTAAGTCTGTTTGACTGTTTTTGATGAATGACTCCATATGGATGCTAGAGGCCAGTTTGGTTTATGGCATGTTATGTTTTATATAAAAATGTAATTTGTTTTAAATCCTTGATCATTTTTTCTTTTATTTTTTTACCATTATTTTTATTTACTTAGTTTTTTTTCTGCTTATGTACTTTAGTCAGTTTCTCTTGGATAAAATGTGCTATATAAATAAATGAAACTTGAACTTGTTAGTTGATGGTGTTTGGTTTGGGCCAGGATAGTCTAGCAACATGTAGAAGGATGGGTAGCGGGCGTGGTGTGGGTGTGTGCTGATGTCCGTCTCTCACCTCTGCGTTGTTGTAGTATGCTGTGCTGTTCTTCTCCTGCACGTCCTCTCCCCGGGCGGTGAAGAAGGTGAGGGGGTAGAAGTCCTTATGCGGCGGCTGCTTCCCACTGGCCATCAGCTTGCCCTCGTAGAACAGGTCCGACGTGTAGCTGAGCACAAACATGGCCTCACGTCAGATTATCAAAGCCACTCCAACAAGTGCAACTCTCGGCGTAAGTGTAGTAATTCACGACCATTTTTATGTGCGTGTACACAGACACACACATACAGGAACAAAACAGATTACAGAGATCCCTGTCTATCGCGGTAGTTACGTTGCAAAAGCCCTCTGTGACAGGTGAAAATCCATGATATAGCCAAACCATATAAAAAACATTTTATTTTATAGTTTAAGCCTTAAAATACCCCTCCCATGTGCTGTTTTAATACATTTACTGTATGTACTACTGAATTATTACTGCCTTTTAATCAACATTTATGTTACAGTATCGTCATCATAAACTATAATACTGTTCTGCCGAACTTCTCTTTAGCATGCATGGTGACATAGCATGCATATGTTAATCAAAAAAAATTCACGTTTATAGCGAGACCGCGACAGGTGAACCACGACACAGCAGGAGATTACTGTATATGTCAACTGTGTAATGCTGTGCACACACATATTTACAGACACCTTGACACACGAGTCGTCTATTGAAAAAAACAGCCACAGTCACAAAATCAATTTTTCCAAGTCACTCCCCCCTATTGGTAGTTGCATTAAACCCCAGCTTTTTCAAAAGCAATCCTGTGAATAACAGTCTCAAGCTAGAGGCATTTTAAAATAGTGTTTACTTTACTTTGAAAACCAAATGAAAAATAAATTCTCAGTGTCTGCATTTTGTGACCATGCCCGTTTTCCCCTGTGAAAGTCTCATATATGTACACGTAAAATAGCACAGCATAGAGACATAGAACAGACCTGGATATTTGGCCATTACCAGACACATGCTTGTTGAAGTACAATTACCAAGCACCCAAATGCACTTTTGTCACACAAACAGATGCACGTAAGTATGCTTGAACGCACAACGTTCTGTTCAGCATGTGTGCGACGCAGCTCAGGCTCTTACCCTGACTTTGTGTCGGTTTGTGTGTGTGAGTGTGTGTGTGTGTGTGTGTGTGTGTGCTTGTGTGAAAAAGGCTGAAAAAATGGAAAAAAAGAAATGTGATATCTGGCACTGCTACAGTTGGCCTTTGAATCTTCACCATAGCCTGTCGTCAGCTGTCGCCCGGGATTGCCCGTTACTGCCTGGCTTCAGACAGGAAGTCCCGAGTTTGCGGCATGGCGAGGAGGGACTGCTCACTGCACGCCACGTGAGGCCCGTGACATTTCGCCATCGACAACTGCCACACAGGAAGTAGGCCAGCGAGGCAAACACTGTCGATCTATGCAGATTTTATGTTAAACTATTCCCACGCAACAGATGCGGTGGTTATCCCGCAAGTGTGATGGCACCTAAATGCAGCGTGTCTAACATTAGGATTTGGATGGATAGGACAGCTTGGACCTCACAGCTGAAATGTTCGCGTTTTGCTTGAATTCTGTCCTCAGGGTGTGGAGTTGTACATGCTGCTATGGTGGCTGTGTTGAAGGGTCTCTGGTGATGCTGAGGTAATCTGCCAGCACTGCCTCACAGGGAGAAGAGGCTGTTAATGCTTGTCAGACAGGCAGTGAGTGTGTTTGTGTGTGTGTGTGTGTGTGTGTGTGTGTGTGTGTGTGTGTGTGTGTGTGTGTGTGTGTGTGTGTGTGTGTGTGTGTGTGATGCAAGATGTTCTTTGCCCATGTGTGTGTTTGCTTGTAAGTGTGACAACAAGTGTGAGAGCCTGTGCTTCAGTTTATGCCTGTGTCACTTGCAACTTAAAAGGTGTGCGCACACATTGGAGGAAAAGTTTTGGACACTCTGTATGCATGTATATGTGTTTATGCATGTGTGTATGCATGCATTTGTGTGTGTGTGTGTGTGTGTGTGTGTGTGTGTGTGTGTGTGTGCATGTATGTGTGTATGCGTGTGTGTGTGCATGTATGTGTTTGTATGCGTGTCTGAGTGTATGCGTGTGTGTGTGTGTGTGTGCGCAACTGAGATCACACTGTTACAGGGGAGTATATGAAGGGGTATATTTTAGTGTGTGTAATGTGTACCCATGAGAGAGTGAGCACTGGCAGGTATGTGGTTGACAGCAAGCTGCTTTAGGAAGGGTGTGTATGTGTATGTGTCTATGAGTGTCCACATACAAGCAACAGTGAGTGAGTGAGTGTGTGTGTTTTTATGTGTGTGTGTATCCCACAGACAAGCGACAGTGAGTGAGTGAGTGTGTGTTTGTGTTTATCCCACAGACAAGCGACAGTGAGTGAGTGAGTGTGTTTATCCCACAGACAAGCGACAGTGAGTGTGTGTGTGTGTTTATCCCACAGACAAGCGACAGTGAGTGAGTGAGTGTGTGTTTGTGTTTATCCCACAGACAAGCGACAGTGAGTGAGTGAGTGTGTGTGTGTGTGTATCCCACAGACAAGCGACGGTGAGTGTCTGAGTGTGAGTGTATCCACAGACAAGCGACAGTGAGTGAGAATAAGTGTGAACGTGTGTGTGTGTGTGTGTCCTTCCACACACAAGCGACAGAGACTGTTTGCGCCAGTCCCTGAGTGGTGGCGGTGGGCGGAGTGAGGTGGCTCTCACCTACATGATGATGGCCTTGTGTGTGTGTGTGTGTGTTGAGGCGGCTCACACCTACTTGATGATGGCCTCGTGAGAGCGGTAGTTCTCGCACAGCAGGATGCGGCAGGGGTCCTCGGGCGGGTAGTGCTCGTACAGACGGTCCAGCAGGGACACGTGCAGGTTCCGCTCTCGCGCAAACTCACTGTACACAAACGGACTCAGCTGCACACACACACGCACGCACACGCGTGCACACATACACACACACACGCACGCACACACACAGACACACGCACGCACACACACAGACACACGCACGCACACACACACACACAATCAGCCTTACTGGAAAATATTCTGGATCTATTTTGCATTTCCAGGGTACACTTTCTAAACAGTGCGGTACTGCTATACTAAAACTGAACTCTATGCATGAAATGGATGTAAATCTCCTTATAGAGTGCAATGATTCTGTCCTTGGTGGTCAGTCAGACAGTAATGGTTTTACAAATCCAACCTCCGTTATATGTGACAAATAAAACAGAACTGCTAACAGATGGGATTTCGAGCAACATTCATTCACTGGTTTCATAGTATATTAAGTTTATAGCGTGTCACTTCCAACTCATTTCCTGGCTGATAAAACTCTCTTTAGGACTATTACATTTGGCTGCAGCTGTTTGATATGTGGCGAGCACTCCATAAAGCAGCTATGGGAGAGATACCGAGCGAGTAGGCAGGCAGGCAGCACGGGGAGGAGAAGGCAGAGGGTTTGGGAGAGGTACCTGCATGTGGTCTCCAGCAAGGACGATGCGCGTGCTCTTGGTGGCCAGGGCCAGAGGCATGATGGTCTCGCTCTCCATGGCCTGCGCCGCCTCGTCCAGCAAGATGTGGGTGAAGAGACCTGAGGGGGGTAGAGGCAGACGTAAACCCATTTGGTATACGTGTGGTTGGAAAAGAGTACGCAATAGGCTTGTGCTGTATTTTATAAAATACCGTGTACCATATTTTGGTATAGTTTTGAATACCATCACCTCCTGTTTGGCACAGTGAGACATACTGAACTAGTTTGCAAACATTACAATGGTACAGAAATGCTCTGATTGATACAAAAGAAACATTTTCTTGCACTATAGGAAAAGTTCTAATAGGGGAAAACACATCAATATTTTAAATGAAGGGCTACTTCATAGACACTACTTGTTTGATTTATGGCGATGGAAATTGGCCATACCGACATACATCTAAAAAAAAAAAAAAAGTGAAACACCGACATACAGGGGTATTATGTCAGAAAAATATCGGGGTATGAAAAATTGCACACCACCCCAGCTAATTACACAAATCCAAATAATGGCATGAAAACGGCTAAGAAAAACACAGAGGTACCCATAACACTGTCTTACTGCATCGCAATAGAAACATTGCCAAACATGACCAAACCATGTTTCAACTTAAAAGATCTGTGTCTTAACAGCTCTCCGGTGGAATCTCTCCTGGAAGCAAGTAAATAATCTAATATGGGATAGAACTATGAGGTGCAGTGGCCACATGGCGTCCGGCTGGAAAGTGCACACGCGTCCAAAATATTACAATGGATGTTGTATAAAAACTGCCAAGGGAAAAAGATGAATGCCCACACAGTGTCTTCTCGGCTACCAATAGAGGAAGATGATGAAGTCAGGCTTTAACTGGACTGTGTGTCTCCAAATCAACAAAAAGAAGATGAAGGGGAAATGTGAGCTCTGACAAACGTGTCAAGTAAAAGAACTCCTGCATATTACCTATCTGATTCACACTCACAGGCACGTGCGTCAACACGTACACGTACATGCACTCTTATCTAATGCACGCACACACACACACACACACGCACACACACACACACACACACACACACACAGCTGAGGCATGAGCAGCAGCAATTATCACGCTGGTGATCTTAAATTGACAGCTGTGGGGCTGAAACTAAATGACAGTTCCAGGCAGGGTACTTCTGTCTCATCTTCAACTCTACCAGGCTTCAACTCTAACAGGGTCTGGACCATACAGCCCAAGCTGGCTTTGCGATGATGACTCTGCAGTGTGCATACGGTAGTCCTGCTCTTGTGGACTTAACTTCAGGACATTATGCATTACATACACGCAGCCTTCTCATCTGTATGCTGGATTTCACAGCCCGATGCGGGGATGCTGCGACTGGCTGCCATGGGTTTGTTTATCCCCAGACCTCCACTGTCTGTCTCTGTGACGACTCCTCCCAGAAACGGTGAGCTAATGATTCTGAGCCCATCAGACAGGCGAGCCACGTCTCTTAGCAACAGATGATGTTGTGAGCAGCCACATCGGGTGCTGTTAATAAACTGGCGGACGGGGCTTGGTCTGGGTCGCTCTCGGGAGGGTTTTTTTGGGGTGGGGGGCCGGGGGTGCAGTTAGCGTGACGATAAGGGTGCGTGTGGTTAGCCACCGCTGACTTCCTATATAAATAGCTCTGTGTGTTTGTGTGCATGTGTGGTGTGTGTCCGCCCATGCTAATGAGACAGACAAAATACTGTGTGTGCTGGTTAATGTGTGTGTGTGTGTGTGTGTGTTTGTGGAGGTCCATCATGAGTGTCTGAGCAGGGGGGCTTCAGGGACTTGGAATGGAGTGTAGTGGAGGTGTGTGTATCTGGTCTGGGCTGTTGCAACAGGCCAACACACACACAACACCAGTGTGTGTGTTAATTCCAAGGAAGGGATGTGAAGTATCAGAAAGCCATTATACATCAATATAGATGTTAAGTGTCGCTGAACACGTTTTAATGCGTAAGTGTGTGTCTGCATGTGCGTGTGTGTGCGTGTTACCTGGATCTAGATTGTGCGTGTGTCTGCAAGTGTGTGTGTGTTACCTGGATCTAGATTGTGCGTGTGTCTGCATGTGTGTGTGTGTGTGTTACCTGGCCCTAGATTGTGTGTCTGCATCTTTGTGTTTGTTACCTGTCTCTAGATTATGTGTGCGTCTGCACATGTGTGTGTGTGTGTGTGTGTTGCCTGGCTCTAGAATGTGTGTGTGTGTGTCTGCATATATGTGTGTGTGTTAAATGGCTCTAGACTGTGTGTGTGTCTGCGTGTGTGTGTGTGTGCTATCTGGCTCTAGATTATGTGTATCTGCATGTGTGTGTTACCTGTGTCTAGACTGCATGTGTCTGCATGCGTGTGTGTGTGTGTTACCTGGCTCTAGACTGTGTGTGTGTCTGCATGTGTGTTTGTTATCTGGCTCTAGATGTGTGTGTGTCTGCATGTGTGTGTTTGTTATCTGGCTCTAGATTGCGTGTGTCTGCATGTGTGTGTGTTGCCTGGCTCTAGATTGCGTGCGTGTGTGTGTGTGCGTGTGTGTGCGTGTGTGTGTGTATATATGTGTCACCTGGCTCCAGGTCCAGCTGGCAGAGGTACTGGGAGGTGCTGAGTGTCACCACTACCACGCAGTGGCGCTCCACGTCCTCCCTCTGGGGCATCTGGAAGGTGTAGCTGGTGGGGGAGATCAGGCAGTACTGCTGCACCACGGGGTGCACAGTCTTCACCCAGCGATTTCGGAAGTAAATCCTGCACGCACGCACGCACACACATACAAACGCGTACACACACACAGACACACGTGTGTACACACACACACACACACACACACACACACACACACAAAGAGAGCATGAAACATCACGCAGACACTGCAGGGCATGCATCATCTTGACACAGGTAGAGCGAGCGGGAGAGAGAGAGTAAGAGAGGAAAATCACCCAGTCACTTAGCCAGACACATTATCCAATTACAGAGAAAAATCTGGTCATCTAATCGCACACAGCCAGTAGTCTGTCACATGTGGATGATGAATTAAAGAGAGTGACAGAAAAAAACAGAGACAGAGAAAGAGAGACAGAGAGAGAGAAAGAGAAAAAGAGAATAACAGGCAGAGAGAGAGAGAGAGTGCGAGGGAGAGAGAGACAGAGAGAGAGATGGGGGGAGAAAATGGAAATGGGGGGTTGAGACTGAGAGAGTGGTGCGTGTGTTTGAGAGAGAGAGAGAGAGAGAGAGAGAGAGAGAGAGAGAGAGAGAGAGAGAGAGAGATATGGGGGGAGAAAATGGAAATGGGGGGTTGAGACAGAGAGTGGTGTGTGTGTTTGAGAGAGAGAGAGAGAGAGAGAGAGAGAGAGAGAAAGAGAATGAGAGAGAGAGAGAGAGAATGAGAGAGAGAGAGAATGAGAGAGAGAGAGAATGAGAGAGAGAGAGAATGAGAGAGAGAGAGAGAGAGAGAGAGAGAGAGAGAGAGAGAGAGAGAGAGAGAGAGAGAGAGAGAGAGAGAGAGAGAGAGAGTCGGTGTACCTGAGGGGGCGAGCGTGGGCGTTGCCCGCCTCTACATAAGGGTGCAGGTAGTCCTTGATGTAGAGGTCGGCAGCACTGTTGGAATGGGTGCAGATGAGAACCCTGAGGGAGAAAGCAGAAAAACAACAAACTCATCAACACCACAACACCATAACCTGTAAAACTTCCCTTACAACTACGGACCTGGTAAAAACACCCCATAACAATCAAAGACTTAGTTGTGCAATGTGTACAATGTAACATTTACAGAGTTAAAGGAGTACTTACACAAAAAAAAAAAACGTTTAGTACTTGCTCTTTTGAAATACAACAGGTCACCCCGAGTTGCATATGCATGCTGCATGTGAAAATGTTCTTCTAACCCGATTGCCTCCATTAGTCAGTGAAAGAAAGTAGGTGGAAAAATGAGTGAATAAGAAAAAGGCCAACAAAGTGACGTAGGTTTGTAAATTAGAAAAAGCTATGCCACAGTTGTGATTACTGGAGAAGTTTTGTTCACTTAGCGAAGTATAGGTAAGTATGTGTGTTTGTGTAGAACGTTTAGATCTTCTATTTGGTTCGCTATGACCGAATGGGCTTCGAATGATTGCAGCCTGTGACTAGCATAGCCGAGAACCTGTCATTCTCCCTGCTCCATCTCCTCCACCAAACTAGAACAGCCTGAAACAGAAGCACTAAAGCATTTTTTTTCACCAAAACCGGCTCACGGGGCATTCATTAATACTAGAGACCACCGCAAAATGAATGAAAACACGATGGAAGTACACCTTTAAAAGAAACTAAATTAAGAATAAAAAAAACAGTCTACTTCAGGGTAATGAGTCAAGGCAGGTGGTTTCAGCCAGAAAACAGGAGCAAGACAGACCTGGCCTCTGCACACTAACTTTTAAGCAACACTGAGTAGTTTTCAGCTTTGGTCACCCTACAGGTTGGAAGCAGAACTGTCTCTCATTTAAACAACAGAGAGATGGCCCACTCCTCCAAACTTACTTAGTGCGGTTATAGCCCATGGAGGGTGGCAAACTGAATTCAAACTGAAGTGCCTTTCACCCAGTGGCAAGTTGATGAACCGATTTTGGAAACATTATTTTAAGGTTGAAAACAAAACAAAAAAAATCCTACTTAGTGTTGCTTTAACATTACTTTTGCACACTACTGAATTCAACTCTCTCTCTCTCTTGCTGCCACACAGTAGTGGGGCAGGAAACATTTTTGTAATTTTCTGGGACTCGATGTAAGGTCGTTACGATAACCAGCGGATGTCACTGAGCGCCACAGACAAAAAATAGCACCAAATGGAAATCAACATGATGTCAGCAGCGGAGCGCGACACTCTGCTGGCGTGCAGGTTGTATGCGGAGGCGGATGTGCGAAGGCCTTTAGCCGGCACGCAAGCACCACTGCACGCGCCTCACGCAGGTGTGGCCCTTCTCAAAAGCCTCTCGCCATGGCAACGCCCGCCTATTTGCCTTTTGGCTCAAAATGTCAAACTACGTGCCTGCTTTCTCTCTGCTCCACGTCATACTCTCAGACTGACGACTCATGCTGCGCAGGTTCAGTATCAGAGCGGAGGTACAGATACCCACTGACACTGAGGCATTTTGAAAGTAAGCAGGAAACCACACTCGGCCTTGATGTTTGGGTGGGGAGAAGACAGAAAGGGAGGGGGGCCCATCAGTCTCTTGGTGGTTGACTGGATTTAGCCTGGTAAACCAGCCCCTCGTACTTAATTTCATTTTGTACAGAAGGTCTGGACCAGACACCGTCAGAAACAATTTGTTGGAGGTGTGAACTCTGCTGAAGTTAAAAAAAAAAAGAAGTGCCTCTGCCTTTACCCAATCGCTAACGCCTGGTCGTCACAAATGCAATTAGCCTACCTATGCACTACAATTCAAATGTAGCACACAAGGTCAACGTCACAGCTAACGAACACACCCTCTGTTCGCTGATTGGATCGGTCGTGCTGGGGCCGACTACATGACCCTCCGGTCCAGACCCTCTGTACAAAGTGAAATGAAGTACAAGGGGCTGGTTTACCAGGCTAGACTGGATTATCCCCCAACAAGGTATTTGCACTACTTCTTTACATCAAATAGTCCTGTGAAAAAGAGGGGAAATCAGAGGTGCAGGGTTCTGCTTGAGTAATGTAATCACTCCGAAATTATTCATATTATTGTTAGCTGGTATGGTATGATTTAAGGCAATTGATGAAGTGTCTATTGCCAAACATATTCCTATAATTGCATAAACCACAAAACAGAAAAGGAGGGGGGTGATCAATCTCTTATTCCCCAACAAGGTATTTGCACTACTTCTTTACAGCTCTTGTTCACATAAAATAGTTCTGTGAAAAAGAGGGGAAATTGGATAATAATAGGAGACTTATATATTTTTTTTTCTTGTTTGCTAAAGACTCAAGTGAGGCACTCAGAAAAATCTACTCTGGCCTCTGCAGGCAGGCACACACACACACACACACACACCGACTTGCGTTGCTTAGGCCGAGTGTCAGAGCAGAGGTGCACATACCACTAACAGCGTTATGCGTCACTCTGAAATCATTCATATTAGCAGTAGCTGGTATAAATGTAAGGCAATTCATGTCTGCGTCTGTTGCCATACATATTCCTGTAATTGCATCACCTTGCACCTTGCCTTGCTTGGCTTAAAACCCAAATCTAATTTCAGCGCTGTATTGGGCCAACCTGGCTATGGTGGGCGCACCGTAACTATAAAAGCACTGGGGGTCACACTGGTGGGCGACTACCATGGAGCCATTTTGTGTGAGCGAGAGGCCAGGTATGGCCTCGGTGTCGGAGCGGGACAGAAAAGGAGACATGACGGGCTGGCACTGGCACGCTGGAGTACATACTCACTGCCCCCCCCCCACAGCACACAGCATATAGCCTTGCCCCCCGCCTCATGCCACCTCCCTCCACCCTCACACACATACAGCACACAGGACACAGCCCTCATGGCTCAAGCCCCCCTCCCACACGCACACAGCACATATCTTTGCTCCCTGCTGCCGTCAGCCCTCTCCACACACGTTTGTGTTTGTCCAAACCCACCTCAGCACTGTCAGCTGCACACGCAGTGTCCCCCCCCAACCCAACCCCACCCCACCCCACACACACCCCATCATCTGCCACCACAGATATCCCCCCCCCCCCCAATCACCTTTTCTACCTCTGCCCTTCTTATGGTAGTGATCTCCCCAACTGCATTCTACGCACTTTACTTCCCACTCCCCATGCACAGTCTAGACTCACAATCAACAGTTTCACTGCATGTCCTACTACCCAGTATGTCTATGCATGTGACAAATAAATATCCTTGTATCCTTGTAAAAAGGGGGGAAAGAATATCGGCACACTGTTTTTAAATCCTGCAAGGTGATTTATTGGTAACTTTTTGACGTTTTTGTAGTTTTGTTTTTGGCTGGAGGAGAGACTGACCTGGCGCCGGGCTGCTTGAGGATGTGCTTGACGGCCTGGGCGAGGGTGAACGTCTTGCCCGTGCCGTAGGGTCCGATAATGAGCACGGGCGGCAGGCAGATGGACAGGGGCGTGGTGATGGCCAGGATGGCCTCCTTCTGCTTGGCGTTCAGACGCGGGTCCAGCTGCTCGTCCCACTGCCTGCACACAACCAGGGAGGAGGGAGGGAGGGAGGCACGGGGTTCAACAAGCTGTGGCTACTGACACAGACATTTCTAACATGTCTCAATCTGACGAGATTATGTTTCAATAACACAACTAACTTGCTTAATGTATATCTTACTAACTGCAACAAAGGCATTCTAACCACGATAGGCTGAGTTTAATAAAGTTTAATTTGATTACATTACATTACACTGAATCTAATACCCTGATGCAGGTACAGAAGAGATTGAACGTTTTGGGGTAGCACTATTTGACTTGATCAAAGATGTCCAAACTACTTATTTGGGCGGGACTGGTATTATAAATTAGGGCTGCACAATATTGGAAAAATGTGCGATATGCGGTAACATTGCTGAATGTTGTGATGATGATATGTTTTGCGATAAATAAACACTTACATTTTTAAATATAGTTTAAACATTTAAATATTTTAATATAGTTTTAAGGTCTTTCAGCTTAATCTTCACCGCTAGGCTGTAGCGGGGTGCGCACCCTATGGGAGTGGATATCAAAGGCAGTAGGACTCCATTTGATTTCCCAAATATCTTGTGGATATTTGTGGAGCATGAAACATCTTACAGTAATGTCCAATTTATTGCAGTTAAGCTATGTTTTGCGATATGTATATCACGATATTGTATATTGCGATATCACGATATTGTATATTGCGATATCACGATATTTTCGATATATTGTGCAGCCCTCTTATAAATACCACAATGAAGACACTTCATTGTCCTCTAGACATCTTTGCATACAAAAGCAAATGAGAGGAAAGTAATATATTTGACACTTGCAAAAATAAATAAATAAACTAAACGATACCGGGGGGGGGGGGTGCTTTTGTGCCTGTTTGTTCACCTGCAGCTTCTCTAGGCCCACTGTTGCCTGCAGCTGCACAGGCAATCTTTTATTTCGACCCAAACCAGTCCAGATCAGGCCTTTTGTTATGTGACTGTGCTGCCCATGAAAGGCCTCATGATTCTGGAGATCTGAAGACGTTGCTGGCGTCATTTGGCCCACCCTCCCTCCACCAATTCCGGCATCGCTCGATGGAATGGGATCGAGCAAGGTCCCGGCATTGACAGGGGGAACAGGTATTGTTCTGCGAATTGTTGTGCGCTCGGCTCAAGTGGAGCTTTTTGCGTCACTCGCCGACATTTCCGATGACTCATCGCCAAACAACAATCGAGAAAAGCACACACACATGGACGACGCACGCCACAGCTGTGAACAACTGCTCCCAAGCGGCTAGGCAGATCATTCACTGCCGGAGGAGTGGCAAGTACAGCGTCTGCAGGAGCCACACTGCCAGCAGTGTCAAGTGTACTCCAGAGGCTTCCCTTGTAGCGCAGCACACCTGTGTTCCTATCAGTCTGGTGTGTGCTTGTGTGTGTGTGTTGGGGGTCAAACTCACCTGTGTGTGTGTGTGCATATGTGGTCAGACTCACCTATGTACGTGTGTGTGTGTGTGTGTTGGGGGGTCAAATTCACCTGTGTGTATGTGTGTTGGGGGTCAGATTCACGTATGTGTGTGTGTGTTGGGGATCAGATTCACCTATGTGTATGTGTATGTGTGTGTGTGTGTGTGTGTGTGTGTGTGTGTGTGTGTGCGCGTGTGTGTGTGTGTGTGTGTGCGCGTGTGTGTTGGGGGTCAGACTCACCTATGTGTATGTGTGTATATGTTTGTGTGTGTGTGTGTGTGTGTGTGTGTGTGTTGAGGGTCAGACTCACCTGTGTGTGTGTGTGTGTGTGTGTGTGTGTGTGTGTGTGTGTGTGTGTTTGTGTGTGTGTGTGTGCGTCTCAGGGGTCAGACTCACCTATGTGTACGTGTGTCTGTGTTGGCGGTCAGACTCACCTATGTATATGTGTGTGTGTGTGTGTGTGTGTGTGTGTGTGTGTGTGTGTGTTGGGGGTCAGACTCACCTATGTGTGTGTGTGTGTGTGTGTCTCATGGGTCAGACTGACCTGTTGGGGCTCCAGGGGATGGTGGGCGTGAGGCTGACGTCGGGGAAGAGCAGCCCCGTGTCCTTGATGCGGTCCAGGGCGTAGTGCATCTCGCACAGGGGCAGCCGGTTCAGCTGAAACTGCAGCTCCACCTGAGACAGGGAGGGAAAAAGCGATCACGATCATGATGATTAAGATGATCAGCAGCATTAGTGGCTTCGTCCCAAAGCCAGTCAGCAAATACGGCATCCGGTGCCTCACACTATCTGCCTTACTGTGACAAGTCTACACACGCACTTCCGAATGAAGTACAATGTTGTGGAAAAGTTCATTGATTTTTATGTTGCAATTCAAAAAATGAAAGTATTATTACATCGTTTCTTTATACATAAAGTGAAATATTAAAGGCCTTTGTTACCTCCGCCACTGGAGGTTATGTACTCATCGGCGTTTGCTTGTTTGTTAGTTAGCAACATAACTCAAAAAGTTATGGATGGATTCAGATGAAAATTTTAGGGTAGGTCAAAAACTGCCCTGGCAGAGGTCTGCGCTCTCTGAGTGCTTTTCTAGTTTGCTCAAATTTTCAGTCTTACAGTGACAGAAGTCCACATAGATGTTTATGTGAATGCTCGCCTGCCAGAAAGCAACAGTAAAACAACAATGGACGACACATTCAATCATTTGATCAAGTCATCTGGAAAGCGACATTTCAACATAAGCATTAGTGGGACATGTAGGCCATTCAGAGCAAATGTCTGACCTCACTTTTTACTTCACTCAAGTCAGTCTGTACCCAGAGAAGGACAGGTTGGCCTGTTTGACGGTGCCATTTGGGAAGAAGCTCGCGGAAGAGTCGCTTGGAAAGGGAGAAAGCTTTGTTTTGCCGCCCTTGACCGCCACCACCAGCACCAGACATATAGAGCAGGAATTCTGGGAGATGCTCCCAGTGGCACCCCCCCCCCCCCCCCCCCCCCCAAACCCCCCGCTAAGTGTCCTGTCAGTACTGGCCGCCGTCTACAAGAATGTAGGGCAGTCCTCCTTAGCCCGCTTGTCTGTGTGTGTGTGTGTGTGTGTGTATATGTGTGTGTGTGTGTGAGAGAGAGAGAGAGTAAGTGTAGGACAGATATTTGTGTGTGTCAGAGTAAGTGTAGGACAGATGCTTATGCGCCAGCTCCTTCAGCCGTCTAAGAAAAAGCGCTCTAGATTGTTGTCCACAGCGAACTCATTACTGGCTGACTTACTTTGGGAGGAAAGAGGCGCATTATGAACCCCCCCCCCCCACAGTAATGGATCACCACGCTGGCCGCCACTCAATGCGCTTCGGTAAGAGGCGAAAAGAAAGACGCTGTACCATTTTAAATCACACAACAGACCAGCTGGCTTGGCTTTCCCCTAGCCGACAGCACTGGCCTTGCCAGAACGAGCACTGGCTGCTTCTGCTGCCTAATTCATGCTTGTGTGGGCAGTAGCCCTTGCAGGAGAGGTTGCCAGGAGATGATCACAGTGAGACACCGAATGAATTTGCAGCGCCAACCCACCCCACCCTCCCCACATACACACACCACCACCCCACCCCCACCCCAAGCCCATTCCTGCATGACTAACATGGCTTCTCTTCTCGCTTTTCTCCATCGCTCTCCGGTTCCCTTTCTCTCCTTGTCACTCTCACTCACTCTCTCTCTTCGTCTCTTTCTCCTCATTCACTCTCTTCGTCTCTCTTTCCACTCTCTCTTCGTCTCTCTTTCTCTCTTTCTACTTATTCACTCCTCGTCTTTCTCTCTCTGTCTCTTCCTACTCACTCACTCTCTCCCTCCCTCTTTCTTTCTCTCCCTCTCTCTGCCCCTCTACATCTCTCTCGCTCTCTCCATATTCTTCTCTTTCGCTGTATATCTCCTTCTCCCCAGCTCTCTGGCAGCAGGCCAGGTTAGAAGTCTATGTGGACTGCAGATGTCTTTGAAGACAGGGAAGACTGGATAAAATGTTTTGGTTGCTGAAGGGGCCAAACATTCAGCTGAACTTACAGGCTATGTGAGAAGGGATACTGAAGGGAGTTGAGCAAAGCCTGAAGAAAAGAGTTTCAATATAGCCGACAGGTGCACTGCGTCATGTTCTGTCTATGATGATCAGTTGTAGTGCTTATGTTTGTATTTGTGTGTGTGTGTGTGTGTGTGTGTGTGTGTGTGTGTGTGTGTGTGTGTGTGTGTGTGTGTGTGTGTGTGTGAGAGAGAGAGAGAAAGAGGGGATGGTGTAGGGTGCATATTTGCTGGTGGGCATCACATGCATAAGAATACAAGTCTGTGTGTGTGTGTGTCAGGGTATACCTGTAGCTCTCGGTCAGGCAGCAGGTTCAGCTCATCACAGCAGTCCTTGCAGATGCGCAGGAAGATGTAGTCCTTGGTCTTCTCCTCGATCACCGCCTCGTACACGCGCTCTTTGGTGCCACCTGGTGGCTGGCTGCCGTGCTCGCGCTCGATGGGCTGCAGCAGCACCGAGTTCACCTTGGTCATCACCAGCCGGCCCGCCAGCGTGTCCTCGGACAGCGTCTCCGTCAGCTTGAAGCGGCCAAACAGCTGCCCGTTCTGGGCGTACTTCGCGCCCCCCGAGATGCCCGTCAGCATGAAGCTGTTGACCAGCTGGAGATTCACCTTAATGTTGAACCTGAGAGGTGGGAGAGGGGCAAGAAGTTTAAAGGAGGCAATTACTCGACCAGTGTACGTATTGTGCACCTGTGTCCAAATTTATGGCCACTTTGGCACTGCTACCCCACCTGTCTAACCAATGGCTACAATCCACACGCAAAAGAAAGTGGAGTATTTTAACCTAAGTTCACAATTGCACGATCTGAACATATTCAAACTGTGGACAAACAATGCTCTTAAACTGTCCACCCAAACAAATGGGTTGTGTGTCCTATCGCTTTTTCCCCGTTATTTCTCCCTGATCTTGATGATTGATGTCATGAGATCTAAGAAAGTTGTTAATAATCTCATTAGGACTAGGAAAAGACAGCTTACTGGAGAACCCCACTGCATTTACCCTTGGCTAAGAATTTACTAAAAGGTGGGTTCTAAAGACTTGCGTCCCACTGTTCAAGCTCCCAGAATTAACTGGGCACTGTTATCTTTACTTAACTCTTTTTTTAAAAGAAGATTTGAAAGAAGGCATTTAGGGACCTTCCCTGAGCATTAGGAAAATCTGTTCCTCATTTATCATTTATCCTTGATGCTACTAAGACCCTTCCAAGTCATTACAATCAGGTTTAACCAGCCACCTTCCAAACCCAAATCCAGCTCCTTAATCATTGGGGCCAACCAAAACTGCCCTCTTCCAGTTTAGTACCACCAGGGAAAAGTTTGCTCAACAAAAAAAGACAATCCGAATGTAGCCTCCGTGTCTTTCTCTTTCTCCTCATTGACACATAAAAACACTTGACGCCTTGAGACATCTAGTGGTATGAAACAGCTTTCCATCAAATACATCATTTTAACAGCAATTCCCAACAAATAGAGTCGATTAATGATGGGTCCGTAAAAACATAAAATTAATGCATTCATTACTGAGTTAGCTATTTCATTTATTGCTATCATTCATTTATGTATAAAACAAACACTAGACTAGGTAAGACAAGATTCTTTAGAGGAGAGAGGTGTGACACCCACTTGCTGACTTCCTTGTACTGGGCGATTTCCTCGATGTAGAGCAGGTCGTGCAGGCGGGCCTGGTAGTTGTCCTTGGTCAGGCTCTTGTCCAGCACGGACTGGGTGAAGAGCTGGTCTGCGGACAGCGGGATCTGGTAGCGGGCCAGCAGGCTGCGCTCCAGCTCGCCCGTCTCGTTGGGCCCGAAGTCCACGATGGTCTTGCAGGACGGGTCCCAGCGCTTGGCCGTCATCAGCAGCTGCTGGCGCGCCCGCATCAGGTGCTCCAGGTCTGAGGGACACAACGCACAGCGGCGGGCAGTCAGAGGCGGGCAGTCAGATGCCACACAATCAATGCACTTGGAGATCAAGCAATCAGAGCTAACTGATCACGATCAAGTATCTTCAACTCAGACTCTCATCGGACTCCGGTCATTTATTCATGTTAACCAAAGTGTTTGAGAAAAGACGAATGATAGATAACACTTCACTCTATGCTCGAATGTTTAGTGTGTATTACATATAATACTGTATATTTCTGGCTCTTTAGGACTTTTTACAATGCATTACAATCTGTTGAAGCCCTGAAAGTTGAAACTGTTGAACATCTAATTTAGAAACATAAAATATATTACATGTAATTACATGTCATTTAGCAGACACTCTTAACTATAGCAACGTAAAGTGAACTAACTACAGGAAGAATTCCCCCTTCAGCAATTTGTTAGGTTAGGTGTCATGCTTAGGGTCACAATGATGGAAGACCCTGGTATCAGCCTTGCAATCATCTGGTGTTTCATCTTCTAGTCCTCATCACTGATCACTGACCACCAGACCTAGCCTGGTAAACCAGCCCCTCATAGTACACTTCTTTTCGTACAGAGGGTCTGGCTGTGCTGCGTTGAGAACCGTTCGCTTCCTGGAGGTGTAGACTCAAAACGTTCAAAACGATTGGATCTGCCTTTACCCAACAGCTAACATCTGGTCATGACATATGTAATTAGCCTGGCTATAAGCCTGCATACGCACTATAATTCAAATGTAGCACACAAAATTGAAGTCATCGCTCACGAACACTCCCTCTGTTCACTGAATGATATGGTGAAGAGTCAACTATATCACAATGGAAGCACAGCCAGACCCTCTGTACGAAAAAAAGTGTAGTACGAGGGGCTTGATTATCAGGCTACACCAGACCACCATTTGCCCAAGTTACACTAGCAGGCACTTTGCCTGGTATCACCTATCCTTGAGAACTTTGCTACTCCCTCATGGCGAGTCTTGTTTACCTTCTATAGAGGCCGCGTCCACCAGCACCCTCTGCGTGAGCACCGGCTCGGAGCCGAAATCGAAGACGACGGTCTGCCGGAAGGTCCCGAAGATTTCCGTGCTGAAGACGACAGTCACGGTATACAGGCAGTGGTCTAGGCCGTTGGGCGGCACCAGACCGGGGCTGCCGCTCCACTCCTGGCAGCCCCCCAGGCACACGTCCTGGGGCACCAGGGAGGACGTGTCGCCGGCCGACACGGCCGTGATGGAGAAGTGTGGGCGGTTGGCGTCGTACAGCAGTGCCACGCGGTGTAAAGTGCGAGCAGGCTAAACAGACACAGGAAAGAAAAAGAGGGGGGTTGAGAAAAGAATGAACAAAGTCATGTTGTTCATTACATTACATTTACCTGACGCTATTATCCAGAGCGACTGAATTAATTTCCAGGGGCAATCCCGCTGGGGCAATGGAGGTTAGATGCCATGATGGGCGTCAGGGCCTGATGAGGGTGTAGGAGAGCGCTGGTTAATCACTCTCCCACCCACATTTTTCTACTGGTACAAAAATCAAACCTGCGACCGTTAGATGCCAAGACCAACTCATTAACCATAACAGGTGTCAACCCTGGCTTCAAAGAATAAAAACCCTGCCATGGATTCCATCTGCCTGTGCTCTGGAAACAGATGATTTCACCAATTAGCCAATCTACCTGTCTAATACGCGCTGACTGAGATCAGCTGGTTCACAAAATGGTTGGATCAAATATGTGGAAAGGGTTTTACTTTTTGAAGCCAGGATTGAGACTTCTGTTAAGGCCACAGCTTGATGTGTAGAACCATCTGGCCTTGTCAGAACGGTTTATTGTTCAGCTTAATTTTAACCATCGGTATTCTGTGGTGCCCACTGTCCACTGCAAACCAAACTGTCTAGTTGTGTAGAAGTTTCTGTAGGACTCTTCCTTACACTTAAAACATTCCGCAACACATTTCAAAACAAACATTCAGATGCTGTAAGGCACAGTTGTGTACTTGTGTGTGATGTGAGACTGTTGTGGGTCCTACCTTGCAGAGAAGAGAGAAGGTCCATGAGTGAGATGACTTTTTGGAGGTGACCGTGACAGACAGGTCTGAACTGTGTTCAACACTGACGCCATCTAAACTGTCACTCAACTGCAGGAGGTAAACAAGGGAAAACGCACATTAAGATGAATTGTATAAGAATGGACACCACATAAAAACATGGACATTTGACATTACCATACGCTGTTGTAAAACTTCAAACAATGCACATACAGAGGCACTGTAACAGGAAACCTGCAGGGAAGGGTGTTCCACTGGCAAGTTTTCTTTTTTTAAAGATAGCAGCTAGAATCCTCAGTAGTGACAAAAAATGTGAGCATATTAGACCCATCCTAGCCTCTCTCCACTGGTTGCCCATTCAATATAGGATCCACTTTAAGGTCTTACTGTTGGTCTTTAAAGCCTTAAATGGCCTGGCTCCTTTGTATATTTGTAATCTTATCCACCTCTACTCATCCCCCAGGTCACCTTAGCTCCTGTAGCAAGGGCCTCCTGCATGTCCCGCGCACAAAATATAGGCATAAAGGCCACACAGCCTTTGCTGTGGCTGCACCTTCATCATAGGTGCCCCAATTAGTATAATAAATTATTAGTCGGTTGCATTGTACTTGTCTAAAGCTTTCCAGCTGGAGTTAATGAAAGACAACTGATGAAGTGTCTGTTGTCATACATATTCCTATAATTTCATCACCTAATTTCAAGCCCAAATCTAATTTTAGTGTTCTGTTGGGACACCTTAGTTAAGGTGGAGGGGATGTGTTTGCTAAGGGGGCTGCTTAAGCTATGAAGCACTAGGGGAAACACTGCTAATTGGGCCAACCCAAATTTTAGGAGCAGCATTTTACCCTGTGTAGCCAACACCTCTTCCAGTACACCACACATGCACACAGGGCCAGATTTGCTTGGAGAGACAGAGTCTGACAGCAAACCATGTACAAGGCGCCTACACCTCAGATTCTGGGAACTAGGGTTTGATTCCGGCCTGAGGTTATTTCCGGATTCCCTTCCACATCTCTCTCTCCCACTCATTTCCTGTCATCTCCCTACTCTACTCTCCTATCTGATTAAAGGCTTAAAAGCCCCCAATATACTTAAAAATAAACTAGTCATGACCACAATGTGGTTGCATCACACCACCCCCCCCAAAAAAAGGAAGAAGAACCCTCCGAGGGTCTCTGTGGTCGTCCTTACCACTTTCTCGGGGGTGAGGGAGTTGATCCACTTCTCGATGAGCGCCTCCATGTAGTTCTCGGTGAAGCTCTTGCTCTCCTGCTGCTGCTTGAGGCGGATGAGGCGCGAGGCGTAGCGCCGCTGCCACTCCGTCAGCTCCTCCTGCGAGTGGGCCGACGTGCACTGGGCCCCGTACCGGCACAGGCCCTGCTCCAGGAACCTACAGCAGACACATTATTACAGAAAGACAGCAGTGAGCGCCATGTGTTTTAGTTTTACCCTTTTTTTTTTTAACCTGATTTTCATCCAAGGAGGTTACATTTACCTGGTGTTGGTTTGTTTGTCTGTTTGTTTGTCTGTCTGTTAGTTAGTTAGCAACTTCCCCCAAAAAAGTCATGAATGGATTTGTGTTAAATTTTCGGAGAAGCTTGGAAACTGGCCAATGCAGCAATTGTCAGGTTTTGGTGGTGATCTGGATCACCGTCTCGATCCAGTTTTTTTTTTAAAAAGGATTCTTTATTACTCGGAGATAGGGCATGCCTTGGCGAACGTCTGCGCTCTCTGAGTGCTTTGCAGTTACCCTTGTATTGTGTTACTGCAAATTAAAACCAATTTATTGTCCAGGTGACAATTGTCACTACATAGAAAGAGAAGTTGTTGACAAATGTTGCAGTGGTGCAGGCTTTCAGAGTCCTGTGTCTACTTCAACAAATATTACTGAATCAAAATAACACAACATGTCTGCAACAGCAGACAGAAATTTAGTTTCCTTACATCGTATATTGTTGACCAACACTTGTTGCCTGGACAATATATGAGCCTGTATTGTGCACAAATTGGCCTTTATGGAGACAAACAAAAAAATACAGTGTTTCTGTGCTTCAAATCTTCAAACTCCTGTAATGAAGTGAATGTGTCACTGACACAAATGGATGATGCTTCACTTCACACCTCTGACTATTTACATACGGATTACAAGCTATCTTGCTTCGCTTCATCTAAAATTGGGCCTTGTGCAAGCACTGACTCGTGTTACTGAATACAGCAAAAAAGGCTACACACAATAGCATCACACAATAGCATTTTTGCTGTATAACTGCACCTTAAATGTAAATAACACAGATCAAGGTTCCTGCATTCTTAAAGGAGAACTTCAGGGTAAAATGAAAATTGGCATGTTAAAACATCATACCGAGTTGGTATGTTTGCTGAGGAGCAAAATTGAGTTAGCCAGTTACGTTCAGAACTTAACTATTTTTTACCGTTTGTCCCAGAAGGCTAACAATGGAAGTGGTAGGTGCCCTTAGACGAAGCATGAAGATTACGCTATTATTAAACCATTAAAACAGCTCGAATAAACGCCACACTCCATCAGTAGCACAAAAAAGGCCACAACATTCAAAAGGAGGCACTGAGAACTTTGTAAGTGTACACAACATTTATTAATAAAATAGTTTTGACAGGCAGTACCTTGCTGTAGTTTCTCATCACCGCCATGATAAAAGTCAACACGAGTCGATTGACGAACACGAACCAGCAGGATGAATAGGAGCAGAGGTAGTACAATCGACTTGTTTGGACTTTCATCATGGCGGCGATGAGAAACAACTGCAAACTACTACATGTAAGAACAGTTTTTTAAATAAACGTTGTGTACATTTACAAAGTTCTCAGTGCCTTGTTTTGAATGCCAGGGCCTTTGTTATACTACCGATGGAGTGTGGAATTTCTTCGAGTTGTTTTAATGGTTTAATAATAGCTTAATCTTCATGCTTCGTCTAAGGGCACCTACCACTTCCATTGTTAGCCTTCTGGGACAAACGGTAAAAAATAGTTAAGTTCTCAACGTAACTGGCTAACTCAATTTTGCTCCTCAGCAAACATACCAACTCGGTATGATGTTTTAACATGCCAATTTTCATTTTACACCGAAGTTCTCCTTTAACATGGCTCATAAACGTGTGCAGGCAGAAAGAGCACACATCATCTGAGGCGTTTGCTTGTGTGCTTCCCACTGCTCAGCAGGCACAGCGTGACACTGGGCCAGTGCAGAGCCTTATCCTGCTCTGTTGGTCCAAACGCAACACAGTCGGTGTGAGACATGCCCCAGTCCTGCTGCAGCCAGGAACACACAGTATCATCATCAGCATTTCGTGAGGGGTGGACCCTGCACCAGTGCCCCTGTGGTGCTGCAAGAGCCAGTGGGGGGGGGGGGGGGGGGGGGGGGGTTTGCTAAGCAGTGTTCCAGCATCCTGCTGAACCGCAAATACACCAAACTCAACAGGGAAGGGGGAGTCCACTGGTAAACACAGATGCCAGATCCAAGACACTTCCTTTACTGACACCACATGAAAAATCCCTACATGCCCCTGTTTCGCAAGTGATAGAACAATACTTCTGCAACAACACTCTACATAAGATCCACCAGGAAGTAGAAGAAAGACACAAAGCCAAACACAAGATGACTTAGATTAAATCTAGCCCTTTACCTGTCCTTATATTTCATACAGCCGAACTACACACTTTAAGGGAGAAGAGACACAAACAAATAAGCACTAGGAGCAACCTCCATAACACTGGCACAACAGATGATTTAACCTGTAATAACACAGGTACTGTAAAACTGTGTGTGCCTATTCAAAATTGTGTACATTCCACGGAACCCAACGACTGCATGCATATCTTTACAGAGGGTGTATGTAAATAGTCTGCATTAGTCAATGAATGTGTGCGTACCTTTTACAGAGGGTGTACTCTTCACTGCTGGTGACCCCCCGCGGTGGGGGGCGAAACTGCCACCCCTCCTTCCCATCTGGTGGCAGAAACAGGGGAACACAGAGGGGGACAACAAGGGGGGGGGCAAGAAATCGACAGAGCAATATCCTCAATTATTTAGGGACAGAATGAAAACCTAAGACAGGAGAGTAAACAGTTTTAATGGAGGAGTTACTAACCTTCCTCAGTGTCTTCGGTAAATTCTGGCGCCATTTTGCCGTTCGCCACCTGTGGTAAAACGTTGAATTAATACAAGTTTTTTCTTTTTCTTTAGAACATCTGATGGAAAATGTAATGGCAAAAATCAATCCTTAAAACTTCTATGTTCAAATTGCATGAAATTGCTTCACCAGAAGGATACGGTAATGGTTTGCTTAATAATTGAAAATGTCATGAGATTTTCACAGGTTAGAAAGGGCACTCACCTCAATTTCAGAGAGCAGCATTTTCAATCTGGTCATGTCTTTTGTCATTATTCCATTCTGTAAAAATAAATAAATAAATAAACATACATAATCATCAGTAAACAAAGTGGCATGACTAGCATATTTCCTGACCCTCCCCTCCACAACATGGCAACGTGATTTGTCACAAACAACACTTCCCACATCCCCACTGTCGTTTCTTGGATGCTTATTCATTGCACCTTCCATCTTACTTTCACCTACTGTGATTCACAAAAAAAAGTCTCGCGAAACACACAAAGATGAATTTTGAATAGCAAAACAAAGCCTGTCACGCTCACTTTCGCGCCTCATGATGATCCACCCTAGCCTGGTAAACCAGCCCCTCGTACTTCATTTCATTTTGTACAGAGGGTCTGGACCAGACACCGTCAGAAACGATTTCCTCCTGGAGGTGTGGACTCTGCTGAAGTTTAAAACAAGCCTCTGCCTTTACCCAATCACCAACGCCTGGTTGTCACGTATGCAATTAGCCTACCTACGCACTACAATTCAAATGTAGCACACAAGGTCAACGTCACCGCTAACAAACACACCCTCTGCTCGCTGACTGGATCGGTCTTGCTGGGGCCGACTACATGACCCTCAAGAGATTCTTGTCCAGACCCTCTGTACAAAATGAAATGAAGTACGAGGGGCGGGTTTACCAGGCTATATCCACCCGGCTCTGAGGCCTTACCAGAGGCTCCCCGAACAGGGCCTTGGACAGGATGAGCGACACCTCCTGCAGGCTCCCGTCCACCACCATGCTCTGCACTCCGACCCTGAAAGAACCGTCCCCCTTGGCCAGCTCCTGGGCAATAACTGTGGGGAGAAGAGGGGCAAGCCATCAGGAAACCATGGGGGAGGGAGAATCACTCACGTCCTTGTGTGAACCAAAACACACACACACACACGCACCAATGCATAGTCATCTGGCAACCTGATGGACAACAACTATGGCCAGCCCTTCAACCTAAGGTAGGAGAGTTGACGTCTGTGAAGAGGAGTGTACTGTACTAGTATACGTTTTCATTATCACTGCAGTCTACTGACAGTTTTACTGACTACTCCAACAGTTACATAAAGTTGTAAATGCAGACAAAAAGAACAACAGTATGTGCTACTGAATGTGTGTTTTTTAGCACCTTCCTTTAAATTAGCCAGATCTAAAACAAGACAGTCATTCCACAGGTCTCGCTCCATCTCTAAACTGGACAGCTACACTCTGCTCTGCAGCTCTAAATGATTACACGAGTCAAGCACCCCATCAACCAGACAAAGGTGCCTGCAGCCCACTATCAGCTGACATCATTACAGCCTAAAAGAGACCGGAGCTCGGCAGACAGTGGAGAAGCATGTGTCTCCAGATGAAGGTTTAAGGGTTTTAAGGATTTACTGATGTACACAGAAATATTTCAACATTATTTTCTTCCTGTCGCACACACACACACACACACACACACACACACACACACACATCAACATCAAGCTGAGCCGCTGTCTTGAATGCAGTTTTGAACTTTAAATTGGCCCATTAAGCAGCAAGACTAGGCTTGATTAGCACTCTAAAAATGGCTCTCCAAAGTCATATAACTTGACGAGTGACGATCCGGTCGTGTTGGGCGGCCTGAAAACTCACCATGCTTACAGTCTTCGTCTGCCTGATCGTAGTTCTTCTGTTGGGAGCAACAAAGAAAAAGCAGAGAATATGTTTTATGACTTGAGTAAAGTGCACCATTACGATGTTGCCCCAGTCCCCTTGCCACTTACTCTAAGAATACACAGTAACCAACCAATCATAAGATCACCATCTCAACCCCCCCCCCCCCAACTCTGACTAGACAACACACTCATCTTGCTACAACCTTTGGTATCAATCCCTGAAAACACTGATGGTGTTGTGCCTGTGTGACACACCACTGATAAGAATGTCGTTACATATTCATTACTTAAAATCACGAACGGCCGTGCATCAAGCCACCAGGCACTACACCAGAATACTTTCAAGAAGGCTGCTAACAGAGATTTTAACATCTGCCTAGGTAAGCTGTGTTAAGCACTTACTAATGTTCAGAATAGTAAATAATATTTGGCACACCTTGCCCTTGCTGTGGCTCACATTGCAGGAAGGCTAGAGGGCACGTGCTCCCAACCGCCCTTATTATATGTCACCTAGCCCTATATTATGTTTGCTGGTTACATAACAGTCAATTCTGTGCAAGGAAAAACTAAAAGCTGTAAGTACATTATGAACTTCGCTGTCAACTGTTGAGCTCAGGGGGCTCAACATGCTGCTCTCAAAACCAAATCACAATTCACAGGCACAACATTTCAGACATTTTGTTGCAGTTGGGTACATTCTGTCAGAGACCAAACAAATGCTCCAGAAACACCTGAGGGGAAAAAACTAAACAAAAATGAAAACAAAATGAATAGCCCAGTTTGCTGAGTGCTGTGGAGTGACATTATCTGCTCACTTTTCTCTAAACTGTTACTTCTGGTTCAGCAGCAGCCTTAGTTTTTTTCCCTCCTCAAACCACACAGTATTTTAAAATGGTGCAAATGTTTAGCATGGGGAGGCACTGTGTGGTGTTTTGCAGGCCTTCCTAATTTATACGACACTCCCCAAGGCTACTTTCACACTGCTGTTCCAAATGACCCATTTTCAATCTTTGCCAATCCACATTATTAAATGCTACTTTTTCTTTATTCAGACCAGATTTTTTTTTTTTTTTTTAAATCACACATTTTCACAGAAATCAAGCACAGAACACCATTTAGCTTCTAAACATAACACAAGCCCAGATTATCACTTTGTATACTTCTGGACATAAAAAAACTGACAAAAAAAACACAAATAGCCAATTTTAGCTACATATATTCAAGCTTTGTCCGTTGAAAAACTTAAATGATTCAGTATACAAACTGTATTGTGTAAAAAAAGATACCTAACTGAAGTTAGGATACGTACACCACACATACAGATCTGGCAGTTTGCCTAGAGAGCCTTTAAAGTGGGCAAGCAATGCTGTTTGGTGAGTTCTTATTGTCCAAGAAGTTCATGCATAAGTGGCTTTGTTAAACCGAAGGCTTCCTTAGAACTGGAGAACAGTAACACACCCTCAAAGATTTGTTTTGAAATTTGCCCTGCACGGCTTAGGGTTTTAATTAGCCAGGTTAGTGACATTGCAGCCTTTGCCAACGGCTAATTTAGTATTGCTAGAAAGAGCACAGATAATCAGATGTGGGCGTGTTTGAACTTGGGAGGAGTAAGGGTTCATTTCCACCAAACACTCTCCGTATACAGCAAGTGCCCGTTTTCTGCCCGTATTCATTTACAACGCACGTGAACAGATTAGACCGTTTTCACCACACACGTGATCTGAGCGTATTCTGTCACACATACACACATATTGTACACAGTTATGTGCTGTACACGGTCAAGTTGGTGGAAATGAGGCCTAAGGCTGCGCACCTTCCCACCAGTGTTCATCTTCAGCCATCACGGTCTAGGTCAACACGAAGTCTAACAAGGGAGAGAAACTTTTTTTTTGCCATTCAGTTAGCCTACTGAATTTAAAATCAATTAAAGAAGTGAACATTTTGTAGGGCCAATAGGAGTATAAACTAATGCTGATTCCTTTGTGGTGTTTTTAAATAATTTAGACAGGCTAAAGTGTGTTGTGCTTAACAAATGCATCTAAACACATCTGTTGACAGAAATATGCGTACAGGCCAGGCCAATATTTAACTCAACGTGCAGATAGAAATGAGCTCAAACACCTCCAAACATCTTTGTTGGCAAGATCAACATCACTCTGTGCCCAGAATAAGGCATGCAATCCAGTAGTCACAAAGCCAAGACACAAGACCTTGAGATTGTGAGCCCAATCCAACAACAGTGACCACACTAGGGAACTTAAAAAACAAACTCCATCTGACTCAAGTTCTCAAGTTACTCAGCAAGTAGCCTCGGAGCAGTTTCTCCATTTTGGCAACATCTCTCTCGTACTTTAATGATTCTGGACACGCCACAACTGTTCATGACCGTGTGCTAAATGAGGAAGTTGAACAGAGGCAGGAGGAGGACACTCACTGCACAAAAGCAAGCACATCAGCCAAAAGTGATCTGGAACAAGAAAATGCTTCCCTCAGACACACTCTGGACCAAAAAAAAAGATAAATATCATTACTTAACAGCAGATATGAGATGACCACAGTCAGAATATCTAAGAATAGATATTCAAAACAAACAATGCAGACCAGGGCCATGATGTGCAAACATTCTGCTAAAAGTAGGGCTGTGTAGGCCGTCCTCCATCTGTGGCATGGTAGTCATAAGTGCTAAAACGTAAGGGCACTGAACGTCTTGGAGACAGAACACATCTTATCGCCTTGTCATCTACAAGGCATCTTTGGTTCTGAGAACTGATGGAACTTAAATGTCCAAGAAGTCGCCCAGTTGTCTTACAACAGCAGTTTTTATTATTGCTACAAGTACTAGCTGGGACGGGGGATGGCAAACTGGAGATTCAGGAGGGATCCCTTACCAGCTGTAGGAGAGCAGCAATCCTGTAGAGCAGAGCCCTCAGGCGCAGGGCTGCCCCGTGGGGACCCAGGGGCCCTGGCCCGAGCGCCAGCAGCGCCTCGGTGCTCTGGGTCACCGCCTCCTCATATTCGTGTCTCACCAGTGATCCAATGGCTTCTTCACATGACCTCTGTGGTCTCCCGTCCTCCATGTCTCTGGGACAGAGTTCCTGCAAGGAGAGCGCACGGAGGGAGTAAGAAGAGAGATTCAGAAGGAGACCCCCAAACTTCCCCTGATTTCATGGGGATGACAGCACACACAAAGTAGACCTGATTATTACAGAAAGTGAGTAAATCATATACATCTTAATCAAAACATTTTGTTCAGGATTAGGCTTTTTGCCACAACAATGTATTTAGGGGCACAGAACAGAACATAATGGGGAAAAAAGGGGCTATCTGATTTCATGCTAAATACACACAATCATAGGTGCAGCAGAAGGTCTGGATGTTCAGTGAAATTTAGGCCTACATTCATCTGGGAGGGGGAGTGCTCCAGAGAGTGTGGAAACTAGCCACGCCAACATACAAGACAGCTAAGAAAACCACTTCTCTTTTTTATCATTACGAGGCCTTGAGTTCTTTCCATCAGTAACTGCCTTAACTGTCACCACTGGCTGTTCTCCATTTGCCAAGCACATGCATAAAACGGATACCTACATTGTTTTAGTAATTTTATTTAACTAGGTAGTCTGTGCTACAGGACAAGTTGAATGCACAGATAGTCATGTAGCGCGTAGAAGACCCTCAACACACTGTCGAGAGGACGTGCGTGGCACCAGTTCCTCCTCAATACCCTACTCTACTACAACTAAGGCTGATAAAAACAAGGGAAGGCTATTGTTAAAATGGTACTGTCCAAGCTAAACTAGTCATATTTTTACCTTGTACATTCATGATACTTAATGGGACAAGCAAAGGTTTGGATTGTAGTTCGCAATTGAAGTTGGCAGATCTTTACTAGAATGTCGATAACGTTGGCAAACGTTACCCCCCAACTTAACAGTAGCGTTAACGGCAGATCTAATTAACTTGGATCAGACCAAAAAAGGTAGCATAGTGACTTAGAAAAATATAAACAGTCTATATTTGGATTCCAGGTCAGTTAATTATAGATGTCCCGTCTGAGTGTGTGTTGCATGTCCATCAAGAGAGGAAAACAACCACATTCTGCCGTTCATTCGCTACGTGACACACTGCCTCGATCAATTTTCAAACAACACACAAAAACAAAATCTCTCTGATGTGACAACTGGTAAATATTTTGAGGCTGGCCTTGAAATCTCGAAGTAGTTCCCGATAACCCATGGAAGCTCAACTGCCCGTCTATGCAATTGCTGTCTATTTTCTGCGCTGTGGCTAGTCCCCAACTAGCTAAATACCTAGCTAACCAATGTTAGCTTGCTAACTAGCTAGCTACCTCCCTTGGCCTTGAGCTACTCACGCCCCCATAACGTTACAAGGTAAAATAACCAGCGTATTTCACGACATCAATACAGAGGATTGCATCTTCAAATTATCAACATCACATTTGCTTTAACAGTGAAAAATACAAAACAGCTGTGACGATGCGTTCCGCTTGGTGACGGACCTACTAGCCTGCTGTCTATTCGTGTAGCTAGGGAAAGCTAGCCAGCTAGCCAGGGCGCTAGTTCTACTAACGCTAAGTAACGTTAGCCAGTAGGCTGCAAGGGTTGCGGTTCAGGCCTTATATTGATTCGATTCATGTCGTAAATTACGCGTCGGAAAACTTTATATTTAGTGCATCGCCACGAAGCTTCCTTCTGTATCTTGACTTTGAGCAGAGTTTAGACCGTTGATCAAGATCTTAAATACACCCAGCTATAAGATCTTCATAGGAAGTCTGCACTTACCTAGCTATACTTTCTACGCCATCTTGGATCCACTTGTCAGCCTTTCGCATGGCATTATGGTCAAATATTTTCCTCCCTGCTTCCTGGAAAAACTACTCAAGTATATGGTCAACATCAGTATGTTGGGAATCACAGACAGGAAAATGCAGTTGTAAAGTGATAGGCAGTTGGACAGTCTGCAAGAAATGATGCACCCAACTAGTAGCCCAAGGGATGTAATGGTTTGCTTTTAATGATGTTGTACTGAGAACCCAAAAGCCACCATGAGGTCATGAGGCTTGCTTTGTAGCCTACATAAGAGTTCCTCATCTTCTCTACGAGACTAACAACAGTCATCTTATAATTAGACTCATACTAGGGCAGCAGCAGATGTTTCCAACCTTTATTGGTTAGTGACCCATAATTCCAGCAAGCCTATTTATTTATAAATTTAAAAGGTTGCCATCTGATATGACCGCGCTCTCTCACAAATCAAATGTAATCCATGATGTTCTCCTCAACTGTCCCGATAGGCCAGCAGATAATACTTTTGGTAGGATAGTCTACTTTAAGCCATTTCTTTTTAGCATTACTTTGTGTAAGCATATTTGACAATGAATATGACTTCACACCATTTATTTCAAGTAGACAACAAAGAATTAAGCATTCATTTTACATTATCAATTTTTGTTTTATTTTTGCAATGGTCAGTGGTCTCGTGTAACCTCAAGGTGAGGGAAGCGCAGCCTACTGATTGTAGAGTGATTTCATCATGTGTCATTCAAATGAAATTACCATGTAATGTAGACGCTACATTTAATGTGAACCTGACATTGCCAGGATTGGACACTTCACTAAAGCCCAAACAGGCTGTCTTCTTCAGAGGGAGCCACATAATGTTTGTTACATGATTCAAAATCCTTTTGTTATCAGTTTAATAGAACATAATGTAATATACTTAATATATAAACATTTGTAGGCAACAAGTATTGGACGCAGAGGTTCTCAATAGCCAACTTGAAGTACAGCCAACACAAGTAACTCAATGCACTTTTGTCCAATTTAATGTGTTTCTTCTCCTCTTTCTTTGTTCATACACTGATAAAGTATAAAGGCGAAACAAAATGGACCTAGACCAAGCAATAAATTATTCCAACCTAAGAACTATGTTAGCTCGGGAGCACTGAAGAAGGTGCATTAGATTGACTGTTGTGTTCAAATATCAACTGAGAATCTTTCACATTTGCTGCCATATGTAAAGCACCAACAAGCTCGGAGCTGCTGTGGCCGATTTTGTCTGTGCTTGCCACGATAAGGTGCATGCTTTAAAACAAATGTCCAAAATCTGTCTGAAAACAGCACAAATGCTTACACCCATGATGTCATTACCACACAACTTTTATTTGATTTTTGACGCACAAACGGTTCACTGCGGAAGAAGAAATAAATACATATATTAAAATTAAAGAGAAGTTTTGTACGTATAAGAACATATGAACATATAATATATAGCTGAAGAAGGTCAGTAAGGCCATCAATTCGGCTACTTCATCACTCCATCAAGAAAACATTCAGTGAAATCAGCAGTTTTCCTTCTCTGTCCAGTGTTTTCTGAGCCTGGAACTGTACACTGCTCTAGATGACCCCATATAAATATGTCAGTATTGGAAAAAATACATATATATTTGCAGTAAACGGAGTTCTGTGTTCTGGGTGCTAGAAAAATCAAAAGTGTCACAAAACATGCATGCAGACAAAACTTCATCTTCTGATTTTTAATTTGGGCATTTAGTGTAGAAAACTAATCCTTTTTGTAGATGTAGCCTATAGGTCTATAGTATGAGGATGTGTGCACAATTTTGAGACTGTGAGCAATTTGTAATTATTGTGTCAAAAAATGGGCGTGACAGCCCCTGAAATGGAAGCCTATACTGTAGATAACACACATACAGTCAATGATGACACCTAAACTGGCTGAGCACTGCTGCACCACTATACTAGTATAGGTGGTCGTGGGTAACAGCCAAGCTTTCCTCAAAGCTACTGAAGACAGCATGTGACCAACGCTCGGTGTACTTTCAATAAGTGGTGACTGATTCCTCACCTTAAAATACCACATCCGAGATACATAGGCATGGGCTGCACTCTTTAAAAGCGAAAACTCATTGTGTTGTGGGCTGCTACGTAATTGAGTAGCCGTGATTAGGTAAGCTATGGGCTGCACGCGACACTCTCTGTGAAGGATCTCTAAACAAAGAAGTCTGAATGAAAAAGGTTACCAAGATTTGGCCACGTCAGTCTTAGCCTATGCAGACTGGTTTGACATGTCCAGTTATCATGAATAGAAAGTGTTTGGGGTGTCACTTGGTATAGCCTACTGCCGCGTTCACTCAAGTGGACATCGACTTCAATGAAGAGAGTGCGGTGTTCATGCGGTAGGCTACTGCTGTTTCAGGACATTCCCATCGCTACAACTGAGCATCCCACATCGGAGCGTCTGATATGGCTGGCTTCTTTCTGCAAAAGGGCAAACAAGTCCTGTAATTACAAAGAAAATGCGCTTCTGTTGAGCTCGACTGACCATTCAACACTCAGACTAACAGATTCAAAAGGCAGGGAAAAAAACCTACAGAATCGAACTGGCATGGGCGAGACATTCAATGGCAAGGATTTCACTGGCATCTGTGAGGAGTAATGGAGTAAATGTAACTTTTCCCGTTGTGACCTAGATCTTTAGTTACGATGAAAGAAACACAACGTTTTTCTACTTCGTCACAGTTTGTGCGCCTAAATTAATTAATCTTTATTCGTTTATTCATGTGAAGGAAACGAAGGGGCAGGTTACAAGAGCAGCTCCTGAAAAGTTGAAGGACAGTTAGCCTACTGCAAATAGGTCTTCACGTTCACAGTCAGAACGATTGTTTGTCAAGGAAATTCACAATCACAGACAGATTTCCCCAGAGGACGTTGGTTCACCGAGGACTGAAAACGCAGAAATGCTGATGAAAGAATATAGAATATGTATGCCACTAACCGTGGAGGAGGTAAGTGTCTGAGGTCATTATAGTAATGTGATAGTGAGATAGTGTGACATGATTTACTGACTGAATTCGTTGTAGACTACTAACTTCCATGTTTGGGAACTCACTTTTGTAATGCCTTCTTTTAATCTGACAAAATTCCTCGCTTTTGAAATGGTTGCATTCCATGAATTCACCTTCGAGATAAAGGTAAAGGAAGTTGACCTTGAAGAGACATTGTGTGTCTACTTTTTGTTTCAGGTAACAGGCTACGCATCTTAAGATATTATAAATAAGTACACTGATAAAAAGAACTGTATTTTGCATCCTACATTAGACTCCTCAGCTGTCAAAGCTTGTTATCTGTCCGTGACTTATTTACCACTAGGTGACGCTATTGTAATTTGGAGAGCCCAGCACCATCACAGAACGCATACGTTTGCATAAGGGTTATGCATGTCTGTATGCCTATTCCACTCCAGGTTCTTAGTTAAAACAAAACGTTCAAAGATTTTACTTGTCAGGGGGGTAATCGTTTTTAACTGTCTTCTGTGTTCTAATGTAATTAAACAATTGGCTATTATTAGCAGTCATTTTATAACTTGACAGCAAACAATGACAGCTCTTAAGTCACAGCTCTGGAGAAATTGCATTTGTTGTTTATAGGTACATAAGTCAGATGTGCTCTTCAATTTTCAAAAGGGTCTCAAATCTTTCAAGCCTCCCAGCGCTGGCACTCTCCCATTCTGTATGAAGTGTGTCTTAATAAGATCGTTTGCTTGGCTGGCTGGAGTCATCTGCTGCAGTGCCTGTGTGACAGTAGCCCACTGAACCAGGAGGCGTGAACATTGCTTTGTTTACTCTGTAAACCTGACCTTTTTCACCGTACAATGCTAAAGCATTTTAGACAAAAAAGACTTGGCTAATATTTGTTTTGCTGATAGTTCTGTGTACTACATTTACATGTTATGTTTGTCTCTGGTGAAGGGATAACACACATTATTGGAGAGAGTTCTGATTTTGCTCTATGGCATATTTCAGGATTATTTGGGTTTTGTGTGTGTGTGTGTTATTGAAGTGCTGTATCCTACATGGTGAAAGCCCCATCAGTTAAACAGGCCTTGTCAGTACTGCGTGTTTATAACTAATTCTCACCCTGAGCTTAGTTTGCCCTGGCCAAAATCGTAATGAGTCTGCCCACCGCACGGAGTATTGACCTTGTGCTTTGTACTAGCGCACATATGTTCGTGTCCATCTCACGTCTACATATCAGTTATTCTGTTATGGTGCCACAGAGTTTGGGTGTATATTTTTTAAAAACCAATCACCCTCCTCTCTTTCTAAGAGAAACATTTAACTTCAACGTGCGTGTGTGTGTGTGTGTGTTGCAGTGCAGAAACCTGAGCAAACCTGTAACCAAATGTTGATCTTAAGACATTTAACACATTAAATTTAACATTAGAAAATGTTGCTTTCAGACAGCTGAATTGGCTACATAAATAGTGTCTATACTGAAAAGTTTATATTTGATGGTATGTCCTGCTGGCTACTGCTGCACTGAAACCAGAAATTTCACTAATGCAGAAGCTCTTTCACAGATTCTACACATTCAAATGACTGTTCGAAAGACCAGTTCTTCAATGGCAGCATGTCTCTTTTGACAGAATCTCTTCTGTAGCCTATTTGTTTCAAAGTCTTTTGCAACCTTTGTAGGATTTTGTTTTAATACATGTAAAGACAGCCTTCTCTCCAGTCATTAGTTTTCAATCAGTTATCAGCTACCGTTGTATGGTCTGTAAGCAGCACTTAGTTTGAGAACCGTCATGGTATTTCATATTTTTCATATTCTTAGTGTTTAGGCAAACTACTTTTAGTTTATGACTGAATAGACATGCCAGAGACATTGATGGAGTAAATAGCCAAAATAGTATGCTACTGACAGTTTCACCATCAAATTGGCGGAACCAGTGAATTTTGCACAAATATCCTTATACTTTGACTTAGTATAGTTGTCTTGATGTCAAAGTTTCGTAGAGATGGCCTATATAGAGAAGTGAACGCATCCTTTCAGATTTGAGATAGAGACCTTTTTGCTACACCTAAGTGGATACCAATAATTCTACATGACGATGACCAGCACAATGCCTGTCCGGTCATACAGCAATTTTCCTGTCATACTAAGAGCTGTTTATCTGCTGTAATGCAACAGTATATTTGTGCGGTGTGGCATTGGGAGCTATTAGAAATATAAACAGCATGCAGGATGAAAGCTCCTCACCTCACAGTTTTTTGATCTGCAGCTGTCCTTATGTGTGAGAAGATAGAATGTGTGTGGGGGTAAGAGTCACACCCTCATGATTGCAAGGCGTCTGTGCAATCAGGCTCTGCTGCAAAGCAGCATGGGTGAAGCCGTGTGAGTGGATCAGTTGGGCTTTTGTATATATATGTCCACTTGAAGGCGGGAATATTGTGTCCTCATTCCACCTTGCACAGAAATGGAGTTGGCAGTGGTGACAGTTACATACAGACAGTCTGAGGGGTTTGCAGCTTTCTATGTGGCTTATAGCCTAAATGCTTTGTCTCCCTTTGATGGTTCATTAATAGGCGACTTATAATTGTACTGCACCCGCATTGCTTTTCTGAGCTGTATGTTGTTGGATATGACTGTTCTTCATTTTACTCCAATTTTTCCACTTTACACTATTCAAGTGTGTTGCCCCCCTCTCAGTTCACACATACCAACATTACATTACATTACATCACACTTAGCAGACACTTTAATCGAAAGCGACTTACAAAAGAGAACATAAACAAGCTTCAGATATGCAGAGGAAAAGAGAGGAAGCAAAGGGATAACAGAGTTAGTGCAGCCAGGGTACAGGACAATGTTGGTGAGTGGGGGTTAGTGACACAAGTGTGCAAACACTTATTTGTTTGGCCTTATCTCTACATATGAATAATGGTTATTCAAAAACCATCAGCAAGATTTAAAAAGATAACTTTTCCTATCAATTTTCTCATTTTCTGATAGGTCAAAAGAAGACAAATGAATGTGAAAAGTGTACAGAGTTGTGTACAGGTGACTGTGCAGAAAGGAGTGGTAGTCGATCAATGACTGTTATATGCTAATCAGGACTTAAGGCAATGTCTCCACCTTATGATTTGGCATGTTCACAAGGCGAAGACCTTTCATGCATGCATCTAACAGAATAATATCACATGTAAGCTTAACCGAAACAAGAAGAAGAACAAGAACTCTTTATTAGGCTTATAAATCACACATAGACTGTGATGTACACAGTCGATGGATGCACAGACTAGCTCCTTTGTGTTCAGTTTTGGTCTTCATCCTAAAAATTGATTCTGGTACTCCCGTATCCTAAGCCATATATCTGCAATGCAGAGCTGACCATCACATATCTCCGCGCAGGCTGCTGGCTGGCTTTTTTTGGTCTGGGAACGTTTCCTATGGTCAAAGATCTTGGTGATGACTGTTGATTTGTCACTCCTGTGTTTCATGGCCCACTCCACACCTCCCCTGCTGTCCCTTCTGCGTGGCTGCATTACGGGCGGTGTTTCCACCGGCGATTAACGTCAGCTCTCTTGGCCGCAGGTCCGAGCGTTAACAGATGAACTGGCCGTGCCATGATGGGCGGCTGCGGTGACGCAAAAAGAGCAGCCAACGGAGATGCGTGGGTGATCTACGGTATCACTGAGCATTCCATGTCGGTTAACACAAACTTTTTCCCCTGTTGTTGTTGTTGGTGTGTCTGCGTCAATGTCTCGGTGTGTTTTGTTGTTGTTGTTGTTGTTGTTTGTCTGTGTCCCCTTAGCACGACTGGGCGTGCGTGCATGGGGAGGCTTTTCTGTTTCCTTCCTATTATGTGTTGGTTTTGAGTGTGTGTTGTATTTAGGGAGTGGGTGGGTGTTGGGCTTTGTTTCATGTATGTGTGTGTGGGGAGTGGGATGTGAGGTGGGTGGGTCCTTACTGTACTTAGTTACGCTGTTGCATATGTTTTTCTGTGTGATGTTTGACCACAGAAAAAGAGCAGCCAACATGCAGAGCACAGTTATGAAATATAATCTTCAAGGGTTAAAGGTTATAGTTCAAAGGTTGTACTTGTTACTTAGCAATGTTAATAAATACAAAGGAAGCCCAATAAAAATAGGCTGAACTTGCATGGTTTTAATATATGAAAGTAGTAAGGACGCTTACATCAAATCATCCACCATAGTGTACAGACAAACATTTGTGTATTGTACATTTCTAAAGCCTTGGGGTAATTTTGGTTTTAGGGATTTCACTGCACTACCAAGACTTATTTGGAAGGGTGCCAGCAGGCATAAAGCCTTGATCCTTCCTGTGGTCTCTATCTTCTACCTGACAGAGCAGTGAAATGCCCTATGGCCATCATGTGACATGCTGTCCATCCATCTGCCCTGGTGACACATCAGGGGTCGCAACGAGATCCGTGCGGTCAAGCGAGACTTAGACCCTAAATCTGCGGTAAATAATCCCCCCAACGTCCTCTCCCTTTCCGTCCCGGCCTAACCTGTCCCATTCCCGTCCCGGAATTCCGTGCGGTCAAGCGAGACTTAGACCCTAAATCTGCGGTAAATAATCCCCCCAACGTCCTCTCCCTTTCCGTCCCGGCCTAACCTGTCCCATTCCCGTCCCGGAATTCCTTCCCCGGAATTCCCGTCCGATGCCCGCTGTCTGGCGTGAGCCCTCACCTGTCTCCAGCTTTTTCCGCCGCTAGTTTCCGTCAGCAGTGCTGCTTGGCTGTCATCACACCCCCTCCGCTGGGACTGAAGGGGGGCCTGCAAACTGCCCCCCCCCACCCACCACGGTCACTGAGAGCAAGGGGGTCAGAAGGCTATTCTTAACCTCTTTTGTCACCCCCCCTTGCCTTTTTAACAACTTTCTTTCTTTCTTTCTTTCTTTCTTTCTTTCTTTCTTTCTTTCTTTCTTTCTTTCTTTCTTTCTTTCTTTCTTTCTTTCTTTCTTTCTTTCTTTCTTTCTTTCTTTCTTTCTCTCTGTCTCTCTGTCTCTCTGTCTCTTTTTCTCTTTCTCCCAGTCATTCTTATATACTTACAAAGCTCTTAGAACTGCAAAATAGCAGTATTATTTCGATTATTTTACATGCTAAATTGGCATTGATTATAACCTGATGTATTTTGCACAAATATGTAAGTGAGTGTGTGTAACTATGAGTATGTGACTGTGTGTGACAGTCATATATACAGTCATATATATATATATATATATATATATATATATATATATATATATATATATATATATATATATATTTCACTGTGCACTTCAGCACAACTCTGTCAATCTGTCAATCATTAGCCTCTCCTGACACTCCCACTCTGTCAGTGGCTTTACTCCTGTCCTCAGTCTCTGCATTGTGGAACCCATGCCAGTACAGCTCTCCTTCACACTCAGTCTCTCCACTGTGGAACCCATGCCAGTACAGCTTTTCTCCAGAGGTCACACAGCTTTACTTTGGCTGAGGAAGTTAAATGTGGCTGTTGACTGTTTGAGAGTGTTTGCCTATTAGCAGGATTACTTCATTAACTCTCAGCATAATCTCTCTCATAGAGGACTATTACAGGAGGTTAAGTCTGGGTGGATGTTTAATGCTACATTTTAGATAATGTTGGCATTTTTTCACATACAGTGAATACATTGCAATATAACTGTACATCAATGTATATATCAGTATATTACATCATGTGTGTTATGCATCTGCATATTTCATTGGAGGCCATTTGCATTTCTTAGGTGTGGCTTTATTTTTGCTCACAACTCCTCTCAAGTTTAATGTGGTGGTTTCATAATTTATAAGATAAAAATAAGGCAATTACCCAATCTTATTATTCAGAATGGCTGCCTGCCACCATCTCATGGGATGTTGTAAATAAATGAAAATGAATTATTACAAATTAACTATGAGTATGCATAAAAAATGTTACCGCAGCTGTGCCCAGAAATTGAATCGTCGCAATAAAACTTAAAAATATTTTTTCTCATGAATACACCAGTGAGGCGCCAAGATGAGCTGTTCTCAAAGCAGGTATTTTTGTGGGTATACTGCCCTGTTTCTGTTGTGAACCGACTTATGGTAATGTGATGTGATACTGTGGAGGGACTGTCGATGTTTCACGTAACATACGTGATATACTCTCAAGATCTGAGACTTGTTGATTTTATCTATGTTAAGAGCCTTTGTCTATGTCTGTGTATGATAGAAAGAGAGGTTAGGGAGGTTTATAATAAAGGTAATATATCACGTACTGTACATGTCTTGTGTGTCACAGAAAACCAAAGCAAGGACTTCACAGTGTCAGGATTAACATATACATCCAATTTCCAGAATTCAGTCAGGCTTGAAAGGCCTTGGCCTGACATTAGCAGTGTGGCCAGCTGTGTGAGCATCAGACATGTCAGTGTCTAAGAGTGCAGTTGTGCAGTTGTTAATGCGCGTTGTCAAACAGTGCAGGGGTCTGATTGACATGGGCCAGAGTGCTGCCAGCAGGGTGCTCTTCCTGTAAGTAGTCTTGCTAATGATCCCACAGCACAGCAGGAGTCCCAAGAGGAGGTGGGTAAAAGAGAGAGAGAGGAAAAAAGAGACAGAAAAAAAGAGCTGGAGAGAGAGCGGGAGAGAAAGAAAGAAAGAAAGAGGGAGAGGGAGGGAGAAAAGAGAGAGCGTGAGGAAGAGACTCGTGAGAGCATTATGTAATGTTCCACTAGGCTGTCAGCTCCTACAGACACATGCCCCTCCCACTCTAATGGAACTCCAGCTATCCTCTCCGCTGCAGCCCTCATCCTGTGGATCAGCCCCTCTCCTCAGAAACCGTGTTCATGAGAGATGCTCTGTCTCACATTCACTCATGTGCTATATAGTACATCTGTTCTAATGGCTGATTTACTTGCACTATATACTGAATGAGTATCCAATCCATTGTCTAAATATTTTTGATTTACCCAGAGACAGAGAGAGAGAGAGGGAGAGAGAGGGAGAGTATGTGTGTGTTTGCTTGTCAGTATGTCAGTGAGTGACCTTCTGAACTCGTCTGTAAGTGCAGTCTTCACATATGTCAGATGTAAATAGAAAGAGTGTGATCTCCCATTTCATTACGAGCGCAGGGATCAGGAGTAAGTGCCAGACCCCAGAAGCCTTTATGCAGCTTCCTGTGACCTGGGTAGACCTCAGCTACCACAGCCATGGTAGAGCCCATACCTACTGCTGAGCTGCATTTAAACATTCAAGCCACCACTGCTGTTAACAGACACATTTCAGGATAAACTGCATATTAACCCTGCATGAGTGTAGGCCCTGACTGCCTGACGGCCTTTAAAGGGGAACTTGAGATATCTTGCCCCGTAGAGTTGTGCCCTTATGGAGATAACTGTATGCCTGTTAAAGTCAGTAGTGGTAAAGAAACTGCATAGAACAAGTTTTCCACCAGGGTGTTACATACCCCTGTTTACTTCTGTCGCATCCATTGATTTCCAGGAGAGTTCATTGTCAGAAAATCGACAGTCGTCTCTTTCAGAGGGTTATGGGTGTGGCGAAAGTCACCTGAAGTATGTGACAGCCTGCTAGTAAACTTTTTATATAGTTTCTTTGCCACCACCATCTTCAAGGCTCCTGTCCATGTTGCACATGTCCTTAAAATCTCCTTAGTGGCACAGAAATAGTGTCTACAGTATTGTACCACAACAGGTCAGCTCTAAAGCTACCCGACCAGTCTCATCCCCAGCGTAGCTCGGATTGTTTTAATTTTTTGGCTACCGACAGTACGTAAAGACCTCTACTATTAGAATATAGGTTCAGTGTACACATGTAGTCGCCATCTCCCCGTGACACCAGAGAGCCACTTCTTTACTGCCAACCTTTTCTTGTGTTTTTGTTATTGGTTTCCATGCAACCACTGAATAAGGCTGTTACATGTAATCTGGCCATCTGACAAAAGACGGATATTGATTTTAATTATATAAGCATTAGTTGTATTAAATAAAAGCAATGTCTCACAGAATTACAGACTCCTCTGGCTGCACCACAGCAGTAATCTTACATAAACAAAGGACCATAGCTCACAGTGTCATAACTCTAATGTAAATAGAAGGATATGAGAGTAAGATTAAATATCTTGACTCAGTTGTATGTCATCATTTTCAGCTATTCTGGTCTGTGACAAACACCTTTGACCAGGACAATATTTTTTTCAGCCAGATGTGTGCATTCTCTATTCTTTTTCTCTTTTTACTTTATTCAGAATTCGCACAAACAGATAGTACAGAACACACATGCTGTCTGTTTTTCGGTCACTTAAGGCCATCACACACTACAAGGAAAACGTTACGATTTTCGGCCCGTTTTGACCCTTCCGACAATCGGGGGTGCCGTTACCATGACAGCTTAATCGGGGCCGAGAAACGGGCCTGATCGCCAGGTCTGGCCGAGCGTTCTAAGATAGAATCCTAGCCGTTCCAAAAGTGCCCGATCGCAAAATCGGAGGTATCAAACATGTTTGATATTTCAGGCTGGACATAGAACGCCGACCGAGAGTGAGAGACGTTCTATTTCATATTTTAACTGAATTTCAAACAAGAAGACGCATATGGCTTTATCTCTCAACATATTAATGTCACTGGCCGCCAGGTGTCCTTTCTTTCTTAGCGCTAAGATCTTCTGATCTGCGTTTGAGAAACCAGGCCCTTGTCTGTCTGTATGATCATATTGTTTTAATTCATTGGCACCTGCAGATGTACACCTGTATGTATGTAGGCTACTGTGCATACAATTTGGCTACGGGGAGGCAGGCAACACATAATTTACCTTACCGAAACATTAATGCAGATTAAGATACATCGCCTTAAAATAGCTGAACTGTATGTTTTCCTCTTGCCATGTGCGAGTCCCTCACTCTCAACTAACAGCAACAGTCAGCAGGTGATTTGCAATTTGCCATCGCTAATTTTGTCCCCACCGCTTTAAAGAAAAGAAAAATACCACTCCTTTTAATACATTACAAAACCTCCCTGTCTTATGGGAAGTATAATAAAACTGATAGCCTGACCACCTAAGTCGTGTATAGGTTCCTGCTTGCTCAAGTTCAGTCAAGTGCAGTTACGGAATAGCGTTAAAATCCTTTTCTTTCGCGTGTCAGAAATTGAATCTGCGGCGACTGCGCTGTAAACATATTATGTGTATATTTTAGCGATGTGTGTATTGTTATTTACGGGATTTTGAGAGTAATTTACAAATGATAACTGTTTCTTGCTGATTAACTGCTGAGGTAAGGCGATACCTTTAAGACGACCCTGGAAGTCCTCTCTAAAATCACGTAGTCTGAACTTGTCATAAAAGTTTATCATTAAGTTTAACTATTTTTTTTGACGGTGTGAGCATAATATGTTGCAACAGAACCTCAACAGGCCAAAAATGATTTGTCTTTGTACATGACATAAAAGAAGGTCAGTATAGCTGCCTGTACTGACACCACTCATAGAATGAAGCGGCAGTCGGGCACGATTGTCGTGTAGTGTGTGGTGTTCCTCTGTACGTTCGAATCTTCTGCGATCAGAACGGGACGTTTATCGGATAAGATTCTCTTTATGTGTGGGGTGTAGTACCGATTGAAGAATCGGATAAGATTTAAAAATCGTGTAGTGTGGGGTCAGCTTTAGTCACTCAAAATCTCTCTGTCTCACACATACACATACTACATAGGGGCCTATGTGTTAATAGAATAAGCACATAGTATAGCACATTGATTTTCATTTACCAAGTAGACATGAATGTGATTTTTGTCATACCATTATGACATAGAGTAGTCAGTCCACTACATCTCAAAGCACAGTTAAGGAAGGCCATTCATACTAATGCCTTAGCTTTGAATCTCTCCATTAGGCTACTTCTGTGACATATCTTAGTAGTCCATATACATGTAAATGCCTATGTAAATTTACATAGGAAGTTTAACTGATGGGATAATGGCATGAATAAGTAGAGGGCTTAAGTGCTTAACAAGCTCATATATACAATATACAGTCTGTGTGTGTGCATGTGTGTGTGTCTCCATGTGTATACACAATTTCTGTTTGTATGTCTACACATAAACACATACTGACTGTGTCCCTGCTATTGGCTATGGTGTTCACACTGGCCCTTTCTGCTGAGGCTGCATGTTGGTTCTCCCTCTGCAGCTTTTCTGCTGGTGATGGATAGACTGCAGGTATAATGCTGCACTCTCAGCTTCACATGGCACCTTGCCAAGCCCCACATTATAGCCCCCCCCCCCCCCAAATCCCCCTCCACAACCTTTCCTAAGCCTCCTCGCTTCAGTGATCCTCTATTCCTATCCCCCTTTACACACACCTGCACACACACACACACACACACACACACACACACACCCACACACACACTCCATTCTCCCTTGGCTGGTCCCACCCACGTACCTCTGAAACGGCACGCAGCGTCTCACCTCAGCCACTTTAATCACCTCCTCATTACACAGACACTACTCGCTCAGCAGACTCCACCCATGAATGTCATTGCCACCGCTCTCCATCGCGGCACGCTGCAGCTCTAGTGCCATTCATCACAGCCCTGCCTGCCCCACCACCTCTTTCTCCTGCCTGCCTGCCTGCCTGCCTCTGATCGTCCTGAGCACCCCCCTCCCAGGCCCCGCTGGCAGCTCTATTAATCTCCCCCCTGTGCAAACCCACACACACGCGGTGGGAAAATCGCACCATCACGAGACGGCATGTAGCAACGTGCTGCTGACTGACTGCAGTCATCTGTGCACCGCAGTGCTACGCGCTACACTGCTGGAGACTCGTTTTCTTTGTCAGCAGGCGCCATAATCTGGTAGCGTGCATCATTACAGTCACAGTGGCTCTGCATTTTTTTTAATTGCATCCAGTGTAGTCTGCTTGTCAGGTGAAACATCTCCCTCCCCCTCCTCTCTCTCTCTGCTGTCTGTCTGCTAGTGTTCCCATCCTTATCTGCCCAAAGGGGGCTTCTGGCATCAGAGGCACTAAAAGCACTAGGAGAACAGCAGCTGGGAGAGCATAAAGTAACCATATTCATTGGGTTGAATTGCAGCTTTTGTTAGACCAGGACAATTAATACCCAATTTCCTGTCAGCATGTTTGTTTTCATTTTTTTTTTTTGCAGTGGCAGTCACTGCTGAATACTCTGTTTGTGCAAAACTTGTCACAGCTGTGCTCCTCTAAAATGTTATGGAGTGAAAAGAACACAGTCATGATGCCAGTTCGCCAAGACTAAGGGTCTTTAGTTGCCCAAAAGTCTCAGGAATGCAGTACTGACACTGGTTATAATTTTTCCTGTGACCCCACATCTCTTTCAGTTTATCAACACCCTGTGATGGCTCCATACACACAAACTGTACATGACACACATGAAGACAATGGAATATTTCTTCCTAGAATGGCCTGCCCTTCCACGGTTACATGCAAGTGCTTATATCCAGCAACGTATCACACCACGAACAACAACAACAGCACTTAACAATACACAAGATCCGTTTCCCTCCCCACTGAACACAGAATTATTAGGTGCGTTTCAGAGACGACTTTGTCTGTGTCTGTCTGCTTACGTCAACAAGAACTGCTGGGGCAGCAGGGGCAGGCATTTAAAATGCAGAAGTCAAGTCGAACACCAATTGTCTCAGTGCAAATCTTGGGGTGCACTGAGAGTTCAGTGGGGGGTGTCGGACAATGCACCTGCACAGACGTCAGTGAATGCAACCAGGGCAAAGTTGCGCACCACGGAGGCGTTAGCTAGCTCCTTGCAGTTGTGGAAGGTTTGTCACATTTGCCTACAAGCATCTTGCTCCCGCAAGTTTTTGAGTCGTGTGACGTGGTCACATTTTGGTGACATCTTCACACCTTTCGGGCAAGTCTGACTCATATTCTAACCATCATGCAACACTTTCAACCCAGAATGTATCCCTAACTGTAGTCAGCTACATACGCTTTCATTAAGGACCACTGAACAGCTCGAGAACTATCTCAAGAACTGTGCTCCTAGCAGCTTTGGCTACACCTATAATGATGGCTCTAAGTTGTACAGTTCCGGTGTGATGACTGTGACTTTGAAATGTTGTCAGCAGTTGTACTGTCACTTGTGAATGCTGATGCATGGCAGAGTCACTATGACTAGATACATGCATTGAGTTAGCTGTCACATGCTCAGCGAGTGACTGACACATATTGAAGCTTAGTTGAGTGACACATTGCTACATTCATACAGCATGCAAGGTCAGGTAGCAAGAACCTCTCCCTGCAGAGAGAAGCGAGGACAGCAGGCATATGAGGACACTTCAGCTGTGCTCAAGCATCTCAGTTGGAAAACCTTGACTGAGTAGGAGTTTTTAGTTTGAGATACAAACCATGACAATATCTAATAATAATAATAATAATAATAATAATAATAATAATAATGCATACGTTTTATATAACACTCTTCATGACACTCAGAAATGCTTTACAAGCAGTACACACACACACACGCACACACACACAAAACACACACAGAAAAAAATGATTTGGAGGTAGAGACAGTGTGCAGCGCTGGAAGACAGGTATCAGGTGCTGTATGTGGTCTTGAAGCAAGATTTAAGCAAGATTATGGAGTTTGGGACTAAAATCAGTGTGCTAACAATCCACTAACTGAGAAAACGCCATTATCAGTCAAGTGGTCCACTGACAAATGTTTGATAACACATTAATTGTTTAGTAACATTGTATGTGTATGCTGTGGAAACTGTTCTTGTTTTACATTGTGAGTTTCTGCCTTGACCACTCAGCTAAGCAGACCACAGACAGAGCGTGGACATTAAGCAGTCACAGCTATTGTTATTTGCCTGTTATTTTGAAGATTGTACCAGAAAACGGGCAAGGAGAAAAAAAACAGAAGTGCATATGCTAGAATGTGAAACACTAGTGTAGTAACTGTATTAAGAGGGCCATTCCTTCACACCAGAATGAATACGTCTGTCACCCGTGTCAACCAGTTGCTCTCCTGTCCTTCTCATCTTGTTTTTTTCCGCAGGTAAATTATCTCCAGTTACATCAGATTTGTAAAGAGGGGTTTGGCTAGTCACTATGGATACCAACTCAGCGGCACAGCATTAATCACCCTCACGTCGTGGGAAGCTAAATGTGGCATTGTCGTCGCCGGCTGTCTATTTGCACAGATTTGCCACATGGTCCATTGTAAGAAAAGTCGATGGCGTCTTTTCGTGATGCACCTCCCCCGCCCACGTGTCGACCTATCTCTGGAGTGTAGCCCTTTCATCTGCGTTCATTATCTTCCCTGTGAAATAATGTGCTGGAACGAGAGTCAGGCGGAGGGGTGCGAGGAGAAGAAGAAGGAGAGAGAGAGTGATATCTTAAAAACGGCCATCTGTTGCCATTTGCCTGATTCTTCTTTTATCTCCTTTCAAGTGTCTCAGATTGCAGCCAGTGTTTTACAGGCAGGAATCCTTTTAAGATTTCAAAACGCCATCAGTAGGCACCAGACAGCTTCTAGATGTCAATGTTTCATCTCTAGTCCTGAACAAAACGACATCAAAAGTAAAAGACTTGACTGAGGGGCGGCAAAATAAGTCATACTTGTAATCTGCCTCGTCTTTCATGTACAGTACTTGAGAAGCAGGATGCTTGCACCAGCTCGGGCAAACAAACAACTCAAACAGACTTTGCATGTGAAATCAAAGAGAGACAGACAGAAACATCACATTCCGTCAAAGTTTGGTTGAAGTTTTATCCTTCCCCTTGCATGTCTGTTACTAAAAAGGTGTCCTTTTGTTATTTTTTTGTGTTATGTGGTGCAATTTTGCAATGTGCAGTATTTGTAATGGGTTGACTGACCCCATATCAACACACATTTCTTTGCCTTCGGCTCTATGAAAGTGATGTGAATGTACTTGAACTGGATGCCCTTCAGCTGTTTTGCACCTTGAGAGGGACTGCCTGTCATGTATACACAGTCCCTGAGCTTACTCTTCACCCTGAAGAAACAGTGAGTCAATATATTTATGCGGTCTTGATCCAGTATATTTTGAAAACAAAATGAAAATTGGCATGTTAAAACATCATACCGAGTTGGTATGTGTACTGAGGAGCAAAATTGATTTGAGGAGCAAAATTGATTTAGCCTGTTGCATTCAGAGTTTAACTTTTTTTTATAGTTTGACCCAGAAGGCTAACAATGGAAGTGGTAGGTGCCCTTAGACGAAGCATGACGACTACGCTATTTTTAAACCATTAAAACAGCTTGAAGAAACTCCACACTCCATCGGTAGTACAACAAAGGCTCTGGCATTCAAAACGAAGCACTGAGAATATTGTAAATGTACACAACGTTTATTTAAAAAACTGTTCTTACATGCAGTAGTTTGCAGTTTCTCGTCGCTGCCATGATGAAAGTCCAAACAAGTCGATTGTACTACCTCTCCTCCTATTCTTCCTGCTGCTTCGTGTTCGTCAATCGACTTGTACATTAATAAATGTTGTGTACACTTACAAAGTTCTCAGTGCCTTGTTTTTAATGTTGTGGCCTTTGTTGTGCTACCGATGGAGTGTGGAGTTTCTTCGAGCTGTTTTAATGGTTTAAAAATAGCGTAGTCGTCATGCTTCGTCTAAGGGCCTACCACTTCCATTGTTATCCTTCTGGGACAAACGATAAAAAATAGTTAAACTCTGAATGCAACAGGGTAAATCAATGTTGCTCCTCAGTACACATACCAACTCGGTATGATGTTTTAACATGCCAATTTTCATTTTACACTGAAGTTCTCCTTTAAGACTTAGAAATAAGACTTGGGATGTAGTGCCTACAAAAAGAGATATCTTGGTCTCATATTGGACATGATCTTTTCCGAGTGCTCTTACGATGTACTTTTCAGGTCACCTTGTCATTTATTTGGTCACTGTCAGTGAATAACAATTGATGCTGACGTACTTTCCAACAGCTACAGCTATTTTTGAAGAGAGCATTCACAAAAGACAGATGAAAAAACTGACAAAACTGTGTAAAACAGTCCAACAAAGAAGCTACTAAATATGCTCTTTTAAAAAGCATACAAGTATTGTGACCCTTTGTGTAGCTGAAGTCCATACCGTGAAAACATGAAAGCGTGAGAGTGAATAATTCATTAGCTGTGCACCTATTCAGACGGCTCTCTACACACAGCCCTTTGCTTTCTGTCTCCACCACTTGTTAGCAGGGTACACAGGGACAAGAGGGGAGAGAAGGATCTAATCAGCACAACAGCAGCAGTCATAATTAAGTAGTGGAACAGCATTGTTGTTTTGTGTGTGTGTGTGTGTGTGTGTGTGTGTGTGTGAGAGAGAGAGAGAGAGGGAGAGAGAGGGAGAGAGAGGGAGAGAGGGAGAGAGGGAGAGAGGGAGAGAGGGAGAGAGAGAGAGAGAGAGAGAGAGAGAGAGAGAGAGAGAGAGAGAGAGAGAGAGAGAGAGAGAGAGAGAGAGAGAGAGAGAGAGAGAGAGAGAGAGAGAGAGCTTGTGTGTGTGAGAGAGAAAGAGGGAGAGAGAGAGAGAGAGAGCGTGTGTGTATGTGTGTTGGCAAATATGTTGTCCAGTCAGACAAACACAAAGTTTAAAATCATACGTTATTGACACATTTGCCATCTGACTGCAGATGGCCTGTTCACAAGCAAATGGATCATTTTCTGGTCAACAGATCCTTACTGCTGCTAGGGGAGTTTGCTGTGATGATGTGTCAAAATATCAGAATCCAGTTATTTGTCAGTGTGGTAAATGTGACTACCTTAAGTAGAATTTATTAACTCAATTACATACTTGTATGTAATTTTATAGATTTTTTAACAAAGCATATTAGGAACAAAACATGCCGTCTTCGGTCTCTTAAAACACAATTATAGGCAGCTTAGCATTTTTCGCATGAACACACTCGATAGATTTTGTGTTTGTGGTGTGTCTCCAGTACAGGATTGGACAGCTGTACATGATCAGCAAGCACAGTCTGGAGCAGAGCGAGCGGGGGGAGGGCGTGGAGGTCGTCCAGAACGAGCCCTACGAGGACCCCACGCACGGCGTGGGCCAGTTCACCGAGAAGCGTGTCTATCTCAACAAGTACGTGTGTCTGCCACCGGGCCGCCGTCCAGGCCATCTGCTGCTCCTGGTGTGTTTGTGGCGTTGCTTCAGTCCAGTCTGTTTGTTTTGAGAGAGACAACGGTGTGTGTGTGTGTGTGTGTGTGTGTGTGTGTGTGTGTGTGTGTGTGTGTGTGTGAGAGAGAGAGAGAGGAGGACGCATGGAGCATTTGACTGGTGTATGAAGGAATTGTAGGTCTGTTTCATGTCATGTGCTGACCAGCGAATGTCACTGTCAAATATATGATTATAACTATAGGTAAATTGACAGATTTTAGATTTTATTTTTATTCCAACAGTCAGTTATTCTTTTTTAGTTTAGGTATGAGTAAAAAGGCCAACACTACATTGAGTATCTGTAAATGGCCATTTGCCTTTGCTATTTGATAAAAACCTTGTATGTCGTCTCAGCCACTCTGATTAGGCTTACATAGCTGTTAAACTTAGAAATATTAATGAACAAGTGTACAAAGATATTTTATTGTGACATGCATAGACATACTGGATAGAGTAGGACATGCAGTAAAATTGCTGATTGTTTGTCTAAACTGTGCAGAGGGGTGGGGTGAAGTAAAGTGTGTGGAATGCAGTTTGAAGGGATGGCTACCTGAGGAAGGGCAGAGGTAGAATAACTGTTGGGGGGTGGGATAAAGTTGGGGTTGCAACCCAGTAGAAGTATGTCTTCCTTTAAAACATATGTACATTCCTCTGTTATGATTCAAATGGTCACCTCTTGATGTGCGTTGAGCAGCTGATTATTTAGAAAAAACATACTCTCTTTACCTCTTCTTAGTAGTAATGGTCAAGAATTCAAAAAACCTCTGCAGAAGTTAAAATGTTCTTCTCCATTGTGCAGTTGTTACAACTTAAAAAATACTTTCAAAATGTTATCATCTAAAGCTGCCAAGAAGCCATTGAATCTTCAAAAATAAATTTTGATGTCATCTGTCATAAAATGAGCTTATGTGGAGTTGGACAAAGCATGAAGGACGTATCAGTGACTCACTGACTGGAGCAAGGGTATCTCAATAAGTGGAATCTGGACAGGATAATTGTGTTTCTAGACTGCACAATAGTAGTGATGTCAGGAGCATGAGGCTATTGGCATACAAATGCACGAAGGACATGTACGTGAGTAGGCCTCTGCCTCCTGCAAAAGAATGTAAGAGTGTGTTCTGGGGAGGACATGAGATAATGTGCCTCAGGCACTCTTGTAATAGTAGACTACTATTGAGGACTCTACGTGGACTTCATACTGCCCAGACTGCCCATGCTGTACATTGTTAACATATGGACTGTGTTTAACTGTGGAGAGGTTCTAAGATCATGTCTAATGCATTCACTGTATCACTAAGGACATTATAGTAATGCATGACAAGTTTAATCAGAATCAGTTTTATTGGTCAAATATACTTACATATACAAGGAATTTCACTCTGGTTGATGTTAGCTCTACGTATATACATACAACATATAGATATCTAGTAGTATACATTCAATAGACAAATAAAAATATTTTGACATATTCTGTACAATAGAGACAACAATATTGGTAATGATATACATATAGGCACATAATATACAAATGGGACATTATTTACAAATAGGACAATATACAAGTGTGATATAATATATCTGTTTTGTGATCCATTATAATCAGTCACGAGTCTTTGCCTTTAGTGTTTACTTCCCAGCAGACATGAAAACCTCAGCTCTGTTGACTACCACCTGGCCATCCCAGATCCAAACAGTTTCTTTTATATGTTAGTCTGGTTTTGATCTAGTTGTTACAAACAACAAAACATGACTGCCAAGCTGAGCATCTTAAATTGGTACAGTCTGTTAGTCTGGCTCCAAAGCCATGGGCCACTAGGTACTTAAAGCAGAAGCATCCATCCTCCACTTTGTGGAAGGAATGACTACAGGCATATTGCACAGGTTAAATGCCTGTGACAGTTCGTAAATCATAAATAGCCTGTCCAGAAATAGCCGGGCAGACGGCCAGCGCTCTGTCCTGGAAGACCAACCCTTTTCCTCTCAGTCATCGCCCCCTGTCAGACCACTCTGATGGAAAATCTATGGGGTCCCATTTTTAACTCCGGCACAGCCAAACCTGTCCAGAAGAGACATCTAATTGACCAGGCATCCCATCTGAGGTGGTGCCATTGACCTGCCTGCCTCAGACCTCTTAATGAAGATGCAGAGAAACACTCTTTTGTCAGGTGTGTTTAAAAAGTCTGTCACTGTACAAGTAGCTCATAGCCCCCCCTCTCTTCTTACCTTTCTTTTCTCTCTCTCCTTCTTTTTCTTCTTTGCCCTCTCTTTCCATCTTCTTCCAACTCTCTCTTTCTCCCTGGGGCATTGTGTAAGAGCTTTAAAGGCACAGTTCCTGATTTGGTCTCAAAGGCTTATGATATCTGAGTTTAGCTGCAAATCAAATTACATTCCCTTCCTCCGTGCTCCTGAAGCAGAGTGATTACCGGCTTGTTTACTTGTTAACTTGTTTACTGTTCACGTCCTGGCCCCTCTATGCTTGTTCCCCACTGACACTGCCAGCACTGTATCCACTGCATGTTCATAGAGTAGCATGACTCTTGGGTGTGGACATGGTTTTCAAAATGCTTAAGTAAGCATAGTGAAAATACCTAAACCAAACCAAATCATTGTGTTTGATCTAGAAGGGATCTAAATATTAATTAGTTATAACATTAGATTAGTTATTAAACTAGTTATTAAATGACATTATTTGGTACATCTTGCCATCATGAGTCATGTTAGTCTTTAGCATCATGACCTGGGCATCACTGAAATCATGCCTTAATGCCCTAGAGCAGCATCCCTTAAGCCTTGCTGGTGCATTAAATAATAAAGCCTCGGCTGAAAGGCCATCGATTCAAGGCCGCTTCTTTTGCAGGCCCCCTTCCATAAATCAGAGTTGAGCGCACCATGAGAAAGAGAAGCCTTAGAGAGAGAGAGGCCTAACTTATTAGCATCAGCGCCATTTCTCAGCCTCTATCCTGAGGCAACATTATTTCGGTCTGGAAGATTAGATGGAGGGAACTCATCCCCTGTTCCTGCTTTCTCCTGTCTTCTTCTCATGCCTCTGTTGCAGCAAGCTGCCAAGCTGGGCGAGAGCAGTGGTTCCCAAAATATTTTATGTGACCGAGAAGGCCTGGAACTACTACCCACACACAATCACAGGTAAATGACTCGTTGTTTAAGACATTGTTTCTGATGTTTAGTAACTCCTTCATTTCATTATAATTACAATTTATTTAATATATCACCTCCAGGTGCTATGTTTAAAGTGCAAACATACTTCCCAAATCAGACCATAACTTTTGGTTATTAGAAATGTCAAATGGTTTAATATTGTATTTACTTATAATACTTCCATTACTTCTTAGTAGAACTTTCAGGAATTTAATATTATGTAAATTATGCATAGGAAGGTAGCAATTTGGATTAACTATACAATAAGCACAAACTTCACAGGAGGAACTTAGAACACAACTGAGAATAAAAACCTTTGAAAGTACTTTGCAAGTCCACCTTTATCCCTGATGGTGGGGTCAACAGGAAGATTGCCAATGTTGCACAATTTTAGAAGAGATATGAATAGTAGATATTTCAGCTGCTCTTTTCCTTAGGGGTTGTGTTGCTCGTACCTTTATTTTTGCTTATTTGGATGGAAATTTGGCAGTGCACACGGCCAGGTGCTAGTGTTTACTTCTCTCAGTTTAGAAACTGTTGCATAATTATGGAGTGCTCTGCATCATTACCATGCTGAAATATTGCTTTTCTACTCAGCCGTCTGCAGACTAGACTGGAAGTCGTCTTCTTAGCCAGTATTTTTGGTACATCCACAGGCATTCACAGTGCCATAGTGCCACACTGGTAGTGCCATCTGTAAATGTGGTCTGCCCAACAGCCTTCATCCCCACGTAGGCTCATATCCCAACTCTCCCACTGCCTCGCTCTGCCGTCAGGACTGTGCGCACTCACTGTGGTAGTCCTGGCCAGGTCATGTCAAACATGCTGGACCCCAGTGAGCCAATATCATTTTGATCTCATGTGACCAAAGAGCTTTCAGACCCATATTTATTACAGCGTTTTTGTGATGTAAAGCAAAGTTTGAAGTTTTGGGAGTTCTATGCCAAATAACATTTTGTTTTGGTTTTTGTTTTTTTTGTTTTTTTTCTTAGAAGCCATGCATAGGGCTAAAATGATGTCATGTCCTTTGCAATGTCCACGTTGTCACAGAAACTCTGATTTCCAATGACTTCTCCTATGGCAAGGAGCAGTCACCCTGCCCAGGCTTTGAACGTAGAGCTACAATGTACCAAACATGCACACTGACTGCAACATCAAAGAGCCGGGCTCGTTGGAATAGCAATCCTTCACCGTGGTTCACCTCCCCTTCAGGCAGCACGCACATATGCTTCCCACACAGGTGTCTTTCACGCATCCCTGTAGCATAAGGCAAAAGTAGTTACCCCAGCTGGGTTGGGTCTGGCCAGGCCTTCAACCCGGGTGTGCGGCACAGTTGTGCACCCTGACCGCAACATCAAAGAGCAAAGCTTGATGGACTGGCAGTCAGGGCACATCCTTAACCCCAGTGATGGCACTCCATCACCCATCACAATCTCTGCCCCATAGCTGAAGCATTTGTGTGTTTTTCACAGCAAGCCAGTTTGTTTTTTAAAATGCATAAAAATAAATACTTGTCTTTACTCAGGAATAATGCTGTCTTTGAGGTATGAGACAGTTTTAAAATCATTTGACATTAAAGTGATGTTACTCTCCTCACTCGATTCATTTCTTACCCCTCTCTCTCTCTCTCTCTCTCCTTCCCTCTCTCCCTCTCTCTCCCCTTCCTTCCTTCTCCCATGGCTATGCGGATGCTGCTCTGATGCAGAGTACACAGTGAGTACCTCCCACTCTCTTTGCCTTCATCTCCCTAGGTGGTGGCCATGACTCACCAGCCCCACACAGAGACTCACAAAAACAGCAGAGGACACACTCGCTCATGACCCAATGAGAATACAGAACCCTCGGTACCCAATGACCCAATCCTCCCCACCCCTGCCCACCCCTCCGCCCCCCCCCCCCCCCCCCCCCCCCCCCCGCCCCCCTCTCGCTGGAACGATCGCTCCCCCGATCACCCATGCGCAAGGCAGGGTTTGGAAATAATTCAGAGAATGGCCTACGCCAACACTAATGGTGCCCCACATACGGCGGCAGCCAATGTTCTCTTTAGGAATCTGGTTTGTGAAGGACTGACTGCCAACTGGGATAAAGGGGTTGGGGTTGGGGTTGGGGCTGGGGCTGGGGGCTGGGGGCTGGGGGGGTCTGAGGAAATCTGATGTGGTAGTGGAGAGCCGCATGGAGATAATGAAACATTGCAGCTGTTCGCTCGCCACTGCTACGGCTGCAGGAGTGCAGAATTCAGCATCCGTGGGCAGCGGTGCAGCATGCCAGTTAAATATATCTGTCTGGACCAGTGCCACATCCTAAACAAAAAAACAAAACAAAAAAACGAACAGACAAAGAACAGCTCTTTCATGTCAAGTCTTTGAGACTGTCTAAAGGGTTATTTTGCAGCTGCTCTTGTGCCACAGTGTAAAACCTGCTTTTGAGCATCCACTCAGATGCAGACTAAATGAATGGCTTGACCCCTAGAGACAGTTATATGATTTTTGTACCTCTGAGGTAGAGAGAGCACGTTTTAATTTTTCAACGGTATGCTCTCTAATGGGAGTTCTATCATTGTGTTTATGTGTCGGTATGCCAGTTCGGATTCCTCTGTTGTAAGCGTGGTTGAAGAAAGATGCATGTGTAGTAAAAAAATAATGGTTAAAAAGTACAGTAAAGAGTAAAAAGTCTCTCTCTCTCTCTCTCTCTCTCTCTCTCTCTCTCTCTCTCTCTCTTTCGCCCTCCTCCTTGCCTCCCTCTCCCTCTCTTATAAGTCTCATAGCACTCTGTCAATAAACAATTTCAAGGCTGAACGCATGAGCAAATGAGCAGCCCCCCAGAGAGGGGGGGGGGGGGGGGGGGTGGGGGGGATTAACGGCTTCTGTATCTTTGACAATGACAGATAGACTTTCTTTTTCTTTTTGGTCCCACATCAATGCTGACCAGATGTCACGTTTGCACACTCATGCCAATGGGGTTTCACACCAAAGGCTTTTATTCTGGCCCAACACCCATTTTTGAACATGTAGAGCTTTGAGAAGGGTGTCAAGGGGGGTAGGTCTGTGGCTTGTGCAACAGAGGTCCTCATAAAGTAGAATAGTAGTGCTGAGCTGAAATTTAGAAGTCCCTTTTTGTTCATCCAATCTGATTCCACCTTCTCCTCAAAGCTGAATACATGCACTTATGTTTGCCAAAACGCTTCAACCTTGGTTTGAGCTTATCGTACTACCGTGACGCCCCATGCCTTCAGAATGTCTGACAACACAACATAGTCACACTGGTGCGAAAGTGATACAGCCTTGGCTTTTTGCTGGCTGGTGCCGGCATGTCTTATAAAAGTCAAAGCACACACAGCACCACAGGGTAACAGTTCACTCAGCTACAGATGCTGCAAAAAAGTGTACGTGTGTGTGTTTGTGTGTGTGTGTGTGTGTGTGTGTGTGTGTGTGTGTGTGTGTGAGTGTGTGAGAGCGAGAGAGACAGAGAGAGAGAGGTAAACATTGAAGAGCTGTGATAAACTGGTTGAACAAATTTCTCCATTTCTTGTCATCCACTGAACAATCCATCATTTCCTCCTCATCTCTGTCACCCCAGCCCCAGTCCTGCTACACAAATCAGCTGGGAGCAGACCGGGGACAGAGGACAGAGGAGTGGGTCCATAGAGAATCATTAATTACTGAGATGCCCCCCACCCCCAACCCCTCTCACCTCCCTTTAGCTCCCCCATATGCCTCAATGCCTTTATTGGTATGCATTGATCTCTGCCTTTTGGTCTCCTTCCCTCTCTCTGTTGTGCAACCAATCAGAGCAGGAACGGCGTAGTGGGATTGCTTGGTTCACAGAGTTCATTTAATCAGGCATGTCATAGGCAGCTACTGGGGTGGGGGGGGTTGTATTTAAGGGAGTGAGGGGAAAACTCATATATCTGTACCTGTGTCATTCATAAGGTTGGATAAGAGGGTGTCCTAAAAGGGCCTGGCCTTGTAACTGAAAGGCTAAGGAGACATCATCTTAAGTCCTTGACCTTTAACTATGACATTTCACCATCTTTTTAATGAGCGGTGATGATTACCGTCTATGACTATAACAGCATTTCTTAAACAAGGTTTTTTTTCCCCAAGTGCCCTTCTCTAACTATAGTATTTATTCCTATCTGACATCACACAAGAATCATAGAATTTGGTTTGATGTTATTATGCACCGGAAGGAGAACATGTACTGGTTTCAGTTTTTTCTCTTAATGTTAAATGTTTTTTTTTGTTTCCTCCACAGTGTTCATTTCTGCCCAAGTTCTCCATTCATATAGAAACTAAATACGAGGACAACAAAGGCAGTAATGACAACGTAAGTCTTTCAAAAATATCTACCAAGTTTAAAATCTGATGGTTGAAAAGATTCATATGTGGCATGTTTATTACTGTTGGTTGGTATGCTACATGTCAAGTGTGTATTAAGCGATCAGTGACATACACCGGCTTCAATGTAACTTTATTGTAATGGTAAGGTTTGCACAGATTAAATAATTTATTAATTTTGTTTTTTTTTTACCATTTTTCTAGGCTAGTTGTTACTGCTGTGTGTGTGTTTGTCACACCTGTATTATTTATTAATCCCTCGGTATCAATTTGATATTTTAATAGCAGTCACTCTCCTCACTCTGGGCCCGTTCATCAGTCCCCTCCGCAGTGCTATATTTCAGCATTGCTTCATCTCTGTCCTCTGTGTGCCACTGAACGGAAGGTCAGGGCCACAGTGTTTATGACTAATTAAGATAACTGAAAATGAAAATAACATTTTCATTTTATTTCCCCGCCCCCTGTCCTCTGTACAGTAGACACAGTATTGCTGCTATATTTTGGATGTATGACTGTGCATTTTAAATGGGGAAACTGACCCTCTTGTATTGGGTATATCTCTTTCCCCTTACATATGGCTATAAAAAGAAAACAGCACTTCCTAGTTCATAACATAAATCTGACTTCAGGTGTCACTGATGGGAAATCAAAAGGTCTCAGCGGGATGTCTTCCTGTAGTCAAAATCCACATGGCTATGAAATAGCTGTGTGGTGCATTCAGCTGCAGCATTAATAACATACCGGTATGTATCACATGGCTATGAAATAGCAGTGTGGTGCATTCAGCTGCGACATTAATAATATACCGTTATGTATTCCCTTTTTTATATAGCACTGCAGTCACTAGGGAGGGTATATGCTGGAACGGCCCCTCTGAAAAAAGCTGTAGGCTTATCATAAACATGACAGAGCTGCCGGTTGGTTCATGTATGATAGGGGAGCCTCATCTGTGCCCATGGGATACTGAATGTGATATCTGCTTTTTTTCTGGTCAAGAAAAACACACATACAGTAGTAGTTGATACCATAGCTAAAAAAATCACATGAGGTTTGCATGAACATTTGTATTCTAATGCCCAGATAACCAGAAGCATGTGTTTACCAGCCTGGTTTGAGCTTTAACTTCAGGCCTCATAGAATGTCTCCATAAAATGTTAAATGTCAATATGTGAATGATGAAGGGAAGAGAGACTGACATGAGTCAGACTTGGAACTCTGTGGAAGGAAGGGGGCGAAACCTCTGTGTTTGTCATTCACGGTTATCAATGTGAGCACACCAGATCCAGAGCCAATGTGTAATCTCCTTTCAGCCTCACCGGAGAGACGGATGAGGGTCTGACACACAGCAAAGTGCTTCATTCTGTTCAACAAATGTTTTGTTTTGGCGTTTCCTGTCTGGAGGCTGGTTTCTGTTCGCTAAGACCTTGCTGTACTTAATTGCTGTACATCTGAGCACCCGCAGGGGCTTCACTTTGTTTCAGCTCCCAGCAATCATGTGTCAGGCAGCATAAACAATGACTGTGCCTGTTTTGTCCATTTGTCACCACAACCTTGAGTGGAGGGCAGGAAAAATAACAGCAAAAAAACTTTGCTTCTCTTCTGAGGTATTGGATGAATCAGGATGACTCACATTAATTGCTGATCACTGTTCAACTCTTTGTAAAGAAAGTAAAAGATTTTTTAAAAAGGCCAAAGGCTATTCACTGTGGTGGTCTGTTTTGCTGATCTATCTAAACTTTAAAAGAAAAAAAGTTGGTGTGAGGACTACAAATAGCTTGGTTTGTATCATTCTTTTATAAAGCGGAAAATGGTAATGACCCATCTGTCAGCCTTGCCTGAGCCAACAATCAACACAGGACCGTTTTTTATGAGGTTGACTGACAGGGCAATTTTCCACGAAACTGTTTCTGTGAAAACATGAGACACCTAATTTTTGTGCGATTTCACGCTCAGACGATTGATGCTCACAAAGCCAAAGACATGTTCATTTTGACACAGCTACGGAATTAAATGTCAGTCATTTATCTGAGGACGTTCCACTTCATTCTAAATTTAATCACAGTCCCTTTGAACTTACCCACTGAGAACGTAGCCTTTTAACAACTTGTCAGTTTTGTCAGTTCATTACAGTCTTTCTGATAGGACTATGTTGAACTAAATTCATAAATTACATCATCATATCCCCCTACAAATCAAAGGTGGTCCTTAGAAAGGTATACAGAATTGATGCTGTATTGTACTTCAAAATATGTGTGTTCAAAATATACCCCAAATTTAAGATTTGAATTAAATTCAAGAGGCAGTCTCGGTTTATTTTTGAATTTTGCACAACCTTGATTTTAGTAGTCAGATGTTTTGTTTTGGTCCCCCTCAGTCTCTCTACTACCCCCAGTACACTGCTCTCAGAAGATGTGTGGGTCCACACAGGTCCCTGTTCTGTGTTGTGTAATTCCACTGCAACAGCACAGACTTGTTTATGCAGCATTGTGTACAGCTCCCAGACCCAGAGTTAAAAATAAAAGCCAAGTGTGCGCCTTCAGCACTCCTCCCTACCCTCTCATGATGCTGAGCATAACACACACATATAACATGAAAGTCTGCTTTGTTTCACTCTGCACACACTGGGCCTTGTATTTTTCTCCCAAACAAACACAGAAAAACTGGAAAAATAGCCGCAAGCGGCGATGACAGGCCCTTGCACCTCCAGTTCTGCAACCCATGACATTTCAGGAATTGTGAATATCTGGCACATTACCTGTTTATGACATGAGATTTACATAGTTTTGTGTATGACAGACTATGTGTGTGTGTGTGTCTGTATCCAATCCAAACACTGGTAAATTTACCTACACCTAACCTGAATTAATCTAGTAAGCTAGAATGATTTAGGAGCAAAATTCAACAAAAGTTGAAAAAAAATACCATTACTGCCAGTTGGTGGCGCTGTGCCAGTTTGGGCATGTGGACATCATCATATTATCATAAAGTGCGTCAAAATTCTTCATGTGTCAAAACACACAAATTAAAACCTATTCTTTCTTTGCCCAACTGGTGGCGCTGTGTCAGACAGGCATATTGGGTGTCTGATTTCATCATAATCATAGTATCCAATAAAATGAGAAGTTTTAGAGAAATCTTTCAATGCACTGGGACTTTCTGTTTTTGTCGTGAGATATTAAAATGTATCCTCTTGCCATTTCAATGTATTAAAACATATAAAAACACCCTTCGCATCTTAATATCAGCAACATCTTGGCATCATATTTTTATGCCAAATCTCACATGAATCTGATGAACCATCTTGGAGGAGTACGTTAAAATTGGTCATGTGTCGAACGCATATTACCCCACTACCTCTTGGGTGTGGCTAATGAAATGTGTTTGTTTTCGTGACCCCACCGACCAGATTTGGTGAGCATAGCTGAAACAATATGCCAACCACAGGGCTCTGTAACATAACCTGGCTATTGCAACTTGTCAATGGTTTGTGAGCATTGGTCTGGCCAAGCTGTGTTGTAAATCCATTTCTCAGAAGGCGGGCTTAACCCACCTCTTTCAAATGCCTCTGTTTGCTTACTGGACGAAGCTTCAACCAATCACACCCCTCTGTCCTCTGACGTATACGCAGCGAAGGAAACTGCTTGATCCAAACAAAAAGTAGTAGTAGCGTGTAGTCATATAGAAATGGCGTTAAATTATATTGTCGGACTTGTGAGGTGAACATGGGAGTGGCTGGTGTTTTTGGTCATTCAATATTGATATTCAAAAAACGAATCAGTGCAATCAAAGGCGAAATGACCACAACAACAGGGTTCTCGCAAAGCCCCATCGACTTGGCTACCAGCGGGGCTAACTGGTAAATTTTAAACTTTTACCGAAGCCGGTCGGTAGCATTGTGAAAACGTCCTTTCCCGCAACAAATGCTTAAAGGGCTGCACTTTGCTCTCTTTTCAGAGAGAACTTCCCTTTGAATTTGTCCAAAACAGCAGCTACAACTGCATTGAAATCTTGCCGTTGCTCCACGTTCGCCATGTTGACAGAGACTGAGATAGATTTCCGGTCGCTAAACTACCATGTCATTGCCTTTTTGAAATGCTTGATTTTCATTGGCTCCCATTCCTAAGCAGAATCAGAAATGGTGTAGACAGGCAGCTTGGCCAGACTGACTTGCTCGCGAAATGCAGCGTCACAGGCAGTATGGGCACGCCCAGGCCATCTGTAACATAACACGCCAGCCAAAGCTTTGTCTCTGAGAGCCGACCATCAGTTCTGATGTGTGTACAAAATTTCATGAGTTTTTGTACATGGGAAGTGCCTCAAAAAAGGCAGAGTTTGGAAGAAGAAGAAAGAAAGAAGAATGCTCTTTTGAAAAGCAATAAGGCTTCACACCTCTGGTGCTCGGGCCCTAACAAGAGGATTATGCAATGCTGTTATGTGGGTAAAACCCTGCATAAAGGTAACCCAGAGCTCCATCTTGTGTTCGCCGAAAGCAAATCACTTGCGCAACTGCATGCTTGTTTTCTTCACACATTCCTCCATCACCCACAATGTTTTGTTGTTGTTCATTTGTTTTGTCTTAATTAGATTTCAGATGTGATGAGGATCTGTTTGTACATTGTGCTCTTTCTGTCACTACACACACACACACTGAAATAATTATCCCTGTGAATAACTCTCTTAAATCTGACTGCCTTGTAGATTTTTGACAACATTGAGAGGGATGACACAACGGAAGTATGCTTCGTTGACATCGCCTATGACGAGATCCCTGAGCGACATTACAAAGAATCAGAGGTGAGACCTCATAACTCGTGGTTTTGGGGACATATCTTGCCATGCTCTTGAAAATCATATAACTTACACAAATGTTGAGATTTGATTCAAGTGGTCTAAGGAATGGAATATTTGAATTTAAATGCAACATGCTTTCCTTGTTGTTGGCATCGGTGTTGATTACACAGCCACTCACCTCAGTTAAGTGTCTATTTGCATATCTCTGGAAAGTCTGTTTCAGTTCTCCATAGCTTCAGTCAGTAAGTAGTTCTGTTTGTACATGTGTTAAAAATCAACAGTGACACCTCCAGGCATTAGTAAGTCCGACAGTTGATCAGTGGGCGCAGAAGCACCACTACCACTGCCACCCAGATGAAGGCCAGTTTGTGTGTATTTCCACCAGCCCTCTTCTGAATGAGAACAAGCTACTGTCGGATCAATACCCCCTCAATTCACTGCCTGTCTCCTCTCTGTATACTCCATTGAGCGGGGAAATGTTCGGCCAATCAATGCGATTTAATGAATCAAGGAGCCAGTCGCGGTGGGTTTTTTACCGGGCCCATAGCTCAAGCCAGCAGACGCATGGTAATGTGCCATTGACTGGTGGGCCAGTCGTTGCTCAAATGAGATCTCATGCTGATTAGTATGCAATTAAAATCAGCGTTTTTCTCTCACTGGGACTCCTGTCATTATCTGGCAAGGGTAAAACAATACCTGCTCGTGGATGATCCAGTTTGATTAACAGACCTTGTCAGTTTAAGAGCATATCAAATTAAAGTCGGCTACTTCCAGTCCATAGAAAGATATTTGTGAAAACATATGGCGAGTTATGGAAGCTATGGCGTGAAGTCTTAATCAGGTGAATGAAAACAGACTCATTTATTTGTGAATGGGGTTAGCAACATGTTGAGACTCCAGACTGTTTCTGAGTTTATCATTCCAATCATGCAGCATAATGTGTGCGTAAACTCCACCATAGCAATCACTGAAATGAATCCATTTGTACCACCGCAACATTTACATTTCCGGCTCCACCAAAAACAACTGCATTGTAGTGAGCTGCGGAGATCAAAGCGTTTGTGCTGGAAGAGGAAATGAAGATGCAGGGGAGTAACACACCTCATTACCCACCTCCTCCCAACCTGGTGTACGGCAGGAGGCCTGCGCCCCACCGAGAGCAGCTAATTAGCACCTCCTGCTCTGCACCCTCATCACGATCAGCGGGCGGCAATCTGGCTACAATTTGCTCCCTCACAATCAGCCCACAGTGTGATCACAATCACAATCAAACACTAATTGTCCAATCTTTGGGACAGACGAACACAATGCTTGCGAGATTCTCTTCTGATATTAGCTGTCATGCAAATGGCAGTACTTGGTTGGTCATACCACCTGGAGGTGATGAAGGCTTTGGACACAATGCAGACATACTCCGGATAAGATGCACACAAGCACATTGGATAAGACACACATTGAATAAGATGCACACATAAACACTACATAATATACACATAGACACAAACCAACTAGGACACATACATGTCCACTGCATAAGAAGCACATACACATTGGAAAATATGTTGGCAAAAAAAGATTGTGAGCATGAGACTATTTTAATTTTTTTTTTTTTTTTTTTGAGGTGCAGAATATATTATTATGGTTAGATTCAGCTGCAAATACAGACTTCACAGAAATATAATAGATATGAGAACAAAAGATAATAATAATTGAATATTAATAATGTAGTTTAATGTAGTACCTTTCCAGATACCCAGTGTCTCTTTACAAGCAGGGCTTTAGTTGTTTTTGAGGGGGGTGAGATTAGAGACCAAAAGCCTTAGTGAATAGATGTGTTTCGAGATGCTTTTTGAACGAGACCAGTGAGGGGGCATTGCGTTTATGAGGTGGTAGGCTGTTCCAAAGCGTCAAGGAAGCAACACAAGAGACAGTGACAGCAGCTCGCACGAGCATCATAATACAAAGAGTAAATGTTGGTACATCTTCAACGGAAGTGTGACATCAATGTAGACGCCTACGTGAACATATTAACCCAGCAATCTTCACGACTCCCGCATTAATTCAAGGCCCACGTACGCCCGATGTGTGTGTGATTCAAAAGCCTAATTAGTTGGCCTGAAAGGAAGTGTCTTAGTGATGTAAAGCTTAAGTGTCGAATATGGGGCCTATTGTGTGGAACGTCTGCTTTATAATTAGACTTCCGCAGTTCATTATCAAAAGGGCATTGTGTAACAATCTTGGTGCAGTTGGTTTTTTATGAGAAGACTCTTGTGGCTGTGCTAAGTGGCACTCTCATGCCTCACATATATCTGGAACCATTACATATGATAGTACAGGATGTGCACAGTGTGATATGTATGGTTTTTGCATTTGAACATTAATATTTTACCAGTTTTTTGTTTCTGTATGTTTAAGCCCATAGCTGCTTTGAAGAGAGAGAGAAATAAAAACAGAAATAGGTCCAGACTTTGGTCAAAGTTAACTAATCATACTTTTGAGAGAGATGCGCTGAAAATCTGCTACCTGCTAACCTTGAGTTTTACTGGTCTTTCTTGTCCACACTTAAGACTCCAAGCAGAGGGCTCTTGTAAAAAAAACTCTGCAGGTTTTCCTTCACACATACATCACCTGCAAAAAGCCCTAAAAAGAGATCAGGCAGTTTTGTACAAAAAAAATCACAATGGATCATGTGTCCTGCATATACTGATGAAAGTATTACAATGCATTTAGGAGTACAGATTCATTAATGTAGTTACTGGATAATCTATAGAGTGCTGACTGCCTTAGGCTTAGTATGTTTAGTATACAGTATGTGTGTAAACCACAGTGCTTACTTTTGTCGAGATCTTACAACTTAAATGATTATGAGTGCTTAAAAAAACCGAAGGATTATTTTTGAGCAAATTGCAGAATGTAGGACACATACTGTTTGTTCAATTAATTCAGTATAGCTTTATTAATAACAGCCTGTGTGTGTAATCATAACCACTGAATATTTTGCCTGTCTCAACCAGCATAGTCTCAGGGTTCACTGTGCTATCCTGAACACCTATTCATCACTCCCTCTCAGGACCTCCGCTACTTCAAGTCAGAGAAGACATCCAGGGGCATGCTGAAGGAGGACTGGAGAGACACCCAGGACCCAATCATGTGCTCCTACAAACTCGTCACGGTCAAGTTTGAGGTGTGGGGCCTACAGACCCGCGTGGAACAGTTTGTGCACAAGGTCAGGACTTCTAACTCAACTATGAATTCTCATAGCTTTTGTTGCCGTCAGGATTCAAGATGCTCTCTTCCTTTCTCACTCCCCCCCTGCTTTCCCTCTCTCTTTGTCTCTTGAAGATTATTAGGGATGTCCTTCTTCTGGGTCACAGGCAGGCCTTTGCTTGGGTGGATGAATGGATTGGTAAGTTTGCCATGTCAAAATGAATGTTTGTTCAGTGCCCTTAGTTGTTGGTTATTTACTAGTTGGGGAGAAAGAGTGTTTAACTCCAAATGGGTTTAAACGATATACTCTTTGTCACTGAGTTGTTAGGCATGTCAGCTGATGAATGCATTTCTGCACTAGTCCCAGCATATGCTTAAGAGTACATTTTTTTCTTTCTTAATTAGTTTCCAAGATAGTCTACATCTCACTAAAAAGTAGATACATAAAGAAATGTATAAAGCTAGTGTCACACACAGAGCAGTGTTTGGTGAAGACCAGTTTGACCATATTGACCATGTTTAATGTTGGTGTTTGGTGAAGAGCTGTTTGACCGTATTGACTATATTTAATGTTTGGTGGTCAGCTGTGTGACTGTGTGTCTCCTGTGCAGACATGACGATGGAGGAGGTGCGGGAGTACGAGCGTGTCACGCAGGAGGCCACCAACAAGAAGATCGGCTCCTTCCCCCCCGCCATCACCATCAGCAACACACCACTGGCCTCCTGCGGCCCCTCCAGTGCCCCCTCCACCCCCCTGTCCACCGAGGCCCCTGACTTCCTGCCTGCGCCAAAGGACCTGCCCCGCAAGAAGTCTGCCCCCGAGACCCTCACCCTGCCCGACACCAGCCGCCGAGGATCCTCTTACCGCCTGCCAAACTTGTTTTTCTGGCCCAGCTCAGGGCAGAACGAGTGAGAGAAGAGACCTGGATATTCCTCCTGGGAATTTCTCCTGGGCTTTTTCTGGAAGTTTCTCGTTGGAACGTCTTCTGGGCCACCACTGGGTGATGTCATGCTTCTGAATCAGCGAGGGTGCTGTCTAAGACTGACAGAGGAGGAGAGACCCAAAGTAGACACTAAAAGACCTGCAGTGGAAACTCTGTAGGTCTTTTCATTCTAAAGACATTTTCATGTGTAGTTCAGTTTTTCTGTAAATGGTTCTCACTGCACTGCTTTGAAAAACAACCTCAGGCTTCATAAACAAATTTAAATGACTAAAGTTAAAGCTAACAGGATGGTAGAATGATGATGAATCTTTAAGTAAGAAGAGCATTGATATTGCTGTGGAACCAGAAACCGTTTACATATTTAGGTGTCTACCGGCCAAGATGCAGGCACAGATTTCTCAGAAGCACATAGATGAACTGTCCCAAACATTCACAGGTCCAGATGTCTTCAATCCAATTTCTCTCCAGTGCTAACAACCGACTGTTGATGGTCATGCATTTATACTCTACAATCTGGGCTTTTGAACTGGAAATAATTTTACTCCGATTCTTGACTAGTGCACTTAGTGATGTCAGTTTATTGTACATAGTGATGTCAGTTTCTACTGTAATGCGTATTCAAACTGGTTTTCCAAAGCATGTATTCTGTATTGTACTCTATATTCAAACTGGTTTTCCAAAGCCTTTATTCTGTATTGTACTGTATATTTAAACTGGATTCCCAAAGCCTGTGTTATGTATACTTTAACTGGTTTTCCAGTATCCTTCCAGACTGTTGATGGGGGTGGCCATAAGATTAGGTGTAAATAATTCAGAACTGCTTGAATAGACAGTGATACCATATCTCAGTAATATTGTTGAATGTTAAATTTCAGCAAAAATTGCTCCTTTGTTTGGTTTCTGTGAAATTAAAACTTGATTGCAAATAGCCTTGCTAGATTTTGTGAATATTTAGTCAACAGCCCCTTCACTGTGAGGGCCTACCTTTTTATTCTATAGCACCATCTAATGGAATAAGGAGGTGGGCTTCCAAGTGTACAATGAATTTCCAAGGATTCCCTCGCTCTCTGTCAAAGGTGTTAATGTGCTGTAAGTGTCATGTGTAAATCCATGCCATTATGTTGTATGTATGTACAAGGTTGACGTTGCCACTGAAGCTGTGGTGCTATGCTCTCTTTCTGTAATGCTTTATTTATCAAGATGAGTATGAGGGGGACTCCTGATAGTCTGTGCAGAACACTGATTACAAACGCAGTGAGCTAGAATAAGCCCATTTTTGGGTGGGTGGGAGGGGGGTGGCATGATAAGTATCATTTTCAAGAGGCCTAAGTTTGTATTTTCCTTTTCCCTAATGTGGAAAGCACGGCATAAGAGAGATGGCCTGATCAGAATTCAAGCTTCAGCTCTCAAACAAGATCAGTGTGCTACAGAATTGAAAACCAGTTATATGAGATGATCATGGAATTGTGCTTAAGGGTCACTTGGGCACACTTGGCCACGTATGCAGTGGTGTTGAGTATTTTTCACATACTGCTGTCCTCAGTGACATACGAAACACAATGCATAACAAAAATAGACACCACCTGTAACACACACCTCCCTTTGAAGCCATCCCTCAGAGAAAATGAATATGAAACAGCCATTCTCTCAGGCCATGACTGGCTTTTATTCTGTCACAATCATCATATACTCGGAATGCCTTTGAGTATAATATACAGACAACAGCGGCATTGAAATATGTAAATACTGTATGTTATAACTTCACGCTTCTGCAACTAATCTAAAATAGACAGCAGCAAGTTTATCCCTGGGAGATCTCTCTTTACACAATCTGCACATAGATTCACGCTAATGTTTCCCTTTCATAAAGGGACTGATTGGTTGTAGAGAATAATGATGAGATTGTGCAGTTTACAATAACCTCTGCATGTACCGACATCTTACAAGACTTTGAGGCTGTCCATTAGCAGTCTCATGTTTGTATAGATTCAACCTTAGATTCATCACACAATATTCACTGTATTTTTGCACTGTATTTTTATTTTCTTTTTCAATGCCACTTGCTTAGATGATGCTTTTGTTGTGCTATTATATAATGGTAGAATTGCAGCTTTGGCAAAACTGTTTATAATGTGGCCTGTTTTCCATAAAATGCATAATTTATGTTTAACTCCCTGTTTGGTTGAAATCTGAATTTATGGTGTTTACAGTATGAATAGTTTATGCAATCAGTGAAATATGAAACAACACTTGATTCGTACACATAATATCTTTTTTTTTTTTGCGTATATGATTATTCGCTAAATTAAATAAAATATTTGGGAAACATATTTTATGTTATAGATTCTATTCATTCAAAAACACCCTTATGGATGAAGTGGTGCCATACTGTCCACACTTACATGAGTCTAGCTATCAGAGGATTCTTGCCCTGGAAGTAGTATGTAACAGGGTTCTTCCCAAAATTCATGTGTTACGGGCACCTGCTGATATAATTAAAATTGGATGACTACACCGTAGTTGCAGCCTATTTTATTAGTAGATGCATGCAAAACTTAATTTTACAGTGTATCTATAACCACACTGATAGAAACAAAGCTGTTCAAAAGACAAATTGTTTTCCCTTGAACAGTTAAAGACATCTGCTACGCTATGCTAATCTCACTGTCGCAGTGCAATCGCAGTGCATTGCCACGGGTTAATAACACACAATTATTGTTGTGGATTTTTTATATAATGGGGCAGATATTTCATATGGGTCTAATCATAGAGCAATTGGCCATTCTCTCAGGCCATGACTGTCTTTTATTCTGTCACAATCTTTTATTTTGACAGACAGTGTCTTTAAGGAAGTGATGTAGAGAGGCTCGACCGCTCTACTCGACGAGCCCATAGTCGCCCTGCCCCTTTAGTTTGTGCAGTTGATGTGACAGTGTGTGTTGTATTTAGCCATAATGTACATTATGAAGTAAGTTCAGCAGACCACCTAAGATAAGATGAAGGGGTGTTTTTGAAGAATCGTCTTGTCGACTTGGACCACACTTCTAGGACTGGTTTTACCGTCAGAGACAGCTGTGTCACCTTCTCCTTGGTGTACTCGTAGGTAAGCAGACTGTCTCATGCAAACCAAACTGACAGTAAAAGTAGCTTGCTGTCAAGAATGTTGTAAAATGAGAGTAAAGAATAGTGTAAAAATAATTGCCAGGTTGGGTAGAGGAGATCATATTTGTAACTTGTAAAATTTGACCTTACGACTTGCTAGCCGATATGACATGACAGGGTAGGATAGTACCTGTTACCTATGACTTAGAGGTAACTTAGAGGACTAATGGCAGAATGACCTAGCCATGCGACTTGTCAAAGACCTACAACGCTAGCAATAGCAGTCTACCTTTTAAAACATTTCATTTAAAGCTATAACGATGCTCTCTAAGCATAGTCCTGAATTAATGCAATGTGGTAATATTGGCGATGTTAGCCAATACATAACATTACAACTACAGTCTAGTCACCGTTTAGTGTGGCTCCCTGTTTTGTGTACTTGAGCAATTCTTGATGTCTTTCAGTGCTCACATTTCTTTGGGGCCAGGCAAGGGATGGTGGGCTATGACCCACGCTCCAGCAATGCCGTACGCAGCCCTGAGGAGGCAGCTTTGGCTGGATCCGCGGCTGGCATGGTGACGCGCGCCCTCATCAGCCCCCTGGATGTCATAAAAATCAGATTCCAGGTAGGAGTCTTAAACCATAGATATAAGTATTACATATCGATGTCCTAAACTTCGATTAAAACGCTAATGGCGGTGATGGCTCTTCCTGTAAAAGATGGGCTTGTTTAGAACTGTATGGGCGTGTCCGTTGAGTGAGTAATATTTTCCACCCAAAACAGCAGTCCAAACCAGCCGCAAGTATGGTAACAGACTCATTCGAAAAGACTCCCGCCCTGTTTTGGGGGCATTTTCTCCTTTTAAATTCTGCAGGATCTTGTACAGTGCTGACCAAAATGAATAGGTAGAAATATGTGAGAACTGTATCGGTCACTAAGAACAGCTGTTAAGTGTTAATAATGTAACCACAGGGCTTACTGTGTTAAAACTGATGTACAAGACTGCTTCAAAACTATATCCTGATGCTGCAGCTCATTCTGATACTGTTGAGGGTGATAGTTGTCACTTAGACAATTGTCTCTGCAAAACCCCCATGTGTCTGTGATTTGGACTGGGGCAGCTGTGGCCTAATGGTTAGGGAGTTGGTCTTAGGATCGGAGTGTCGCAGGTGTCAGTAGGAAAAAAAATGTTTGTGGTGGAGTGATGTGATTAAAGAACACCCTCCTGCACCCTCATCCATGGCAGAAGTGCCATTGAGCAAGGCATCTAATCCCATGTCGCTTCAGGGGCTTCAGGGGGACTGTCCCTGTACTTAATTCACTGTAAGTCGCTCTGGATAAGAGCGTCACCTAAATGCAATGTAATGTAATGTATTGTTATGACTGACCCCACTCCTGCATGCAGCTCCAGATTGAGCAGGTGTCCTCACGGAGGCCCAAGGGCAAGTACTGGGGTCTGGTGCAGGCCAGCCGCCGCATCCTCAGGGAGGAGGGCCTGCCCGCCTTCTGGAAGGGCCATGTTCCCGCTCAGCTCCTCTCCATCTGCTTCGGGGCAGTGCAGGTACTGTGGCGTTACGCCGCACCAACACAAATGAGGAGTCCACGGGAAAAACGGCCATGATCACAACATGCAGAAACTGAGACAATGTCATTCATACGTTTGATTTTTTTAATTAGATTTAGTAGTAAATGCTATTTCAAAATATTTTGAAATTGAAACTATGCTTGTTTATTCATATAATTGCTTTGGGAAAGCTGGGGTATTAATGCCACTACCCATAGGGGGAGTAACTTGAAAAAAATGTGATTTTGTGACCATGCCTGTTTTTCCCATGGGCTCCTCAAATGTTACCCAGGTTCCTTTCAAACAAAAGGTGGAATATGTTGCTCAGAATCATGTGTAAAATGCTGCATTGTCAAAAAGGATAAATGCTATGTGCACATCTGTAATGAGAAGGAGCTGGACCAAAATTACAGAAATTGCACACATCAGCTCCCCAAAAACGTATCCTTTATTCAAGTTCCCATAGCAAGTGATTTTTTTAGCATCTGTGGACCTCAACTTTTCTTTTAAATAGTTGCCAACTGTGCTTGAAGCTGGTGACAGAATTTGTGAGCTTTACTGTCACTTAAGATGATTTACTTCCTCACCCTGCGGTTGTCTGTTAGATATTTCCCCAAGTGTTTGGATTTCATTCTGAAATGACATTGTCCACACTTTTTCTTCACATTGACAGTTTGCCACTTTCGAGACCCTCACAGAAGTGGTGCACAAGAATACCACATACAGCTGCCAGACCGCTGGCGCCCATTTTGTGTGCGGGGGGTTGGCAGCATGTTCCGCCACTGTCGCCTGCCAGCCACTAGACACGCTGCGCACCCGCTTCGCCGCCCAAGGAGAGCCTAAGGTCAGCTGGGACTCCACAGAGAGGAGGGGCCGAAATTCTAATTAAACTCAGTTCTTAAAGCAACACTAAGTAGTTTTCGTCTTCGGTCGCCCTACAGGTTGGAAGTGTACCCATGGTTGAGATGCCCTTGAGCAAGGCATCTAACCCCACACTGCTCCAGGGACTGTAACTGAAACCCTGTAAATATCTGTAAGTCGCTCTGGATAGGAGCGTCAGCTAAGTGTAATGTAATGTAATTGTCTCTCATTCAAACTACAGATAGACGGCCCGCTCCTCCAGTTATAGCCCATGGAGGGCGGCAAATCGAATTTAGAAGAGCCTTTCACCCAGTTACAAGTTGATGAACCACTGAAAGGATTTTGAAAACATTGCTTCAAGGTTGAAAAAACTACTTCGTGTTGCTATAAGTTGGGTCCTCTTTAGAAAGTAAGGTGAGATCTGGTTTGGTAACGTGTATATATCAGAAAGCTGTTTGAAAAGATGCTGAAAACCTCTCAAGTCAGTAGTAAGTAAGTAAGTAAGTACTACGGGCAAGTAAGTAGGCGGGAGAAATGAAATTCAAAGTCAGTTCTGAAGTTGGGTTCCCTTTAATAATAAACATGGGACAGATCACACATTGAGTTTATCATTATGACTCTACATATGCAGGGATTCATACCACTGTACTATGCATCTTGTATACTTAATTGTTGTTGTTGTTTTTTTTTTCAATTAGACGTAAGTATGTTTATTGATATTTGCTTTGCAGATTTATCGAAACCTGAGACACGCTGTGTTCACCATGTACGGGACAGAGGGGATGTTTACATTCTACCGTGGCCTGGTGCCAACACTAGTGGCCGTGTTCCCCTACGCTGGCCTGCAGTTCTTCTCCTACAATATCCTCAAAGGTCTCACTGGACCACAAAACTCTAAAGAGTCTAAAGGTTTGTGTCTTGTTGACCCTTTGACCTCTTAGAACATTCAGTGTAAATTGGACATACATTGAAAAGTGTACACACTTTACATATTTAAGCATGGGTCCATTAGAGATGTGTTTCACAATTACGCAATCACAATGTCACAATATCAGTTTCACAATAACATATTTCATAATATCGGCTACAATTAGGCAGCTTCTCAACAAGTGTACTACCCATTCCAGGGGGCCTCCAGAGCCTAATGTGCGGAAGCCTGTCTGGGGTCATCAGTAAAACTCTCACATATCCCTTTGACCTCTTCAAGAAGAGGCTTCAAGTAGCTGGCTTTGAGGAGGCCAGGAAACATTTTGGACAGGTGGGCTATCTGAAGGACTGTGTGTTATGAGCTATGGTGTGTTATTATAGTAACAGAAATATTTCGAAAAAAATATGTATGTATAAAGACTCACGCTAGTGTTGCATTACCAATTTTTAAAGGAAATGCTATGTCAAGCCAACCTCTTGAAAGGCTCTTTTTTATTTTGTTTACTTAATGTAATCATGTTTGTGCATAAAACTTATACTGAATGAATTAGACGTTTCAGTTATAACTTGTGTTATGGTCCCAATGTTGTCCCCTTCCCTTCTGCAGGTGCGGACGTATCAGGGTTTTCGGGACTGTGTGGTGTCCATAGCCAGAGAGGAGGGCATCAAGGGCTTCTTCAAAGGACTCTCCCCCAGTCTGGTAAAGGCTGCAGCCTCGACAGGCCTCACTTTCTTTACCTATGAAGTCTTTGTCAATCTCCTTGTCCGGCTGAAGGAAAACTGAAAGGAGAACCACTTAGCAGTCAAGGACTTCAGAGTTTTTCCTACCTCTAAAAGGGGCGGCTGGGTGGTTGGAGGCTGGATGGTGCTGAAGGTCCCAGAATCACGCACATGGAGAAAGTGCCATTGTTTAGATATCGACACATCTGGCATTGCACTGAAGGGATGCTGGTCATGCTTACACGTATCTTCTCATTCAATGACAACTTGATGAACAAGACAATCTGGCTAAATGGGCTAAAATTCACCTATTTTAAATGTGTCTAAATTGGTTCTAATTTGAAAATGCACATCACTTTTAACTAAATTTACATGTATTTTATGAATAAGGGATGTAGTTTGCTTTAAAAATATTAGTCATGGTAATATAAATACACCACAAAATAATACAATGGCAAATGTCATACATACTAATAGATCTTACTATAACACATGGTGTTGCCAAGCCTTAAAATGGACATTTAAAATGTGCATATTTTGTGCAAATGTAATGAACCCTGTTTGAGTGGCCTTGGTTGCAGTACTGTAAGGACAGTCTGCATATTGCAAGCGCCATTTAAAAAAACTTTTATTTATATTCATGTATGCTGACAACTACCACCAGGGGGAGCTCCAGGAAGCGTTTACGGTCACTAACTAATCCTCAGAGAACAACTTGGTCTGTCAAAACATTTTCAGCTACACAAAATGCTGTGACAATAGTTTACAAATTCAACACATTTTTTATTTAGCAGCATACTGTAAACATAGACATCATATACATTACATTATTACACAGCAGAAAAAAAGTTAAATATACTGTTACCACCACATAATTTTTTAAACCAAATTTGAACCAGTTTTTTATTCAGTCTTGTCCCTTAATAGACAATAACTACTCAAAACCTTTTTGTTTTCTTATTAATACTGTTTGCCTGGCAGGTGGTCAGGTCAGGTGACCACAGTAATGAAGTGAAAGTGAGTCCAATTGGTCATTGCGATTACAGGGCACACACCCAGCCCAAATCATGTGTGAGGGGGACGGTACCATGCTCAGGGCACCACAGTGGCACTTCTGGAAGTTGGTGGATTCGGACCTGCGACCCTCCAGTCACAGGGCTGCTACGTTAACTGCCAGACCACCACTGCCCTGCAGCAGACTGCAACCAAAGATGTTGGATTACATTTGAGTATATTCAAGTAAATATTTAAGTGAAGTTCTGGTAGTACATACCTGAACGACACAGACGTAGACTTTCTATCTTTCATAGCGAGAAAAACGCTCCTGTGTGGTCACTGGTGTGCTCTGTAAGCTGAGTCATTGACCAGTAGTAGATTTTCTTAATGGAGAATCACGTGACTGGTAAGTAACTAGGCCCCAGACCTCTCTTTGGAGGTGATAACCACTGTGGTGTACAACCCCCTCACAGCACAAAAGCAAAAAGTTCTTAGTTTAGTGATAATAAGGCAATAGAACAATCTTTGAATAACTGATATAAAATCTCCCTTCCCCTTGACTGGCTGGTTCAGATCAGTTCAAGCTGCTCTGACTTCTGAAGTTGCATTGGGAAGATGGGTGTAACACTGGCCTTGAAGTGTCTTACTTTTTAAAGAGGAAATATTATCTCAGTCCATGTTCAGTTCTCGGTGTGTGTATGTGTGTGTGTGTGTTTGTTTTCGTTTTTAAAAGATGTCGTCAAAGGTCAGCCCCAAACTGAAATGTAGATCGGGACATCAACCCTTATCCTGCTATTCAGTCATTTCATTACTTCGGTTAAATATTTCCACTCCATTCCATTTTCCACTCTGTATCATTCAGTCGTCATGACATTATCATCACAGTAGCTTCTAGAGTCAGTTTGACACCTTATTTTACGGTGGCAGTAGGAAAGGATGTGGATTCCTCAGTTGTCTTTTTGTCTAGCCTCAAAGCAAAGGTATTTTAACATGGTTTTGTTTCAGTTTGCTTCAAATGTTACAGTTGAACTTGTACATGGGTCATCTCTTTCTTTTACCTGTTTTCATATTTACAGCTTTGTCCAAAAACAACGTGCAAAAACATACATTTGTTTACGGTACTTTTGGTTGTAAAGTGGATTGACGTAAAGCCTACCACATCAGACCAGCCCCTTTCCACTCCATCATCGTACTTTCCTGTTGTGTATCATCATATTTATAAAATGTATGTATGCGCACAGCCTTTTACCTAAACTACTGTAACAAAGCACTTGTATGGTTTACCATGTCATATATATGCAGTACCTTGTAACGGGACATATTTTGTAATTAAAATAATAAAACTATCTGTTGATCTCATGTTTAAATGTTTGAATAAATATTTCTGCTAGCATCTGTTCATCCTTGAAACAATATCCCTTTCCATTTATTAGTTCTGTGGAGGAGAATGAGTCAAAATGTTTGACATTGTTTATGGCAGATATTTTGCAACAAGTTTTGCAAAGCTCACTCACAATTTCCTATTAGCCATGGCCTAACACGTAGGCCTTAAATTTGACTGCTGGATACATGAAAGATACTATTTACTTGCACTGTCCTAATCTGCGTTATCCAGGGGGGAAAGTGAGCCAGTACAGCACAGTACTGCATAGACCTCCACCAAAGATTCAGTGGTGGAATGCATACTACAGAGAGCAGGAGCCAAAACTCAGTCACACAGTCACACTGACTTTTTGCTGACTGCATCCCAGTAACCATAAGGCGGCATCTGCAAACAAACGGCTAAAAGACCAAAGCATGTCACAGGCCACATCATATTCAACACCACAAACCTACCCGTTTGGACTTCGCAAAGGAGCACAACACATGGGAAATTAAAAGGCACAAATATATATATAGTATATATATATATATATTCTCGGGCAAGAAAGAAATTAACCTGGATGGTCCTGTTGGTTTCCAACATTATGCATGACAAGGATATCCCATGTTTTGTATGCGGCACAGTGGAGGAGCCTCCATCATGACCTGGGGTGCTTTTTCCTTTCTTTAAGAAACCATGCTGAAACCATGTTTTTTCTTTAAGAACATGTTTTGTCTGTATAGCCCTTTCTTTGCAGATGCTGTGTTATGGTTACTGCGCTGTAGTCGGCATCAGTATGGGCCTTCATTTGGGATGAGGATTGGTGGGTCTTCACAGACAGCCAGTTGGTTCCTCTGGCTCACCACAGGTTTTTTTGTGGGTCTACACTTGATTCCTTGTTCCACGCCCCTCCGAATCTTTTAAGAAATTAAAAATGATCGTTTTACTGCATGCAACTTAGGCACTGATGGCACGTTACGAGAGGTCTTACTTGCAGCTGCACAATCCTGCCATGTTAGGAGACAGAAAACATTTTTACTTTTTTACCGTTTTGACATGAGAAGGTCATGACAGTATGGATGCTTAACATAAAATGTCATAAAAGCCAGATTTTGCGCAGATTATGCCTTTCAAAGGCTAGGTCTTACACTTGATCAGCCGTCGAAATGTAAATGCCGCTTTCTTACGTTTCTTCTGTTTTTCTTACGAAACTGTTGTTACAAACTGGTTACAACTGCGCAAAATGAGAATTCTCGCAATTGATTTCCCCGGTCTTTACATTCATTGGTTGGAGCGATTAGATCAGCTGACAAAGTTTGCAGTAATCGAAACACTGGAGTGTTTTTTATAAGTTTGAACACTAGGGGGCGACAAGCTGTCAGCTTTGGGGAGGCGGAGCATAGTTTGTTGAGTTTAGGTTGAGTTGGATAAGGTGACACAAGAGACTTCACTAATACGGATGATAATAACGGTTCCAGGTTTTATTGAGGACAACCTGTGGTGCAGCACCTTCGTAAGTGTTAAATGTTTGGAGCCCTATTCATCATCACTGATCACTGTGCGTTATAGTAAGAGTGAGTGAGGGTAATGTCATCCTATCAGCCTTCATCACTTAGCTTAACGTGGTTAGCTTGTTGTCATCCCTTTACTGGGTGTGCTGACGAACTTGGCTTGCAGAATTCCGAGTGCTAGCTCGGCTAGCTGATTGGTAGTGTAAAGCATATTTTAATACCAGGTAGAAGTACCAAACGGAATATTGTGCTGTTGTCTCTGGTAAGAAACTTATATATATATATATATATATATATATATATATATAATGTTGTAGCTTGAATCCATCAAACGTCAGACACGAATCATCTTCGAAATGAATGCAGTCAGCTGTTACAAGCTTTCACACTTGAAAGTGGAGAGCTTTAATAGGCTTCTCCACATTCATCCTAAACTAAACTGAAAGATTTGTTGGTATAACTTTAAAGTTTGACACGCAACTCAACTCAGACTATTACAAGCGTGTATTCACACAAAATTGTTTAGCCACCTTGGTGAAGTGCATTACCATGAAAAGTCAGGATTGTTTAATTACATAAAAAACGTAGTAAATCACCTTTACACACGTCCACAGCGTTAATATCTTCACTTTGACATGAGTATGTTGGCTATCATATTAAAAGCCACAAGGTGTTTGTGGACTTGTTAATAGAAGCATTCTTTCCTGCATCCTGCTGATATCATGGCCTTTTATCCCCCGATGAAAGATGCGCTTACAAACCGCCCGCGGGCATGAGCCCAGATTGATGACTACACAATTTCCCAACCCCGGGGCTGCCACGTGCAGCTGTTCATTGGGCACTGTATGTTGAACGTTCAACGTGTTAGGCCAGTATTGTTGAGTCGTTATTCATCATTTGCTCGATGCAAACCTGTACATGAGATTAAATCTGATCTGACACAGTTTAGGCACTGTCTTAGCGAATAGGCCTGTGCTAAAATGGATCATCATTTAGATGTATTACTAGTCACAGCCAATCAAAAAGGTTATGTGGGAAATCAATACGGATGCTTTCTTTATAACCCCAAACATGGGACCCAAGGGGGCAACCTATCCTCTTGCACATTTTGCTCTGAACAGAGACTTGATATTATTCAAATAAATCAGAGGTTTCACAGTGACACCAACTGGCTGCTGGACCAGTCCAATTCCCAGCTGAGACCCACTGAAGGTAGCCTGTTAAACCAGCCCCTCCTACTTTATTTCATTTTGTACAGAGGGTCTGGCAGAAGTGCTGTATTGAGAGACGATTTCTGGACTCTGCTGAAGTTTAAAACAAGTGGCTCTGCCTTTATTCAATCGGTAAGGTTTGGTCGTGACATGTGCAGTTAGCCTGCTTACACACAATTCAAATGTAGCACACAAAGTCAGCATCATCGCTCACAAACACTCCCTCTGTTCGCGGATTGGCTAGGCAAAAATTCTGCCTAGTACAGCAATGTCGATATAAGCACTGCCAGACCCTCTGTACAAAATTAAATGGAAGTACGAGGAGCTTTACCAGGCTACTCTGAAAGAGACAGGATTGTAGCACCTCTCCTTCCACTCAAGCTGAGAGAGCATGGAGCTCCTTTAATGGGCTGTTTGTGTCCTGTCCAGGCCTCTCCTCTCAGACTGAGTAAATGCGAGGTCCCTGGTGAGGAGTCTGTTGCACAGAATGGAGGGGTCAGGGAAGGAGGAGTACAAGATCCAATCTTTTGACATGGAGACTCAGAACCTGCTTAAGACAGCCCTTAAAGGTGGGTGTGTTTAAACCAAATCAGGTGTGTCTGTTTCTGAGAAATGCACAAAGATAATACATATTTTTTTTCACATTATTTTACCCACAGACAATGATATAAATGTGATTTTCCTCTTTGCACAGATCCCAGTGCAGTAGATTTGGATAAAGTATCAAATGTAATCATGGATCAGTCTCTAAAGGACCAGGTGTTCAGCAAAGAAGCAGGGAGGATTTGCTACACCATTGTACAGGTTGGTATTCTACTTTTCATATCTTGAATATTTCATATGTATTGTCTTTTACCTCTGTTTGTTAAAACCATTAGCTCTCTTGATGTTTACTTTCTAGTTTTTTTTTTTTTAATTAATCCTGCTGCATTGTGGGTCTGAGAGAATTGTAATTTCAATCCTCTGTATGTCCTGTTAATATGGCAGAATTGACAATAAAACCAACTTTCAGGTATAAAAAGAAGGTTGTGCAAGGTGCAGTGCAAAACTCAATCCGTAATCCAGTAAAGAAAAAAGTCTGCACACTTTTTTTTTGTGGTTTATTTCATGGCAAATGTTATTTTGTGCTATAAAATACACTACAAAAAAGACTTTTAAGTGTGCTGACTTTTTTACTTACTGAATAAAACCAACTTTGACATTGACTTAAATGTCTGCATGTGGTAAACAGCACAAAGTCAAAGCAATACACTGATGTACCGTGGCCTTGTGAGCCTCATGATTTGCCCATGGGTCATCCTCAGGCGGAGGCCAAGCAGAACAATGGCAGCGTGTTCCGCCGTAATCTGCTGAACCGCCTGCAGCAGGAGTTCAAAGGTCGCGAGGAGATGCGCAAGCGCTCTGTGCAGGAGTGGGTCTGCTATGTGTCCTTCATCTGCAACGTCTTCGACTACCTCAAGGTACCGCCTAAGGCCTCATTTCCACCGACTTAAGCGTGTACATCACATAACTGTGTACAATATGTGTGTTTGTGTGACAGAATACGCTCAGATCATGCGTGCGGTGGAAACGGTCTAATCTGTTAACATGCATTCTAAATTGAATACGGACAGAAAACGGGCACTTGCTGTCTACGCGCTGTATACGTGGTGTTTGATGGAAATGGGCCCTAAAACTGCACACAAACCCCTTTACCTGCTAGATTACGATCACATCAGTTTATTACTACATAGTTATAGTTAAAAACCTAATAATTAAATAATTGAAATGGACAATGAATGTGCAGACATTTCAAGCATGTGTAGATGCATTCAAGTAAAAAATTCATTGTACTTGGTAAACAACCTTTTGCATATGACTACACTTTGAACTTCAGTGTAGATATTTTCCATGAAAAATTAATTAAAATATAAAAATGACTGTATATGATGAAGATGAGACTGTGATGATGACAGATAAACACGTTCAGTATATTTTAGTATATGCCAACACAAGAAGCACTGCTGAATGAGATTGTGTACTTCCTCTGTGTTAACCCCCAGGTGAATAATATGCCCATGATGGCTCTGGTGCATCCAGTTTACGACTGCCTGTTCCAGCTTGCCCAGCCGGACTCTCTCAGAAACGAAGAGGAGGTAAGCTATAGTAGTCTACGCTAACAGGTCATTCTGAAGGGTGTCAAAAGAAACAAGTGGCTTTTAAATGATTTCATGCAAACCTTTACAGTATTGGTGGCAGACAGTACATCTCACCCTACATATTTATTTATCCTGGAAATGGCATACTGCATGCTACCATCCAGTTTTGGTCAACCTTCAGAAAAAGGTTCAGAAGCCACCATCTGGTATTGCATATTCCAAATCACCTGGTTCCATGGCTGCAACAAATTTGTGGCACTGGACGGTAGCTTCCTTAGCCAGATTTTCAATCACTACTAACATCTATTAATCATTGATTGATGGAGCTGTCTTTTCACATTTCACCAACAACACTGCCCTGCAAACGCAAAGTGCAGTAACTATGTAAACATAGAAACTGAGAAAAATGCCTTTAAAGTTGTCACACGGCCCAGTCAAACATGTTGTACTTAAAATAGTGGTGATGCTTTTATGTACTTTCTTAATAGGAAGAAGCAAGAGATTTAGTCACAAGACAAAGGTGTTATAAAGTCAATTCTATACTAAACTCAGTTTTACAAATGATGTACTAGTTACTGCCTTTGGGCTTTGTAGGGCAGAACAGTTGGTGCAACGTGTTTATTTTTCCCTGTTGGCGCTACAGGTGGACTGCTTGGTGCTGGCGCTGCACCGCATCGGGGAGCAGCTGGAGAGGATGAGCCAGCAGCGCATGGACGAGCTCTTCTGCCTGCTGCGGGACGGCTTCCTGCTGCAGGAGGACCTCTCCTCCCTCGCACGCCTGCTCCTGCTCGAGGTGCTGGAGTTCCGCGCCGGCGGCTGGACCCTCAGCGAGACGGCGCAGAAGTACTACTACAGCGAGGTGACCGACTGACTGAGTGACAGACTGACTGAGGTGTGTGTGGGGAAGGTAGAGGCATAGGAGAAGGAATATTGGGTGATGTAAGTTACGCTAACAATGGAGTTAATTACCATAGGTGAAGTGATTAATTGATGCAGGTTACACTGAACGTGTGTTAGAGAAAGGGCGGTATGTTGTAGGTTTACTTGAAGAGAGGCTTGGCAGGTTGGAGTGTTTAGAGTCAAATAGTACTTCAAGTTGAGGATATTTCACTTTGACTAGACTGAATGATGAAAAGCTAGCAGTGTATGCTTAGTTTTTAGAGGAAATATAAGTTCTGAAACAGGACATGGTGATGGATAATAACCTAATGTTTTTAAAATGTTTAAATGTTGCTTATGTACTCTGCCATTTGCACTAATATCATTTAACATACTTATGATGTTAATATACTTATGAAGACTGAGGTATATATTTTTTAAAGCAGTTAAGCTCTATAAAATGACAGAGGGCAATGTTAATGAGGCCACCCCCATGGCCAAGGGACATATTTTTACTTCTCAGCATCACCTCTGTAGCTACACTTGAGGTTTTATACAGTGCTATACTAAAAGACTTTGCCCTTTTTTACACTTTGGAATACATGTTAAACATAACACTGATAAAATCTCCTTACTCAGTGTTAACCTGGCATAACTATATATTACCACATGTAAATCTCCTTATTTTATGCCATGCGAATGTTACCTTGTTGGTGCTAAACTGGTTTGATGCTTTAAGCAGTGGTTTGCCAAATATCCCATTGCCATCTGTGGAAAAGATTCTCACAGAATTCATTGAAATCACATTGTCTTCCTAACACACACTGCAACAGAATGGGAAAGCTGTTGGGACCCCATCACTGTATTAACTCTGTACTTACATTTAATATGGTCAGACTAGGTACATAAAATTGGTAGTTTTCACAGGATTTCCATTCCATTAAAATGTTGTTTGTTTTTAAACAACATTTTAATGGAATACTATTGCAGCTTTAAAGTAAGTGTTTACATAGGCAGTCAGGCATAGGAATCAGTTGTGCTATGCTGTTTGTTAAACAACAGTCATATAAACTGTCAAGACTATGATTAAATCAGCAGTAACTTTAGATCATTGTTGCTGTGCCTCTCAATATCATGATTAGATTTTATAGATTCTGAAGGGGTGTCTTTCTAGAAGTCACAATCATTTTTGATTTTGTAAATATTAGCAATACATACTCTGACATCTGAAGTAGTGTTTTATCATTCTTCTGCTGGAATTCAATGAGGATTTATTTTGTTAAGAGGTGCTAAATGAAGTTTGAACTAATCAACTTCTGAGAAAAACATATTTTATACCCTTCCAAAGTTGAAGTAAACTGGTTGACACAGAGTACTTGATATTTTGTGTCAGCTGTATTCCTTAAATACATTTATTGGCAGATTGTGTCTTTTATAAGACATGGACCTGCCATTTCCAAATGTCAGATGAAGTTTGTTTAGTTGAACAGAGGTATTCATAAGAATTGTGTATGGTGTTTTCATACTGTGTGTTTTGTATATTTCTACAAATTTCTAGAAAAGTCAATTCACTATTTGTAAACAGTGGACTTTATACTTTGAAAGAATGCTGGCTTCAATAAAGATCTAATATTTAAGACGACTTTGTGACTAACCATTAATAGCACTGCACTATTGACAATGTCAGCCTCATGCATGAATCCCATACAATATATCACTTCTAATTATTAAAGACATTAATTTATTTTTACAACACACACAGTCCCCAGTCATATTTTACACGGATGGCCTTCCAGCACTACAAGACAGTTAATCTTTCCATTGAGTGGACTGAGCTTTTCGGCGTCTACACTTTACAGGCTGGGTGGACAGAGCCATGGCATGTACACCAGACCCTCACAGTCTGACCTTAAAGTACACTCGCTTCTGTTTGTCCTCTCCTTTTTACCACGTCCAAACTTCAGATCCTTTCAAAGGCGGATTTGCTATATTAGTTCCATTTGGCAGAGTTGCATGTTGAAAAATGTGGTCACCCCTCTTCAATCCCCTCCTCACCAATATGGAGTGAAATGTATGCAGTTACATACAGACCCAGCGATGACCGCTGGACACACAAAGGACACACACTTAACCTTCCTCTCTTCACTGTGAGGCAGGAAGTGGCGGTGTCCGTAGTAACAGTCTGACGGCTGACCCACAGCGGCTCACCACCAGCGGTAGTGTGCGTACGCTCTGTTGGCCTCTGCCATCTTGTGCAGTTCGTGCTTCTTCTTGATCACGTTGCCCTCGTTTGAGAAAGCAGCCAAGAGCTCCTGAGAGAGCTTCTCGTACATGTGCGTGCGACGGTGCTTGTTGTCCCGACACTCCGTGATCATCCACTTCATGGCCAGAAAACGGCGCCGCTGGTCTGTCAGAGGAATAGGAACCTGCCAGGGGACAGTGGTGAAGTTTTTAGCATCCACAGTGACACACAATTCAAACAGATCGGTTGTTTGTCTTTAATTTTAAAATAACAGTCGGATACAGAAAACATTTGTGTGTCTGGAGACGTCACCTGGTAGAATTTGCCCCCTCTCTGAATGCTGGCCAGACCAATGACTGGCTTGCAGTTCTCCAGAGCTTGGTGGAAGATGGTGTAGGGATTGCATTCAATCTCCATCTTGGCCGTTTGTCCAGCTTTGTGGTACTTCTCCACTTGCTTCCTCTTTATTGCCTCTAGTGTCTAAGGTGGAGGGTCAAAGGAATGACGTGAGAGACTTGATCCCAACCTCAGGCTGGGTTTTTGGAAGAACTGGGCATGAAACATAGAATTGTGAGCTGCAGTACTGTGGTTAAACTAAAGGAGGTCTATACAAACAGAATAAAATGCCTGGTATAAAAAGCAATAATTTGCTTTTTTCCAGACAATGTTTCTAATAACATGAAGCCCACAATTGTTGTCATTAAAGTCATATTTAAGTAAGCTTTACATTGAAACTCAAACTTGGCAGACCTTTTACACGCTCCATACCTGATTCATAATGTCCTTGGCTAGGATCTTTTTGCCATCCTGCATCATCATGTTGATAAACTTACTGCATAAAGAAAAAATCACGCTGTGTAAGGCATGGACTCTGTATTTATAGGTGTTATGTATAGATGAATTAGTTGTTGTGGAAACTTACTTCATTAACGGGTCATTGAACCCCGAGCTGGTGACTCCAGACACGGCCGCCTTGATTGGGCGAACTTTTTTCAGCTCGCGTTCGTCAATTTGTTCTGGCGTCAGCTCCGTTTCTGACTTACTGTACGCGTCTCTGCTCGTCTCTGGCTCCAGATAGTACGGATTGTACCGACTCCATCTCACTAATGTCAACCTTTAAGACAATCCATTCGCAAGAACAACTGAAATCAGCAACTTAGGATCGTGCACATAGCCTTGTGTGCACACGCAGCGCAATGACTATCAGTACATTCATTTGCAAAGACCACTGCAGTAGACACCATTAAATTCGTAGACAACAATACAGCTCACGCGAACACTGTCCTACAAAGGCAAAATGCCGTAACTACGTGAACACCGAAACTGAGAAAATGCCTTTAAAGTTGTCATAATAGTAAACATGGTATCATGGTGGTGATACTTAATGTGCTTTCGTAATAGGAAGAAGCAAGAAAGACAAAAAGAGGTCTCATAAAGTCAATTTCTAGTCTAAACTCGGTTTTGACAAAATATGTAGTTACTGCCGTTTGGCTTGGTAGGGCAGAATAGGTTACTAAATATTGCAAGCACCGCTTATACTGATGTATAACGCTGAGTTACATGGTAAGGTTAGCTATGCAATGTTCCTACACACTTGCTAGTCAGTGCACCAGTGCAACAGATCGTAAGGAGATCACACTACATGGACACTATATCTCCATATATAAAGTACAAATTACGCAGACACACAAGGGAATAAACATGAAGAATGAAACAATAAACAGGCATGTTAAACATACATACCTTGGACTCCAAGGTTTTAGCAAGTGTGTCAAGTAAGACGCCATATTGAAAATGTGGAATGTCAGATGAGGACCTTAAAATACAGGTAGCGAACACATTGCCTGTTTCAGTAAAATGCCACCCAGATCCCCTGTCTCCATCCTATTTGTAAAATATTCATGATATAAGGATGCACAGTGCATAGTTTTGTATTTTGTGCAACTGCACAAATCATACCTATTTGCATAATGTGAAACCACCAAGTGTAAATACCATTCATTGTAACGCCACCCATTCATACGAGCGCAGTTTACGGGACGCAATGAGAGGCTATGGCGTACCAGGAAGGAGAGTCGCTGGAATCCTGGCTCAGTGAGTTTATTTGCTCCCTAACGCCTGTAATTTGCATGAACAAATACATTAGGCCAATAGCTGTTATTTCATTGCTGGTTCAATGGTGTGATGATGAATGTGCGTTATGTTGGTTGCCGGTGATGGTAAACCACGTTGTCGTATTTAGCTGTCATCACAAGCTAAAGACTAGCACCAGCCCCATTCAGATCTTTTAGTCTCGACTAAAATGATGCTGCGGGGGTACTGAGTTGACATAGGGTTTGGCAGTCCGATCCTTGGCCCCAGATCACAGCACATCCGATAAAGACGTGTCCTCCTTTAGTTTATCTGTATAGCGTTTTTCATAATGCAACTTGTGATTTACCTGCTGATGTATCGCCTTAGTGATTTAACATTTTTTCGAACTGCTTAAAAGCCTGTGGAATGTTTCTGATCTATGTTCTCGCTACTTTTTGGCCAACACACTTTATCTTTGTCACTGACAGAATAATGCTTTTCATGCAATAAGGAGACGCCTCGGCTAAGCACGATGTGATGAGCCGAATCCTCCATTTGATCTTTAAAGGCATTTTTTAAGTGGCGCTGTTTTTATTCCCTGCAGACAAAGCCACACACCCAACTAATAGGCAGGAAGACTGGGAGTACATCATTGGGTTCTGTGACCAAATTAATAAGGAACTAGAAGGGTAAAAACATTCGTATAACCACCCACATTAGCTCCCGTTGTTTTTTATCCACAATTTTAACTGTCCAATGTTTCTGTTCTTTTCTAGACCACAAATAGCAGTGCAGCTACTCATTCATAAAATCCACTCACCTCAGGAATGGGAAGCACTCCAGGCTTTAACAGTATGTGCAATATTTTTTTTAGCAATGGCAGCCAGCAGTTTTTTGTTATCTGCTCTCTGACTAGCTTCTTGTGCATCTGCAGGTGCTGGAGGCATGCATGAAGAACTGTGGGAAGAGGTTTCATAATGAAATTGCCAAATATAGATTTTTAAATGAACTCATCAAAGCTGTATCGCCCAAGGTAAGGAGAAGTGACGTTTTTTTTGTCAATATTGAACAGAGGGATTTTACCAGCACTGCACAGCACAACACAGCACTTTACCATTTCACTGTGTCCATAGTACTTGGGAGATTCTGTGCCAGAGAAGGTGAAGACCAAAATAATAGAAATCCTGTACAGCTGGACTGTGGCTTTTCCTAATGAAGCTAAAATTGGCGAAGCCTATCAGACGCTGAGAAGACAAGGTAAAGGCCTTTGGCTGTCACCGTAGGGCAGGTACTTTTAATGCTTACCTGTCATTTGAAAATAAGAAACTTGCAATAATGTAGACTTGCCACTTAAAACCATTATATAAATGATGACGTGCAAAAATATATAAAAAGACTGCTGAGGAAAATCTAAAATAAGGCAGAATCCAGGGGGAAACGGGAGGCATGACACAACGTGACAGGTATGCTATAGTGTTATGTGCTACTTAACTCCTTGCTTTCTGTCTAGGGCTCATCACCTCAGACCCTGAGCTCCCTGCTGACCGCATGTTGCTACCCTCCCCTCCAACGCGAACCAAAAATCCAGTTTTTGACAATGAAGACATGGGCAAGGTGTGTCAAGTCACTTTAGTCAACTCACTTTAAATATAATACATTTAAAGCAGCAGTTCATGAATAATGAATAAACACATGAATAAACAATTATATAAATAAATAAATAGTTGTATGTGTGGTGGTCGTGCGTCTATGGGTGAGTAAAGTAGACTGTAACTGAAGTGTAATGTGCCCACAGCTGCTGGCAGAGCTGCTGAAGAGTAAGAATCCAGAGGACCTCCAGGAGGCCAACAGACTCATCAAGAGCATGGTGAAGGAGGTTAGGCACCCCGAGTCACTGGCCCTGAGTCACACTGCACACTCACGATGACGTGGCTCTCTTTACTGCTGATGTCTGTTGTTGACCTACAGAGAAAAGTTTTACTTGGAAACTTCCTGGTGTTATTTTAATAATGGAGTGTTTTCAGTGTTATGTAATACGGAAACCAACTAAACAGCACATCTTTCAGAAACTGGTTTGGGCATCATGTGTCAGTTTTACAAACTCCTCTAAAAAGCATCAGATTTTATAAGCATAATGCAGTACACTTGGGTGGCGGTGGTAGCACACATATATGGTAGCGCTGCCTTTACATTCACATCGCTTACACAGCACTTTCATTGGGAGTGTTGAGGGTACTGTGCTGTAAGTAGGGCTGCTCAATTAATCGAATTCTAATCGTGATAACGATTTCAGGGCCAAACGATCTCAAAACAAAGGGGGCAACAATGTTTTTGTCCTAATTATTTTCTACTGTTTGTACTGTACATTAGATGTATACATTAGACATTTCTACTGTTTGTACATTCGACATCAAAGGAGACTTACTAATGTTTACGAAGAACGGTATTAGGGAAAATCCGAAGGTACAAGAATGTTTTTTCGAAATGTTTTAGAATACATTTTCAATAAATGAAGCATGTTACTGAGGAAAACAAAATAATCGTTTGAATAATCGTGATTTCAGTTTTGGCCCAAATAATCGTGATTCTGATTTTTTCCATAATCGAGCAGCCTTAGCTGTACAGTAAGTGTGTCTCACTGCCCCTGTTATCCCTTCCCAGCAGACGTGTGTCATATTCAGAGTGTGTTGACAGGATGAAGTCAGGGTGCACAAGATGACCAAGCGTATCAAGACCCTGGAGGAGGTGAACAACAACGTGAAGCTACTCGGCGAGATGCTGACCCACTACGACAAAGACAGGTCTTCTGAGTCAGACCGAGAACTTATCAGGGTGAGAGGCAAGCTCTGGTTTCTCACGCCTGCGGTTGTCCACTCAAGACTTTTGTGATCACAATATTTGAAGTTGAACGGGATTCCTATTTGTCATTGTCATTACACACCACACCACAGCACCTAGTGCACACGATGAAAATTGCAACCCGCATTTAATATGGAAAAACAAGGAAGCACGCTCGACACCCTATGTTTTTGTGATTGGGCGCTTAAACTTTTTGAAACTTAAAGACTAAAGAAAAAAAAAAACAAGCACTCTGCAGTTTTTGTTACACTTCTTTTAATCGCCCCACAAACATTTTGGGCTGGCTCACACTGAAGAAGGGTGCCAGCCCAAAACGTTGGTGAGGCAATTAACAAAAAAGTGTAAAAAAAAAGCTGCGGAGAGCTTGCTTTATTTCTTTAAACATACAGTTAACCCAATCACATATGTGAGCAGGTTGATCATTTTCCTCTGTTTGTTTCAGGAGTTGTATGATCGCTGTGACAAGCTGAGGCGCACTGCTTTCAAACTGGCCACAGAGAGCGAGGACAACGACGCCAGTCTGGGTACATGTCATAGGACTTTTGTTTTTAAACCGCTTTAAATCTCCGCCGCCCGTATCCTCAATTCATTCCTTTCTCTGAGTCAGTGTTTAATCTGATTTTTTTTCTCAATGACAGTTAACCTTTTTCTCTACAGGTGACATTTTGCAGGCTAGTGACGACCTGTCCAAGGTCATTAGTCTGTACAGGCGGGTTGTGGAGGGCCAGACAGACAATGGGGACAGCGAGGAGCAGAGACCAGCAGCTGGACCTGAGAGTGAGCACCACGTCCTCCTCCTAATCCTGAACACATAGCCCATAGCCCAGGGCCATCTGCCATAGTCACAGGCAGTAGGTGTGCTTTGCACACAGTGTGCTCCAGTGTATATTTTCACTTGTCACATTCATTTGATGGCATTTCAATTTCATGAATATATACAACTGGATAACTGTAACTATTCCTATACAATTACAATTGTTGTGTAATTACGTCTAATCACTGGAGGTGGACCAGCATCGGTTCTGTGTCAGTTGTGCCTTTGTAATGACTTTAACCTCATTATTGCACAACAGGGTTATTTTTGGGCATATTGTTTTAATAGTCTTAACAGTCCTGCCTCACCTCTGCTTGATCAGGTAATGCTGAGGCTGAAGTCACCGACACACTGATTGACTTGGCAGGCCTTGATGCTCCCACAAATCCTCCGCCGTCTCCACCACCGTCGGTCCCACCCTCAGCAGTCTCTAATCCCTCCCCAGCCAAACAGACGGCCTCCTCCATTCCGGTTCTCCCGCCTCCTCCTCGCCGATTGGCCGGGGCCCCGGGCGGCAGCGCCAGTCAAACATCGAGCCCCAGTCGACAGATCGCCAAGCAGTCTGCACCGCTCTTCCTACTTGATGAAGAGCTGCTATCTTTAGGTTGGAGTACTTCTGCCACCACATGTTGAGCTGATCCTACCTTAATTTAGCAACTGAGACTATTAACCTCGTGAAGAATTAACACAGTCTCAGATGACTGAACATTGCTAGTGCCAATGTTAAATATAGACATGCTATTCAAAGTGAATATTTTTAAAGCTGCAAGACAATATGTCTCAACAAATAGTCCTTTGTCTCACAACAACAGGAGAAAGGCTGTCCAGTTATAATCTCCACATGACAATGACATGCTTGCAATGCTCTGGTCAAAGAGATGAATGGGGTGGCATAACTATGGTTTGTGCTGCTTCCATTCAGGTCTGAATGACCCAGCGCCAGGTGTTGGCAGTCAAGCACAGAGAGCAGAAGACTTCTCCAAGCACCAGTGGGCATCCTTACCGGTGAGGCACCTTTCACCTGCTTCAGCACCTACTGTTCCACTTTAAAAGGTGTACAGATGAGATAGCTTAAAGAGGACCATTGTATGCATTTCCTGTTTTTTTTCTTGATTTCATGTGTGTGTTACGTAGCTTTTGTGTTCATAAATGCTATGCAAAATAGCAGAAATATGATACTACAGAGGGAGTAACTGCATTCCATAGAAACCACATATATTACGTCATTGCATTTCTAGCCAAGTTTCCTACATTTCTTAAGGGACTGGGCGATGTGACCTCTTACCACAGTCCTTACGCAGTGTGAAAAATATGTCAAATATTTCATCATCCATGAAAGAAGCAATACAGAAGAGTTTGCATGTGGCAAGTCATGGCCCATTTTCATTCTAACCTGCCTAACCCTACTGCTTTAATGAGCCTTCTTAACATACTGAACGAGCTGACCTATGCTACTGTGTCAATGCGTGCACATGGACGAGTTGATACCGATTGGAAATGGTTTGGGATTGTATCGAATTCATGTGCACAGGCTAAAGATCGTATAGGGATTGGTTTCGCGAATCCGATTGCAACCCCTGGCTTAAGCCGATGTTAATCCGCTTGGTGCCGCCTTGTGCACAGTATTGGTTTGGATTCGCGTACTGCGCATGTAAGACACCTCGATCCCAGAAGCTTCTGTCCCTGATTTTCATCCATACTGAACGTCGAGGCTTTCTAGTGCCTGCTCTCAACAAATCTCGTTGACCTCAATTGCTTGTAATATAAAACGCCGACGGCACAGTTCATGTTGTATCAAGGAAACTAAAAACGCTGTTTGTTCTTTGATACGGACTTCCAAACAAAGGAGAATGCGCAACATGCATGTAAATGCTGCTCTGTCAACCTCCTCGAGCGCTATCTTTGTTTTGTATGCCGCCAGATTGTTTATTTTCTTTTTAGCAGCCGTCAACCTGAAGTAGTTCTAACACCACTTGTTGAAAGGAATACAGCGCCATCTAGCGTAGCGGAAACGGCCAGATCTCTGACCATTATCCGCTTACACAAACTCTCATGTGCACAGGGATTTGGGACAGACCACCCGTTGGGTAGCAACACCCAATCCAATACAAATCCAATCCGATCTTACCATGTGCCCGTAGTCAGTATCTCAGAGAGGCGAAAAAGAGACATGATATGAAAAAGGCTATTCAATTTGTATTGTCATAATGTTGATTATAAACAATGAAAATAAGCCAATAATGTCTGCTGTGAACAACAAATGCAATTAGGGTGTGCAGTCCAATCACATCTTGTCAATTTGTTTAATGCAAAGAAAATTGTCCTTATAAATAAGGGATTCATGACGTGGGCATATTGTAAGGCTACTCATGAATACATTAAAGCGGCACTATGCAACTTTATCGAGTTAATCATCTTCATAAGTCGGTAAATGCTTAAATGAGGACTTTCTCGGCTGCCCCCACTGTCTGTGCACAGAATACTACGCTTGCAATATCTGGGTGTCCGTCCTGGCACCCTCAGACTCACAAAGTTTCGAATATCACGAAAAGCAGGATCTCTTTAAATTCTGAAGAAATTCTGACATCACTTACCTCGGTGGACATGACTACTTTCATATTTGCTGGTTACTACGATCAGTTGAGTTGAAAGCACATGCACAGGGTGAGGGGAAGGGAAAACAGCCAATTTTTACGTGTCCATTTACTTGGAGACACTAGGGGGAGCTCCGTTCAGAAAAAGCACTCAACGTTTGCATAGCATCTCTTTAACTCTCTGGCTGTTTTCCACAGGTCACTGATACTGGTCTGGATCCATTTGGCCTCCAGGCTTCAGGCCCCGTCTTCTCCACAACACAGACCTCCGCATCTGTTTTCCCTCCTGCCACTCAGAATCTCACCAACAGCGCCCCCTCTGGTCATAGTCTGTCAGAGTTTTCCATGTTGAACCTGGGGGACCTGAAGGGGTGGGTTGAAACACACTGTTATCTTCGGTTGTGTTGTGCTGTATGTATGAAGTCATGAAATCTTTGAACATAAATTGCAGATAAGATTTTATCTAAACAGTATTTTTACTCTGAAGAGTATTTTATTAGAATGTAAAAGTTCCATTCAGTACATTAAACAGTTGAAGAGTTTATATTTGCATGCTTTTTCAATCAAAATCTAAAATACATCCCAATGTTTTTTCCTTGTGACAGCATGGCAGTGCAGCCCACTGCTGGCAACCCCTTTGTGACGGCAGCTGCTCCTGGCCCCGCCTCTCTGGGCCACACTGCCGCTCCGAACCCTCTCCTCCAGATGGGGGCGCTGCCAGGCTCGCCGGCGCTCGGCCACCCCCGTGCCCAGACGGTCGGCTCTGCGCCAGGAAGCCCCCTCTTCCGCTCGCTGTCGCCCGCCCCTTCCTCCCTGCAGGGAAGCCCCGCCAAAGGCCCAGAGATCTCCATGGCCAACCTCCACGTCCCGCTAGATGTCATCAAACCCAGTGAGTGTGCAGATGCCATATGCCAGCAGAGGGGAATGTTCAAACCCATAAATAAATTACACGCTTGGTGAGGTCTGACACGGATATGTAACAGTCACGACACATAGTCCACCCTTTTTTCCGCACCTCTCAGTTTTTCATACATTCAGTAGGCCTTGGGAGTTCATTTACTGTAGATAACCTTGAGCTGCTTATTTAAAATGACACACAGTCTGCACTTGTAATTATGTAGTGCTGAAAAGTTTGCCAGCTGCTTAGTTCTCATCACCTTACAACCGTGCAAATCAGTTGTATTCAGGTTATGCAGTACCTCCATCTGTCCTTAGCCACTTATGTCATTCAGTGTAATCAGGATCCCCTGAATGTTTGACTTTAACGTGGGCTTCCCTGATGTTCCCCTTAGGCTGATGGTTATGGCTCCAGGGGGGTAAGCTAAAGTGGTGGTTAAGTAAGGGATAATGGCCGCCGCTGGGACCGGTTACGTGGAAGTAATGGCGAGGGGAAGGCAAAAAAAACTCTGCGAGTGGAGTGGCGTTCCCTTCGCCAACCAGTCCACGGAACCAGTCACCTTGAAGGCCGTTATCACCTTATCTCCCATTTGCATTTAGAAACAATATATTTTAGACCTTATATATTTCAGATAAAATAATCATACACTGCTGAAATAACCGGTTGATTTGCTACTTTATGGCATATGTCAGGAAACCATGTCATTTAATCATTAATTTGGCTGCTAGAATTGCTATGGTTACCATTCACAAGCACATTGATATGGAGGTGTGATTCAATTTTTTAGATCTACTTCAAAGGTAGCCAGTTATAGAAAGCTAATGCCCACCTTATCAGCCAATGGGAAAAGAGAATCCCATTGTTAAGGGAGATGAATGATAAACCTGGTTTAGTTAACCTAGAGGAGGTTGTAAACCTGTTAGTGGAAGGGCCCAGGGCTTCATTCTCTTAATTTAACAAATGCCAACAGGCTCTTCTATCAGGTTTAGATATCACTACCTCTGGTTTTGTCCAAAACAGCTTTGTCACTTTAACCACCTTTATAGTGTACCCCGCTATGAGGGTGTGTTTGTGTGTTTCTGCAGGTAAGGTCCTGCCTGTAACGGCGTACGATAAAGACGGGGTACGCGTGCTGCTGCACTTTGCCTCCGAGTGCCCAGCAGGCAGAACAGACGTGTTGGTGGTGGTGCTGTCCATGCTAAACACAGCACCGCTACCCATCCGCAACGTCAGTCTGCAGGCAGCCGTCCCCAAGGTAGGACACTGTCTCTGTGTAGGCGTACAAGTCTCTCTCTCTCTCTCTCTCTCTCTCTCTCTCTCTCTCTCTCTCTCTCTCTCTCTCTCTCTCTCTCTCTCAAACACAGACCAACATATATCTACAGGTACACACACAGGTGCTGCTTTGGCTAACTTCATCAGCACAGCAGATATCCTCCGTGTGTGTTTACAGCAATATGTCCTTTTAGGGATTGTAAAGAAAATGCACACAATCATAAAAATAGTAACAATAGTAACTACTAAATACTACTACAGCTACTACTACCAAGAGTATTTTCTTTTTCTGTCAAACACAGACACACTTACACACATATAATCAACGAATTCACCCGCTGTAGACAAACTGCTTGAATGTTTTCCCCAGTCACTGTGGTTTTGTGCATCACCCTTCTGTCTCTGTCTAGTCCATGAGGGTGAAGCTGCAGCCCCCGACAGGAACAGACCTGGCACCGTTTAACCCCATCCTTCCCCCGCCCTCCATCACCCAAATCATGCTGCTGGCCAATCCCCTGAGGGTACGCATCTCACTCAGCACGCCAGCCAATCAATACTGAGCGTCAAATTACACCGTAGACATGGCCTAACTGCTGCCTTTTCTCATTTCCCTGATTGCAGTCAGCTGTGCTCTTCTAAATTGCACTCGTCATTAGTGTTTAATATTTAACATAATCAATACAGTCAATATTTTCAAGTAAGTGCAGTAGTGATGCATGCAAGAGAAAGAATACATTAATCTTCACAGCCAATAGGCAGTGAACAAGCATTATGCAAGGGTGTGGTGTACGTAGTTCCTGATACGCTTCATGTGTTATGTTCTCCCACAGGAGAAGGTACGACTGCGCTTCAAGCTGACGTTCATCCTCGGTGACAGGCAGTATGCGGAGGTGGGGGAGGTGGACCAGTTTCCCCCGCCAAGCCAGTGGGACAAGCTATGACCCTGCGACCTCTGAACCCTGACTGTACGGCTTTGGGGACTCTCTGTGTCCAGTGACCACCGCCTCCGTATGGGGAACCCCCAGCAGGTGGGGAAGGGAGAGAGGCAGAGAAGAGAAGAGTGTATTGTTTTTTTTTTTTTCCAGGTGTCACACAGCTTGTATCGTCCACCCCTCACCATTCCAGTACATAGTCCTGATTGTGTTTCTGACCAAAGGAGGCCAAAAAAATACAGGTCAACCAAGACTTTGTATTCGTATCTTGCAGCATTGACTGAAAGCAGAACAGCGCTTTATGCTGAAGGCTGATCAGACTGCCACTGGTAACGTGGTCCAACATGAAGAAGAGGACATGCTACAACAATGCCCTGCATTCAGATAAGCACACACTGATGGACGAAACCGTCTTTTAAACCCCATGGAAGCGAAAGGACATAGCATGAACGATTTTGCTTTTGTTTATTTTTTGGATTGTGAAGCAGGACCAGGCAAAGATATGTCATCCATCAACTGAGACTCAGTTGTCCAAAAGTTATCCGGCCTGATATTTGCAGAAAATGTTGTCCACAGGTACTCTTTCAAAGCAGCACTAAGCAGTTTTTCCAACCTTAAAATAATGTTTCCAAAATCGTTTCAGTGGTTCATCAACTAATAATAGGGTGAACTGCACTTCTGAATTCGCTTTGTGTTTCTCCATGGGCTCTAACCGCACTGCGCAAGTTTACAGAAGCTGGTCGCTCCTATCTGTAGTTGGAATGAGACATAAGAACGATAATTCTGCTTCCAAAGTGTAGGATGACTGAAGATTAAAATTTGCTTTAGTGTTGCTTCAAAGTATGCAGACTGTAGGTGGATTTCTCTCCTTGAGTAGAAGCCCAGAAACATTCAAACATGTTATATTACAGGCAGAGGGTGTATTAGCAAAGGGATCTTTGAAGTGTCTCTTATTGTACTTTAAGAGATGCAAAGATTGGTACAGCTGTGGTGTCAAGAGGTCTGGAAGCCTGATATTTAATACGGCTGCATGTAGTCCTTTCAGGATATTATTTGGATATTATATTGGCAGCAACAGAAACATTGTCATTAATGTCTCTCTTCTCCAATTCATCTTACCAAAGACTTACTGCCTGCAAAGGCTCTACCTTCAGATGCAGTTGACTATTCTTAGGGCTGCATAATTTTGAAGAGATGGCTAATTGTGATATTTCTCTTTCTGAGAGATATTGCAAATGCGGTATGATTCACAGTATTATTTTTAGAAGGCAACCTTCAGTTCCATACTCAAAATTTAGTTAGTCAACATGTCTTCTGTGTCAGAAGCACAGCTCTCCTAATAGGTACACCTCACTGTCCGTCGCACATGGAGAATGACATGAATATAACAGTCATAGACAAGATTAGCCACTGGCGCGGAGTTGTAAGCCACACAATTAATTGCAGCCTTATGTGTGCTGATAATTGCATTTGTTCAAATAGCAGCTCTTATCAAACATGAATGAATTGTGCAGCCCTAATTAGTGTCCATGAAGGTTTTTGTGGAGACTGTGCCTGTGTGTGTTAAGATCGATAGGATAGGGTTGTGAAGGTCACCGTTTTGACATCTGCAGTAATTGTTTACATTATTGTTGAAGGAAGGTTTTATATTACTAAACATGTTGTGCACATTATCTCTGGTAAGACGATATTGCTATAAGCATTTGGTGAGGTTCAGAAAGTGTGTCTGAAGTGAAGTGCTTTATGATTATTATCCCTCCATAATATCATTGAATTCAGAGGTGTTGTTATTGGGGGTATTCTGCAGTGTCTTGCTGTTGAATCTGGATGTTGAAATGACAAAGACCTGAAAATCCATCTGGACTTCAAATGTCATAACAGCTCCTGGTGATTGCTACTGATGTAACTGAAGCCATGCTAATACTGCTATGCTTTTAGCTCTTGGGGAAACTAAAACATGTATTTCTGTTTACAAGTTATACATCTCACCTCTGAATTTGAAGTGTTTTTAAGGGTAAACCATTATTTGAAAAGCTTGCTTGAATGATGACATGAATTAATAGCAGACATAAGTTTGTATTCAGAAAGCACCCTCATACCTTGGAGAAATTGATTTGAAGCGACCTTGGACAATGGTGTGAGAAACAGGAAGAGATTGCTGTCAGAAGAGCCAGGCTTATGGCAGTCAGCTTAGTCACTGACTCATTTCTGACTTAAGTATTCACCGTGGCAGAAAAATGGAGGACCGTGGCGAATCAAGCTGTGTTGTTACATCACAGGCCACAAAACTTTCTGTTTCACTTTTAAAAGTGTAAACTGGTCCACAGCTTAGACATGAAACTGTTTTAGGTACTGGCTGTAATTTATTTATTGGAGGGAGGATAGTGTATTGTATTATTCAGTATTTATATGACAGTATTGTGATAGTATTGTATGTATTGCAATTGTGAACTCTGGGTAATCAAGCCCAGGACACTGAATCATAACTTGACCAGACTTTCCCCCACAGGACATCCCAACATTAGCATGTGTTGATATTTATGTACTGTAAATTCAAACTAATTATTGAAATCCATCCGTTTGGGCTGGTTTACAGAAGGTCAGTGAACTGTAAGGGGGCATCCATGCACATTAAAGGGCAATGAAGGGTTTGAGAATGTACCCATTGTAGCTACATGCGTGCTCAAAAGAAGTACTGTAAATAAATGGCACATCAAACTGAAGCCTCTTCTGAGATGACTGACCTTAATATTGGAGGAATCCGTTAAACTAGGTCTGACCTAATTGGTATTTAGTCAGTGCTTCACTAAATGCGGCAGTTGATGGAAGGGAGGAGGGGGGGGGGAGCAGTGTCTTGCAACAGGCACCATGGGAATATACTAGATAGCATATGAAGAGTGCCAGCCATTTGTGTGTGTGGCTCTGAACCAAAAGGTTACGAAACAGCTTTTATTTGTGCAGTCTTTGTCAGATGTGGTGACAGCCATCAGTGGCAGGATCAGATTACACAGGTTGCGCTCCCTTCCTGTTTAACCCTTCCACTGCATTAAACAAGGCCAACTCCACAGTGCCAGCTGACTGCACAGGCTTTGGGTCTAACACAGCTACAGCCTTTGGAGCTATGTGGTGTTGGTCATTACATTGTGACAGGCGTACATTGTAACAGGCATACAATTCTATGTAAATAGAGATGTCTACTGTTATGTGTTGCTGGTATTCAGATGTTTTGTGCAACGCTATGTGCAACTTGTTTTGCTTGCATGAGGAATTAAAGCAGTGCTTTAAAAATCACTTCTGTCAGAACAAGATTTATAACGCAGCGTCATATGTATATAAACATTGTACATGTTTTATTACCAAGGGCATTTTCAAACTTCTATGCTGATATTATACATAACACAAAGTACAAAAAAAAAAAAATTAAACCAAACAAAAATACACATCACAGACACCTCGCCGCCTGAACTTGGGCACTTCTCAGGCTTCCACGGTTCCCTCCTTCACGATCGCCATGGCGAGGTTCCGAGCGAGCGCCAGCCTCAGGAGCTCGATCTTGGTCGTCTCCAGGTCTTCTTCCTGCACAGGCATTTCACAGAGCCATGGAGATCACACCTCTGCATGTTCCTTAGTACTGTACTGAGGCTTCCGCCTCACATTCAAGATCACACCTCTGCATGTTCCTTAGTACTGTACTGAGGCTTCCGCCTCACATTCAAGACACAGATTTAGCCGGACACTGGGCAAGAGCTATTTTCTGCTTTAGATACTGCTAGAAATATTCAACACACGGAACTGCAATGCTAAAATATTCTTTAAATAAGATCTGGTTGGAACTGTATGGGGACTGTGAATGCTCTTAGTACAGCTCCTCATCAGGTCAAATACAATCAACACTCCACCTAAGGTAGCCAAAAAAAGAATGGATCCAGTTCAGTTTCTAAGAAATGATAATGTGCATTTATGGTGACTAACCTAAATCACACACTGAGCCAAACTGATTAAAAGGCCAGGAATGCTAGATGAATTGGCATAAATATTTAAAGGATTATTCATGCTGAGCTAAGGTGAAATCAAAGGCTAGCAGGAGGAGCGCCTGCACACCTGCATGGGCCGGTCAGGGTTTGACTGGGTCTTTCCAGACGTCAGCTCCTCCAAGCAGTACATCAGCTCATGGGTTTGATCCACTGAAAAGATCACCTGTGCCACAAAAAGGAAGAAATGTTATAGGAAGGTCGGACAGAAATACCACAACACAGTCACATCCCTGGGCCCTAGTGTCTTTCACCAGCAATAGCTGTCCGAAGGAGTCACCAAGATGGCTGCTGAGTGCAGGCACTTGTTATGCCAAAGATGGTAGATATGCCAAGATTCGTCATGACCAACCACTTCCTGAGGGATAAGTGATTTGCCCCCAAAGACATGAACTACTATTAAGTATCTTGGCCTATCTACCATCTCTGATGATACCAACCTCTTTCTGTTCGAGCAGTGGCAGGGCGTCGGTGAGCAGGTTCATCCAGAAGCTCTGGGGGGCGATCTTGGCCGTCATGAGGGACAGCAGAAGCTTGGCGGCCTCCGTGAAGTGCTTCTCACCGTACAACCTGTGGAACTCCCGGTATTTACCTGCAAATGACAAACACAACACCACACGGTCTAAGCAGTAAAAAGGTAGACCACAGACAGAGGAGGGTCACAGATTCAATACCCCACACCAACAGGAGGCTGAAGAGAGCCAATGACAAGTACTATCCTCTATGACTGAGTTGTCCTTGGCCAACACATCTAACCCCACTTGTCTGTGGTTTGGCACGTTGCATGTCTGCATTCTTCCATCATTTTTTCCTCTCTCACCTCCTCCCTCACTCTCTCTTGCCCTCCATCCATCCATCCATCCGTCCATCCATCCCTCTCTCTCTCTCTCCTCACTTTGCCCCAGTGCTTACCCAGGAAGGTCAGCCTGTCACTCAGAAGCATGGCTGGCCCCAGGTTGTCGATCAGGTCCAGGTCTGAGAACTGTCCGTGGGAGCAGTAGTCCTGGAGAAACCTGGCGGGGCGGGGTGGGGGGTGGACAGAACAACAGTGCTGACTGCATACACCGCAGTGGGCACATTACAATACAAGTGAAGTGCTGCCTCAACCAGGCTCACTTGCAAAAGACACTACTGTCTCAGTGTGACTACCCTGGTAAAACAAAGGATACATGCAATAAAAATAAAATAAAAATAAACAGAAGAGTGGCTGTGTGTGAAGGCTAAAGGTGAAAAGCAAGAGGAGAGGTGGTGGGGTACTATTACTACTTACTGCACTAATGCCTGAGCTGGCCCAGACCCGGGATAGACTCTAAGGCATGTTGTGCATTGTGTGTGTGCTTGACCCTGCTAATGTAATTTAAATTAAAAAAAATAAAAAATAAAAAAACTAACCCCAGTTGGCATTTGCACCTATTGCTCTGTATATCTCCTGTGCACTCTGTATCTGCAAGTGTTGTAAGCTGTGATTATGTCCTCTATTGTAAGTCGCTTTGGATAAAGGCGTCTGCCAAGTGTAATGTACTAACCGTTCTGAGATGAGCGTGGCGAAGGCGGCGTCCTTGGCCCTGATGCTCCAGGAGAGGGCGGAACCCAGCCGGTTGTTTCGGAGTGCCCTCATGGCCATGATCTTACAGATGCTGCGTACTATAACAGAACCACTCGGCAATCTCAGTACAAATCAGAGTAACAGCCGTCTTTATGACACATTTTTGGCATATGCAAACAGCTTCATCTCAACCTTCACTCTCTGAAAACTTGGCTTTACAGAGTGAAATTGCATCCCACATATTTGTTACAGGCATTTACTAAACCAGCTACTTCCAATTACGCACAAATCATCAGCTTGGCACTGACTAAAAACATTTATAATTCCATTTATTATCCATTATTATCCATGCTTAAAGACTGTGGGCTCTCTCAGTAGCCGAATAGTGACGAAAGACATTTTGTCCCAAAGACATGTGTGTACATGTGTACATATGGGTGATGCTGAAGGTGTGCAAGGCGAACCCAGCAGCAGAGCTTTACCCTGTTCGTTCATCTGCCTCTTCTCGCAGATGCGCAGCACCTTGAGGGCCTTGCGCTCGGTGTCCAGGGGCACACGCTCCATCAGCAGCTCCAGGTACGTCCTGCCGAAGCCCTGGCAGTGGTCAAAGTAGTCCACCGCCAGCTGCCACAGACTGGTACAAGCAAAGCCCATTATTCAGCCTGAGGCCTACGCTGGTCTATTAGAACAATAGAAGCTTAACTGCCAAAACGCTTACTAAACTAATAAAAGTAAAAATTATTAGCCAAACAAGAGTTTTAACTGAATAGACACAGGCGCACTGACAAGAAGGCCAAAAATGAATAAATAAATCTAAAACTGTACTGCTTGTAAATACACTTTGAAAGTGACTAGGTCTGGGATTTGCTGATGTGTAGCCAAACTAAAGCCTAACCTCCCCCAACACACAGTATTCCCTGGGGATGTGCTTGTGCTGACTGTAGCCTTATTCCGTTATGTCATCACAAACACCCAGTGTGCTGATTGGCACTTAAAATGCTGAGCTGGTTCAGACCGACAGAAGGGAGGGATGCCCACCTGTGATGGGTGAACAGGCCCGAGGCGTACTCCAGAAGCAGAAACTCCCTCAGGTTGGAGCCAAAGCTACAAGACATACACAAAACACAAAGACAACAGAGAAGAAATCAGTGTTGAGGAGCACTTCTGGGGAAGTACTGCTGTTAATAGTACGAGTACAACTTGTTGGCAGAGGCACGTACTGAAGGTTATGGGACTGTAGCAGCTTGCAGTGATCCAGCAGGTCTGTTAAGTGGGCCACGAACCACCAGTTGTTAAGAGCAATGCTGAAGACACAACACATAAGGAAATACCGACATGTTGACATCGGTGTCAAAAATAATACTTTTACCAAGAGGAAAACAATAAGCACCAGTTATACGACACCCTGGGTGCGATGTATCGTTTATGAAAGTCAGTGCCCATTCATTGTTAGTGACGTGAGGGCCCACCTGCAGTCTTTTATGACCTGGTGGAGGTCAAACTCAAACGCTGCGAGGAGAATACTGTCCAAGGGCTCAGGGGGACTTCGGGAGTCCAAGAACCTGTCCATGCACATCTGTAAAACACAAAATAGTCAACCTTTCTCTGACAAATACATACACAGAAACACAATTATACACAATCTCTGCTCCTGGAAAATTCAATTAACATGAGGCCAATGGACTTCCATATGGCCATGATACACTGGGCAATTTCTTCAGCAATGTTGTCAGGTCACAACACAACTGCCTACTACATTTCAGATAGTGCGATCACAAAACGCTGCATGCTGCTAATCTAAGTTCTCCTGATAAAATGTGTACTGCCCAATATCAACGATAAAGTCACCAAACAGCATTTCTTTGTAAGGTTGCTCAAACATTTGCCCAGTGTATCATCATCATCATTAGCTTTAGACTCAGCGAGGGCGGGCGGACGCACCTGTGCGTAGTAATGCAGGTCGATGGGCTTGACTGTGGGGTGCGTGTAGAGGAGTCGGGTCACCACGTAGTGATACCAGGTGCCCAGCAGCTCCTTCTGCTCCAGGAGTGTGTCGTCGTCACCCAACAGGATCTGGGGAATTTGTTTACAGCCACATGGGGGTCACACACTCACTAAACTCCACTTAAAGGTTTTGTGTGTAGGACTGTGGCCAAAACGGGTACTGCTATCAGATTTAAAATACCTAAAAAGCATTGTTCCCACCTCAAAGACAAAAATTGACATATAAAGAGAATTTGCAGAATGTAAAGGTTTAAAATGTGAGTGACCTGGCTGTATTACCATTGTAAATGAAATAAACTTGAAGGTTAGATATATAGGATTGTAGCCAAAACTGTGCGGTGCAAAACGGTGCTGTGATCAAACTTAAAATGCTTAAAAAGCATTGTTCCCACCTCTAAATAAAAATCAAAGCATAAAAGAGAATTTTTCGGGCTTTAAATTTCTAAAAAAAAGAACATCCCGCACACTGTCTTATCCACCAGCAAACTTTAATAGGCTACAACGTTTCGGTCATCAGACCTTCTTCAGGTATGCGGGATGTTCTTTTTTACAAATTGACAGCCTTACTGGGATGTTATCCTACGCACCTGGCAAATTTACAGAGGTGTGCAAAAGCGCTTTTATGAACTGGGCTTTAAATTTCTAAAATGTAATTACTACTGCATTTCTACTGTAAATGAAATCGGTATTTCAACGTTTCCTTAATCTCCGATGACATATCAGGACCATTCTTTTATATTAATTGCCATAAATTTCTTACATATAGGCACCGTTAATTTCCTGATGATAAAACTCTGTTGTGAGCGGCTGACGGTGCTGCTCACCTTACAAATGGTTTCCAGATGGGGGCTGCTGGCGAAGGAGTTATCCTGCAGGCAGGCGTCGCACTCCTCATGCCACTGCCTCCACTTCATCTCGAACTCTGGCAGTGTCTGCGTGCTGCCGGGCTGCATGTGTATGTGTATTAGTGTCTGAGCAGCCCCCACTATAGCAGAGGGATCAAATCACACTGTACTGATCTAGAAACAGGTCCTTTTCTGACAAAGGTTTTAAGTGCTCAGGTTTTAAGGATATGTGAATAACTGTAATGCAAACTAATAATAAACAATAAAAGTTTAAATTCATAATTCTTTAAATTTAAAAGACTTGCGTCCCATAGCTGCAAGGTTAAACTGCTACCTTATCCACAACTTGATAGCCACCTCTCTTCATCAATTTATACTACCTGTCAATTGGAGTAAAGGTCTGTCATATTCTCTTGTCTCCTTATCAACTTACCTTTTTCACAGCTGCCACAATGAGAAAAAAGGTGTGATGCATGGGTTTTTGCTATAATCACTTCCCAGGCAAAGTGGCAATAACTGGCTAAGCCATGCTTGAGGTGTGGTGCTTACATTATATATGGGCATCTTAGCAAGGAGGTTGTCCATGCGCTTGAACATGCCCTGTGCAGCCGGCTGCAGTGTGGCCTGTTTGGCGAGCATAGACCGAGCCTCCTCCATCCTGCCCTGCAACACAAAGCTCACCACCTGGGAGGTGGGAAAAGATAAAGATGGTGAGACCACTTAGCAGCAGAAACACTCACCCATCTTTCCGCTGACCAACAAAAAAAGAGATAATAATAATAATAATAATAATAATAATAATAATAATAATAATAACAACAACAAAGTGGCTACTGGTACGGCACTATAGGCACAGTATTATTGGTACAGAAATTCAAATCAATGGAATCTACGGTTAAGGTTAGAGTTTGATGTTAGTAGGGAATTTTAATCTGATAAATCTGTGGGAACCCTGCCTGAGTGTGGTACAGATTTCAAGTTCCAGACCTATAACTTTACATGTATTGGTCTGGAAGAATATGGAGTATAGGTTTCAATGGGTTCCGGACCAATATCCTCACATCTACTGGTACAGAATTCTGGACCCGTAGCCACTGTCAATAATAATAATAATAATAATAATAATAATAATAATAATAATAAAAAAAATAATAATAATTTTTACTTGTAAAGCACATTTCATACAAAGGATGTAGCTCAAAGTGCTTTGAGAGTTTTGCAAGAAAACTCTATTAAGGTACTGTCGAAAGCTCCGCTTGTGTCCCCCTAGGAGCAAGCAGACTGCAGAGGAGCCACATGTACGTACCACATCCCAGAAAAACTGGTGGCGTGTGGGACTTTCACAGCGCAGGACGTCCCTGGCCTTCTCGTCCACCTCCGCCTTGTGTAGCCGCACCCAGTCCAATAGATGCAGCAGCAAGGAGCCAGCTGGACAAAAAAACAGAGGCAAAATATGACATGAGATGCAATAAGAGATGCAGCAGTAGCAGGTCAGGTTCAGATTGACGTCAGCTTAAAAAAGACCACCCACAACTAATCCAGCAACATTAGGACAGCCTTGATTCTCACTAAAAAAACAGCTACCATAATCTTAAAGCAACACAAAGTAGTTTTCTTCTTCGGTTGCCCTACAGGTTGGAAGCGGAATTGTCTCTCATTCAAACTACAGAGAGATGCTACGTGTCTCCAGACTTACTTAGTGTGGTTATAGGCCATGGAGGGCAGCAAAGCAAATTCAAATGTGCCTTTCACCCAGTTACAAGTTGATGAACCACTGAAACGATTTTGAAAACATTATTTTAAGGTTGAAAAAACTAATTAGTGTTGCTTTAATAATGGTTGGTTATACAGAGCAAGTCAGGTTGTCAGTATGCATCAAATGCTTCCTACTCAACGATGTTAGCCAACATGGCAACAAAAACAAAGCATTGACAACGTATTGCTTTTTTTCATGCTAAGAGACAAAAGACACTGTGGCAGACGTAAAGACATGAACTCTACCTGGAGCGGCATCAATAAACAGCACCTCACACAGATTCCAGATGAGTTCTACAGCCAACAGAATTGACACCTGCAGCAGAGGAGAGATTTTGTTTTTGTCAGGGAAGCCACGAACGCTTATAAAAGCTTTGTGGTTAATGGTGCAATTTCTGTGAGAGAGTTTACACAGAGAAACTGTGCAGAGATGTCCAGGCAAATGAGTGCCATACCTGGTTGCCATACTGCGCAGCTAGTGTGGGATCTCTGGTTGACACTGGAGAAGAGAGCAGAGAAAATGAACACTGAGGTAAGACAAATACACTTTTTCTTTTAAAAAATGGCTGAAGCGCCTTGCATAACAAGGCTGTACAAAGTATACATATAAAGCCCAGCATGACTAAGAAAAAGTTACCTGCAATCTGTTGGAGCTCTTCCATGCAGGCTCTTATAATAGACCTGTAGTTTTTACTGATACTAACAAATCTGTAAAAAAAAGCAAATTTGAGACAATACAAAAACAAAATGGAAAGAATTTGAAGAATTTTGAATATTGAACTTACTGGGGCTTTTTGTTTTTGCTTGGTAAATCATCTTTGATATTCTGTAATCCAACAAAGATGTGATGGGACTCATTGAAGAGTTTGCGCAAAATTGGGGAGTAAATGTCTTCATCCTTTCTCACCACCTGGACATCTTGACAGCTTGGTCCCACTGGTTGTTTACCTGTCATACAGGGAACACAAATGGAATTAACAGGAAAAAGGGTACATAGTCTAAGAACATAGTCAACACAGGCTTTTCAGCATCTGCCCTACCTGCAGCTTTGTGTTGTGTTTCATAAACAAGGATATCTCCAGGCCCCCAAACGAAGCCAAGGTGTTTTCGTTGCGAGTTTATTCCTGGAATTAGCTGCAAAAACATGTTCATTTCGACATGTGCAACAACCCAAACAGGTTACATGACACAAATCTGTGACATTTTGACTTTTGCCAACAAGTGTATTTCAACGAGACAAGCTGCCAGTATAGATAGCAATAGTACAAATGCTATCATGATCATATTTACATTTCAGAGATCTGACGTAAGTCTAGGGACCTTATTTCAAAACTGAGTTTTCGTTAGAGGTTATAGTTACACACGTTATCACGTTATTACTATTACTAACGTTATGCTTGCAACTCAAAGTTTGTTTGGGGCGCTGAGAGCGACTCTTGAGTACAGGCTAATGGCACTTAGCAGCATGTTAATTTAAGGCTATCCTTAAATACTGCACTGACAAGACAGAAGAAAGCAGTACTTACAGTAATCGTCGGCTCTACATCTACCTCCTCCATTTAGTAAACGTGGTCAAAAACACCTGGAAAATAGGACCTCGTCGATTATAAATGGGCAAGAATTATTTCAAGTTCACTTCACTGTTGGACTGAGCACGGCAAGAACCATAGGCACGAACTAGCCGCCTCAACTACAAGGACCTCATGTAGTACATCTCAGTGCCTGTTCAAAATTGAATACGGCTTTTCCTTTTTCCGTCTGCCACCATATCAATAATGATTTGGACAATTTAACTATTGCTGGTGCATTGACTTTTCATGGTGAGGTTTATGTATGTTATTGTTATTATTATTATTTTAAAAATACATTATAGGGTGTCATGATTAACTGAGAAACACCCTAAACTTACATTTGGCAAATTGTATATTTCTTTCCAGATAACATTGCACATCACAAGTGATTTACACTTGAATTCCTTTTAGTCATGGCATAACGAAAAAGGTGGACTGATTGTAACCAGTGAGTGCAAAAAGATCCCTACAATTTGATACTTGACACAGTCAGCTTCAAACTATTCAACGCTTGATGCCATTCGCATGTTTCAACGAAAAAAAAACATTGCCACAACATGTGTGTCTAATATGCAGTTCTACTCTATTTTGCATAATATATTTTTTAACAGGGCCTTAACCGATTTGTTCTGAAACATGTCCATAACATGAATTGTGATGCGCGTGCACGTAAAAGTGCACGGCAAAACCACACCTCCTGCCTGACATCACAGATTCTACTAAAAAGGCACCCATCACAGCTTCTAGCCCTAGGTTATGAAACATTTCCAAGGCAGTCTAGTATGGGAATATACTAATGTGGTGGCCGAAGCCAACCCAAACCACGAATGTGTTAAGTAATAAGCTGAATATGAATGCTAAACTTATTTCATGAATAAAAAAGACATTTTGGTGAAAATGCGCGTGCTGTCGTGAACGCGCACGCAAACCCGGCTTTTAATGGACCCCTTGTGTGTGCGCGCACGTTGACTCTTTGTGTGGCAGCGTAGAGAAGCCCAAATACAATTAGCTACCATGGCCGACCAAAAGCCCAAGGTGAGTAAATTTTGAAATGTTGTGCTGTTCAACTTCAATGTAGTAAATGCAATATTTAGGAAATATTTTTTTAATTATGTTAGGTATTTTAGAGTGACTTATTCCGCTTAGTGGATTAATAAGGCAACTACTCCTTTGGAAACACCGGAAGAAATGTGAACGCGCTTGCAAAGGCGCGCAGTTGCTTAGCATTTGGCTAGCTTTTCAGTTGTAGGAAACAAGCTAATGATAATTGATCAGCTTTAGCCCCTCTACGTACTGTGTAAAAGACACGTCGGAAGTGTTAACACTCAGTATGCCAACATGAGTAAACTCGTTGTAAAAAGCAAGTTTATTGACCATCTATTAACTTTAACTACGTCCCAATGGTTTAAAATGTTAGCTTACAAAGCTAGCCAGCATGCTTGCTAGTAGAAGCAAGCCAGCCAATAATCTGTAATCTGTGAGTGCTTCGTTCACAGTCAATTTTTAATACTAAGTAATCTACACTCATCGTGTTAATACAAAAGCGTACTGATTGTTTTGTTCTTCATTATTCCAGATCAATACGAATTTAAAGTGTTATGTGTTGTTATTAAGTACATGTTTGAGGTGGGTTTGTTGCCCCCGGTTGTCCAGATGTTTTCTGCACTAGTGCCAGCCTGCCAGTATTAGTGCTTGCTGTACGGCAGCATAGCAGAATCTGAAGGATGAACAGCTGGTAACAATAACTTGCCTGTCACTCCTAAATATCCGTAGTTGTTTACACACTTTGCAAAGTGAGAGTTGTAGTAGGCTTGAACTTTAGTTAAGTTAATCACAAATTAATAATTAAATCAACAACTTGCCATATTTATCCCAACCCTGTAACAATGGCAAATTGTCGACTTTATTTTTAATTTGTCTTAGACAGGCTCAGGTGTTGGAATGCACTGCTTTTGACACTAGTGGATGTGTGTGCCTTACAGGAGGGAGTCAAGACGGAAAACAATGAACACATCAACCTGAAGGTGGCTGGACAGGATGGCTCAGTAGTACAGTTCAAAATCAAAAGACACACACCTCTCAGTAAATTGATGAAGGCATACTGTGAAAGACAGGTGAGGTTTCCTAAACAAATATCTCAGTACTGAAGTGGATGCAGCCTATATTAAGCAAATGTAGTGTGCATCTGTCTATCCCTTAACCTGCTTAGTGAAGTATCTGCACTTGTTACAGTGGTCTCTCCCACATTATTTGTAAATCAACTGGTTAATATATGGAGAGGGAGAAAAAAGTCTTAATTCTCTGGCCTGGTCCTTGGGAACAATGTCATTAGATTATGTCTGCATATCACAAATGCTGCAAATATGATGTAAAAACATGGGTGTGCTCCTTCAGGGTCTTACCATGAGACAGATTCGCTTCCGGTTCGATGGACAGCCCATAAACGAGTCAGACACACCTGCACAGGTAAATAAATCCAATTACTGGTCACAGTCTGACTTACCCTCAGAGGTCAGGTACATTCTGTTTGACTCCCTTTCAGTAGATCATAGCATCATAGCATTCAAGGTGCACTCAAGCAAACCTGTGTAGAGGTACGCAAAAAAACATTTACTATACTCATGAAAGTGAAATTGTGCATTTTAGAAACCTTTACTAAGCATTGCAGTGAGTTAAAGTTAGGATTTTGACATCTAGTAGCAGATCAATTCAAATTAAAACAGACCATTTCACCCAACCACCAGGGTCATCACTTGGCATGAATGCACTATGGACACCAATGATGGAACTGATTGGAATGTTTTTTTTTCTTGACAGCTTGAAATGGAGGACGAGGACACGATTGATGTTTTCCAGCAACAGACCGGAGGCCTCTTCTGAAAGGGTGAAGAATCCCCCTCTTCTCCACCCTTCCATTTATACAGTCCTTCCTCCTCACTCTCCCCAACATCCTGTCCGAACTGAACTCTCCCTAAGCTAGACCATCTCACACTTTAACAGATTTTCTGTTATATATTGGGGGCTTTGTTGTTTGTTTGTTTTTTGTTTTTTTCTGTTTTTTGTACATAAATGACTTACGCCAATGCGACATCCAGAAAGATGAGTACATTGCCGCAAAAATGTTCAAATTCCAGCACCCTGGCACAGTCTGCTTGTAGGAGTTAGATATCTTGTGCATTGGTGTTTCGTGCTGTGAGGTGGCAAGGAAGGCCAATAGGAAGCGAGTAGGCGTGGCTTCCTCTGCTGTTTTTCCATGCATCGCTATGTGTTCCATTGCTAGCTCATCGGATAACCAAAAAGCCAAGTTTTGTCTAATAACCATATCCTGTCTTAGTCATATCTATTATAGGCTAGGCTAAGCTCACATCAGGCAGGCTAATTAAAAGTGAATTTAGCTTTAAGTAAGGTTGCTGGCTCCTTTCTCCAAAGCTTCACAGAACATGTGCATATGTCACTACAGGTTTTCTCATTAGTGGTGCTCTTATTATAACTCCCTACAGTGAACTTGCAAATGCTCTAATAAGTTATGTGGCAGTGGCTGGCACTACACACACCAAATCCTTTGACAGGCAAATGAGGTCTCTTACTGTGAACCAAATCTAAATTTGTGTACAGAATTCTGAATCATAACTCAATAGGACTTTCAGAAGGGAGTTTGATATGAAAGGAATGGACATGTACAAACATGTATTTATAGAATACAGATAGGGTTACATTCCTTTAATCAAACACAAAGCACAGTACAAAAGCAGTGTACTAGATAGTGGGGTGCCTAATTAGGTGGACACAACTGGTAAATCACTGCTTCCGATGGACAACATTTTGTGAACAAATAGACTTTTTTCACCTTTTATGTACAAGTATATGAATGGAATGGTAAAATTCAAACTAATGTTCACAACTATATAATTTGAAATGGTAAACAGCTGATCCATATTAATGTAAGATTAGTGTATGGAAATTAAGGTCCCCATTCCCCCTTCGCCCCCAAAAACAGATTTTATTTACCAGCACACCAGTATTCATGACACGTGATATGGAAGTGGATCAGAAGAGCTTTTGTTCAGAATACTTGTACAGTTAATGGTTTGAACGGGTTCCTGCCTGTCTTTTATGTTATAGTTAGCCTTACAGTGAATTTCAGAAAGTTGCGTATCGATTTAGAAGCCATAAACAAACTGCTTTGAGTCTGACCGGAAGGAGTCGGGCCTATTGCCTCGTTCCACTGGGGATAAGAACGGCTCCTCATCCAGCTTTTCTGTTCTGTTCCAGAAGATTTTATATCTTTTTTATATATAAATATAAATATATATATATTGTAGTGTTCATGTGTAGTGAGAAACTTGTCTTACAGCTGGTTGGATTAGGAAAGAAACAAAATAAAGAAACCCTTCAAATATGTTTAATTGAAGACAAGTATCTGTATTGTGGAATACATTTCTTGTTTGAATAAAGTTATTCATTTTTTAAATTCTAAATGTAATCATTGACCTTTGAAAGCTGTTGTTTTGCATGAACAAGTTTATCACTGAGTGGAAGGTACTGTCTTTTCACTTGAAGTTTGCATTTGTTTTATTACAAATTCTGGCTGTAGTGCATACAGAATTTCTCACCTCAAATGTACCAGGGTAGGAAAGAGGGAATAGCAAGTGAACATGACATTAAATGTGTTCGGGGAAAATTGTTTTAGTTTTCTGTATCAGCATGTATCAGGGTAATTTCTGCTGCCATGCCAAATTTCCAAATTAAGCAACGAAACAAATGGTAAATGGTACAAGAGGCACATCTTTTTTTATTACCATTTAATAAATAAATAATAAATAAATAAATAATTAGGTTTAGGCATCGTAGTTGGGCACGGCTGAAGTTAGAGATTGAAATGTGTGTTCTCATTAGGCCTTAACTGAGTAATCTGAATGTTACTGCTTTTTATAGTTGGTACTCTTAATGCTAGACTACAATCATTATAATGTTAACCTCTACTCACATTTAGAAATCTGCTTTTGAACTAGATATTTTCATATTTAGTGTGAAGCATTGAACAGTAGCTACTGATGAAACCTTCATAGAGCTCCTTTGTTGCCTTTTATGTTAATGAGTATGGAACTCTCTTTAAACTCTTTATATTCTGTGTCACATTTTGTTGCAAGTTACATTGATAATTGTTTTGTGCATATTGTGTGTAAATATTGAGTTTAACTTCAGCAAACTGTCAAATTGAAGCTGTAAACAGGAGGCATATTTGTAATCGATACATGATAGAGGTAGCAGAAGTTATGATAAAAGCATAAGGACCTTATGGGGCACCATGTCAGTTGTAGATTTAGAATACAGCTGTGGTTTCAGATTATATATAATCTCATGGATGCAGTTCCCCCTCATGAAATTTGATTATACTCACTGTGTGCCAGACAGATAGCCTAGTCACTCCATAATTATGTGTGTGTCATCAGCTGTTACGCCATACAGTGCTTTGGAAGTGACCACTTATACACATACTGGTGGCTCCGCCACAGAAAGGTGGGGGGTGTACAGCCCAGTGCTTGAGGGGAAGACAGAAATTCCGGTTGGATAGTGAACTAACGAGCTAATTAGGTTCTTCAAGTGTCTTGCAATTTATATTGAATATATGAATGTGAAACGTTAAACCTCAGGAAAGGTACACAATTAAAAAAGCTACACTACACAATTTGGCATGTGCCAGCTATATTAAACTAAGTGACTATTTTAGAAGTATGGCATCCAGTAGGCCCTACTATTGGTGGTCAACAGATGTAGGCCTACAGTATTAGCACAGCTTTAATACACCCATTAAGGCTAGCTTTAGAGACACTTAGAAGGAAGACTTTTAGAATTAAATAATGATTTATGCAGATTTAACATGGATATCAGTGACTTATGCAAAATGGAAAGTTGTTTTGGATATATTTTGGATTTTTCTACCCAGCCTGTAGGTTAGATTAATGTAAAATCAACACCAGAGTTTATAGGGTTATCAGTAGCCACATCAATATCAGGACAGGAGAGCCCTCCAGCGTGTAGTCAGGTCTGCTCAACGAGTCATACAAACTGAATTACCCAGTATACACTGTCTCTACAATCAACGCTGTATAAGGAAGGCAAAATGCATTATTTCTGATCCCTATCACCCCAGTCATGCACTTTTCACCCTACTACCTTCTGGCAGAAGATACAGGAGTATACGGACTCATACCACAAGACTAAGAGACAGTTTCTATCCACAAGCCATAAGGCTGCTTAACCTCCCTGAACTGCCCTAATAGAGCCTTTTTTTACTCCTTTTTTCCTCCCCTTCAACTACTAATTTTTCTTTTTCTTTTTTTTCTGAGCAAAACACATTTTTCATTGCTCATAAATGAAAATTTATGAAGCACATGACAATAAAGTCCTTGTATCCCGAAATGTATTCCAGTGATCATATTCCAATGAAAATGCTTAACTCATATGTTCATTGTCACCTCTGATCTCTCTTTTCTTGCTTTGTTATTATTAAACCACAGGTAGGTCTTACTGTGAATATAGGATTTTATCATATTCTATTTCGTCAGGGTGAGAGGCAGCACCTTGCTGCGCTCACTGATTTTTGTGTGAATATGCTTTTCAGGAATTCTTATGGTGGCGCTCAGCACCCACACATCGTGTAGCCTTTCATCCTTTTGACAGAGGGTCTCGATGTTTGTTACTATGTAGTTAATGTCAAATTCATCAGTGAATCACAGATTCTGCAGAAGCATTTTGTCACCATTGTACAGAGTGTTACCGATAGAGAAATGGTCTGGGTTTGATTCTGGTGTCGAGCATCTTTGAACGATGGGCTATTTGTCCAATCACAGAGGACATTCCTTGGTTTTGACCAACCAAATAGTCTGGAATTCGTGTGGGCAGGGGCTTTTGTGCAGTAGGTTAAAGCAAAGTTACGAACGAACGACGCTGCCGTGCTCAGATTACACTTAAACTGGAGTCGGGTGGAGTCCATGCGGAATTTGAGGAGAACGGATTTACAATTTAAAAGCTAGCTAATTTCTAGATTTGAGAGCTATAGAGCTTTGTAACTGACATCATGACGACCACCACCACCTTCAAAGGATTGGAACCTGGTTCAAAAAGTAGCTCCAGGTAAATGAATAAATTCTGAAACAAACAAAAGAAAATGGTAGCCAGGGCTAACGCTATCCTTTGAGTTTTACTCCAGAAGACAAGTAACGTTAACGATATCACAAAATAATCAGCTAAGGAATTAGACTTTAAATGTTTAGTTGATTAATGCCTATCCCTTTAGGAAAAGAATACTATTTTGTACATGTTCCCGGGATGAGAAGTGGTTAAACGTACAACTTTTAAGCTTTTTTTCTTTTCCTCTTTGATCCAATCCTTATTTCACATCTTTCTTAATGTCAGCAAGCTGGTCAGAACACAATTTACCTTTGTTTGGACTAAAAGCTTACCATCAGAAAAAAAATCGTAATCAACGACCGATTTCCCCCCGGAGTGATAATGTAACCTAGCCTGATAGTTTTACGGTTGAAGACTTGGATTTTTCAGGAAAAGAAATAAAGTAGTCTGTTGCCAATGGTCAATAAATCAAGATCAGTGTGGCGTTTCCTATTGCAATTATATTGTTCAAACAGCCACAACTCCAAATATCTTTTTGTGAAGAGTTTAGTATGTCTCCTTTGATCTCCATAACCTGAGGTGTAAAATCTCAGCTAGCTGATGATATCCCAAGGATCATGAATATTGGCCATGCACAGTGGTTCTACTGACCCCGTTATGCTCGCTAACTAGCTTGCTAACCGTCGTTTTAGCTACAATCAACTGTCATCCTGCACTTTACCTATTTTCATGTGTCAGATTTGAAGAAACTTGGATTATTTGGCGATCGCTGTTTACATGATCAACAGTTTGAATCTGACTCTATTTTTGCATTTCAGTAAATCAAACAATGAGTGCAAGTTCTCACAGGTTTAGTCGTTGACAAAATAGTGTAATATATTGTAATAGGTATAAGCAATTTGTAAAACTTGACATATTTATGAGAAACCCTACCTTCTCCTACATGTGATGTTGGTGCAAGCTAACAGAGTGAGGGTTGTCTTAGCCATTGGGGATTTTAGATGCCTCAGCGTCTGTACTCCGGAGATGTGTCCCTTTAAGCTGATGCTATGTTGAATTTAGTTACTTATCTGGTCATTTTAGGTGTTTTAATGTATTTTCTGACTTGGCTTGAGAAGCAGCCTCCAGCAGAGATGTAGGTCGAGCAAGCTTACTTGGCTCGCTAACACAAACTCGCAACGTTAGGCTATTCGTTAAAGGTTTAGCTGCTAGGTAAACCTTAGAATTCCTGCAGTTTGTCTTGGAACTATCAGTCGAATCTTGTCTAAACCTGCTACTATTTAGTATTTTAGTTTTGTGAGATTTGTCGCTGTGTTGATGGGAAATAATTGTCGTTTCATTGTGGGGTGGGGTCCGGAAAATGGCTTTTTCTGCTTTCCGACTAGATAATCTTGAGCTCATTTATCTGTAGGTTCGGACCGATTTGGGCATTACTGTCAATCAGGGTTTAAACACAGATGATCCTAGGTGCGTGTTGACAATTTCGTCGTTAGTCTTTAAATTATATGATGGACATTGCGATATGGTGGAAAGTTGAGGCATGCCTCATTCGGACAGCTGCTTAGCGTCAGCTGCTGAATGAGAAGGGGAGGGGTAACGTAGCAAAAAATGTCCTCTATAGTGGCACCACCATTCAACTCGCTCCATTAGTCCAAATTGCCGTTGGTTCCGAAAGTATGTTTTACACTTTTACTTTTGTATTTTCTCGAATTCCTTGTTTTTCCTTGTGTGGACGGCATGGAATGAACGCCATCCTGCGACTAAGTGCTTGGGAATTTCTGATTGGCTGCCGACCAGCTTGCAGACGGGGTCGGCTTTAGTCAGTAGGTTGAAATTGTGTGTGTCTGGTGGAGGGGCTTAAGGAAGCAGACCTTCCCCTCGGGGATCCGGCTCAGCAGCTAATGCGGTGTTGTCATGTGTGCAGAGTGTCTCTGTGTGTGTTTGCTTTGTCTCTGTGTTGCCTTTTTTCGCAATGTAACCACTTTGGTATGCCTCTCCCACACGGAAGGAAAGCATGAACTGTAGGCTGGTGGGGCCCATGAAAGGGGTATTGATCATTGATTACCGGTTTTTGACAGGGTGCTGCGGCCTCCCGGCGGAGCCTCGAACATATGCTTTGGCTCAGATGAGGAGAAACCTGCCCGAAAGAACAAAATGGCCTCTAACATCTTTGCTGAACCGGACGACCCTCACGCTCATCGCAGGAACAACCCACCCGGTACCTTTACAAACAGAACCATTTGAACCCTGTTAGCCCTGTTCTGTCCTGGTACCTGTCTGTGACCCTCGGTACCTGTAACTGCTGTCATTCATGTGCCACCACATTCACCTGTCCTGTCCTGTTTTGCCCTCATCTGGTGCTCCCCTGCTCTTGTAGTGCTGCTGGTATTCTGAACTTCTGTTGACCTACATCATTATCATCATCATCATCTTTCTCCCGGGCACACACTCACTCTCTCTCTCTCTCTCTCTCTCTCTCTCTCTCTCTCCCTTTCTCCCTCTCTCCCTCTCTCTCTCTCTCTCTCTCTCTCTCTCTCTCACTTCCTCTCCCTCCCTCTCTCTCCCTCTCTCCCCTGCAAGTTATTAGGTAACATTCATCATTGAACTTCCTCTGTGTGTTACAGTTGGTGTAATGTATGTTTACAGAACCGTGTATGCTTACAAAAGGCCTTCTGCATAGCTCCCTTCCGTTTATTGTGCCCACTCTGGTTCTTCTCAGTGGTGAAGGGCTGGAGTAGTAGGCTAGTCATGGAATAAAGTTACCAACAGTTTGATCTAAGGAAAAATTCTTGACTTCTGTGTCGTCATGCTGAGGTGCAAGAATAGATCAGTTCTGCCCTACAAAGCCAAAAGGCAGTAATTACATATTTTGTCAAATTGAGAGTTTAGACTGGAACTTGACTGGAACTTGATTTCATAACACCTCCTTTGTCTTGTGACTAAACCTCTTGCTTCTTGCTATTAAGAAAGTACATAAAAGCATCACCACTATTATACATACAACATGTTTGACTGGGCAGTATGACAACGTTAAAGGCATTTTTTCTCAGTTTCTATGTCCATGTAAATACTGCACTTTGCCTTTGTAGGGCAAAATTTATCATAGTTGAAGCATATTGGATGCTGATCACAGAATAGGAGGTTTGGTCTCTGCTGCATGGAATGCACAACAATATATTTCACACTTCCTCTAATGTAAAAGGTGAAGTCCTCTGAAAGGTTAACTGATATTTGAGTGTAAATGTATCTGTCCCAACACGGCTAGGGGGTTATGTTATAGCCTAGCCAGTGACATTAAAGCTGGAAAAGAGTGCAGTAAGGTTTTAAAAAAGCCACTATGCTTAGTTATTTGAAGAGGATTTTTGAGTGTTTGCTTTGTGCTCTTGGGCACAGTCAGTGGTTAAACTTGCTTTGGCAAGTACCTTTGGGCCCCTCCTCTCCTCTCCTCTCCTCTCTTCCAGGGCTTGTCCATATTGACCCCCTATGGGTGCTGAGCCGACCACAGTCATGTGAGGGATGCGTCGGTGATAAACTGTGGAGAAAGTACATTTAGATACTGAGTGAGCTTGACGCTGGAGGTAGTAGCATGAAGGAGCTGATTGTTTTGCCAGAGCCGCCTCACAATAAGTTAAGTTCATTAGTCGAGGGCCCGGCTCGATACGTGAATGGAGCCTCTTGTGTATTTTTTTCCCCTTCCTTCCTTGTGCTGTTTGTGTATTCCCGTAGGGGGGTTGCAGGACTGAACAAGACAGCAATATGTGGGACATACTGTACATCAACGGCAGACAGACAGACAAGCAGACAGGCGAGCTGACACAGACAGACAGACAGACAGACACAGAGGGAGAGAGAAGGGGGCAGATGGCTCATTTGTGTCAGTTGTGGTTGTTTGAATTGTGTCTTCAGTGATTTGTGAGCTGTGCTCTGCTCTCAGTCAGGATGTGGTGTTTGGGAATTGGATTTGATGACCGCAACACGAGTCATCCTGTGTGTGAGTGTGTGTCTGCGTGTGTGGTGGGGGCAGGGTATTTTTTTTATGAGGGGGCTTTTCTGGTGCATAAAGGAAATGAGAGCAGTGCAGAAGGGGCCTCTGCAGGAGTAATCAGTGAGACACACAACCCCGCACACACACACACACACACACACACACACACACACGCGTGCACGCGCTGATGTCAACATGATTGGTCTAGAGCACACCCTCTTGAAACTGCATTTATTTGCGTTTATTTTTGTTCAGCACATTGCCTTTGTGTATGAAATGCGCTATACAAATAAACTTGCCTTGCCTTACATGTGTGAGGGCACAGAGGCCTATACTGAGATTCAGCATTGAATGTTGAGTCAGTAAGTTTCTGTTGAAAGAAATGTGATTACTGTATGAGTGTGTGTGTGTGGGGGTGAGCATAGGAGGGACCTCCTCTTGACCCTTAGTGTGGGATTGGGATGTACATGTGTGTCTGTGTGATTGTGGCAGTACACGTGTGTGTGTGTGTGTGTGTGTGTACTTAGGAGGCACCTCTGCTTGAACCTATACATGTGTGTGTTTGTGTCCGTACACTTATTCATATGTGTGTGTATGTATGCTCAGGATGGACCTCTGCTTGAACCTGTACATGTTTGTGTCGGTACACTTTTTCATATATGTGTGTGTGTGTGTGTGTGTGTCTAGGGGGGGAGGCCAGCGGGGTGCTGTGTGGCGAGCCGTCTGCCCCGCTGAGACGCTGCCCCCAAGCCCCCATCTACACCGAGCTGGCACCGCCACCCGCGCCTGAACCCGAACCCTCGCCCTCTCGGAGAAACAACCAGGTGAGCAGGCTCTCCTTGACTGTCCTTGGCTTTGCCCTGAACTGGGAGCTGCTTTTTTGGCACGCTGCATTGAATGATGCCCCCCGGGCAAAGAGACTGCAGCAGGTCCTGTTGTAGTGAATCTGCCACAGCATGTGCTGCCTGTAAAATCTGATGGGAGTCTTGTCATTGCTGTGCATAGTTTATTGAGTTGTTAAAAACGTCCATGTTTGATGATATTACATTACTTTTACTGTAATGTTGCAGTTAGTACAACTGTAGAATTGCAGCATCAGCCTGGCTGTTGCACCAAGCTCGTGGATGGGGCTTGGCCTGGCAAAGATCCCATACACAGGAAGTTCTCAGAGGCGGGATCAACGGGCGTCTATTAAATGTCTGTGTCTACTGCTAGACAGAGCTACAACCAATCACACCGCTGATTCGAATGACATATGCATAGCAAAGTTTTTAATTGGTTCCCTATTTCAGGGGCAAAGAAACAGTCGGAAATAGGCCGGTTGGCCAGACTGACTTGAACAGGAAATTCTATGCAGCGTCACAGGCAGTATGGGCAGGCCAAGGCTATCACAGCATTGGGTTTTTGGATGAAATTCACTTTATGTGGTGAACACTGACTTGTAGGGAAGACTATGCCAAACAGTGACATGCTGAGGAAATGGTGGAAGGGAGTTGTTGTGTTTGTAGGTTTTGGACAAGTTCCTTGTTCTGTCAAACCAAATTTGGAATGCCCTCAGGGCTATTCTCTTCGCTTTAGACACAGAAATGTAACTCCTCAGCTGTGAGGTGTGTGGGGATGATAATTACACTGTCTAGTCCATGAAAGCACTGGTGGAGAAGATATATGTAATAGTTACTAGACTGTTGTAAATACACTCCTTTAAAAAAAAAAAAAACAGGGTTATAGATGTACTCCTTCAGAACAACAGCAGGTCTGGTTAGTTGCGAGGATTGAGATGTGATTCTCAGAGTTTTAGCAGCAGGCTCGCTGAAATCTGGGTCACACGACCAGCCACAGTCCTGTCACAAAAAAAGTGCTGAGATAATATGTGGGTGTCTTGGCATGTTGGCCGTCCCTGGTATGCTGCTCAGAAAATCACACCGCTCTCACTTTGTCTTGCAGGTTGATGACCAACAGCAGCCTAACGATGGTGAGTTTAACATTAATCTTTTAAATCTTTGTCCTTAGAAGTTATACCCGCACTAAATCATGAAGTCTAATGGAAGTTGACACACTAGCTATATTGCAGATGCACATGTGTCTTGGCCTTGAGAGTCTGTGTGAAATGTCTTTGTTTGCTGGCACAGCGATGCGCGTCTTGAGTGGGATTAATGTGCTGTTTTAAGATCAGCACTGAGCTGAGCATTCCTTTCTTTAAACAGAGCTGCATGACACCCATTTGAAAATTATTATACTAATAAAAGCCTTTGGGAAAGCCTCTCTTTTTTTCCCCCCCTTGCATTGCTGTGTGTGTGAAAAACCGAACAAACCACAAGGATGAGTTAACACTAAACAGCCATATGAACAGGGGACTATAATTTTCATGCTTTCTTCTGCCCCATTTGTGATATTAAATGCTAATTTTTAGCAGCTTTGCCAACTTTCTTTAGTCTCTAGTCTGGCGAATCGCTACTTGGATCCTCTCTACTCTGGCCAAGTACTTTTCCATGTGTGCGTTTGCGATGTGCAGAATGCATTGGAAGGCCAGCTGTTTTGTGCTGTGTGTGTGTGTGTGTGTGTGTGCGCCATTAGAGGCCAACCTAAACAAAAGTGCAGGGATCATGTGCATATGAAATGCTGGTCTGCCTTATGGTACGGGAGTGGCTAGCCCCCCACAATGATATATGGCCACCTCATTCATTATACGTGCAGTGCCTTTGTTCTCTCATTCGATCAATACATCACAATGTTTACTCAAGCAAGAATCACAAACACTGCATCTGCAGCGAGCACAAATGCTATTGACTTTTGCAAAATTGACACCAGTGCACAAAAAGACAACATTCAGACAACTTTTTTGCCAGATTGAATGTGTGTAAATGTGAAGGCCAATGTTCTATGAAGACGCCAAATATTTAAATACTGATCTAAATACTGATACATGCAAAATTTGTACATTTGAAAGTAATGCCTAGTTGGTGGTTCGTTTGAGTTTCAATGGTATTTTTGGAAGAAGGATGTTATTGTTTGATGCAAATGTTTGATGCTATTTTTAAAAATGGCTTCAGTTATTGCCAGCATTACATCATCCCACCTGCAAACACACACACACACACACACACACACACACACACACACACACGTCGTCTAACCTTACACCACTTGTTGTGTTTTCTCCGAAGGGGAGGAGGACCTGAACGAGGAGGACTCGGAGCGTTCTGGCCCCCCTGCAGCTACTGGGACCCCCTCCGGCAGGAGAAACCCTCCTGGGGGCAAGTCCTCCGTCATCCTGGGCTGAAGAGATTCCTCCAAGACTCTCGTTTTGTTTTTCCTTTTCGTTTGTTTGTTTTGATTTTTTTATTATTATCTGATTTTGTTTTTGATGTTTGTATTTTTTTTAGTTAATAAAATCGCCATACTTTTTTTTTTTTTCCTTCCCCAAGCTCGGCCCTTGAGCTGAGGGGATGTGATTGTCCTGCACTCTGTTTTCACATTTTTTTCTATCAAAACAAAAAGAGAAAAAAAAGAAGAAAGAAAGAAAGAGCAGAACCGAACAGAACCGACCGTTGACATGCACTTTATGTTTGTCTCTCTCTCCCCACGTCAGCTCGTCCTGCGCAGCACAGCGGACACACACACAGCAGCCTGAGCTCCCTTCCCTCAATCTGCCCCCTGTGTGAACGCGTTCACGAAAGACAAAAATTTTTGTTGCGCAAAAAAAATTTCTAAATACAATAAAGATTGATTATAAAATTGCACTCGTTTGCACGGTTGTGTCTGTGTGGGTCGCTTCCCGAGACTGAAAGAGGTTCATAGCACTGGAGTCTAGTCCCAAGACAGTTGGACTTGCAGCTGTACCTAGGCCTGTAAATTTTTTGGCAAGCTGCCTCAGAGACTTGGATGGGGATGTGGGGGTTGAGGCTCTTATTTTAGAGCCTGAACTACAGTGTGTCACAGACACTGGAGTAACCTCATTATAGATCATTTGGAGAAGAAAATGTTGGCGAATGTTGTACACAGCTTCTTCTGTTAGGACATGAGTTACATGAAGTGGCGGTTAGCCGAGTAAAATACAGTTCACCTGACCTTTTCAGTTGCTCGGCTAATCAGTTTGGTTCGGGGAAAGACATTCAACTCCTGGCCTGTCTGGTGATTAGTAGGAGGAGGGTCAAAGTTTGGCTTTAATCTTTTTTGCAAATGTGGGTCTATGACCCACTTGTAGTTTCTTAAATGACAGACATTAGGCTAATGACAGGCCTAGGCTAATGTCTGTAAGCTTCTTACACGGGACCAGACTCAGAGATCCAGAAGGAACCTGTACTTCTCCAGTTAACAATGGAAAAACGTGGAGGGAAACCGGCATGGAAAATGTTACACATCTTTTTGTCCATCTAAGGCTGCAGAGCTTTCTAGACGAAGAAATGCATCATCACAGTCAGAGGCCTGGACTGTAAATGTTGATTTATCACCAGAAACTGATTACTTGTAGGTATGGCATGGTTATCTCCATTTCAAAGCTATAGTGTCTTGAAATGGTGAAGGGCTGGAGATTCAAGGTTGATTAGGCATATGTTAGACACACAGTCACACACTATGCATTAGAGTAATGTACTTTTTTTAAATAGGGAAACGGGGAACTTTTTTTTTCACAAATTCTGGCTGCAGTGACCAAAATGGAAGTAGGCCACAAACCAAACCTGAATACATAATACATGTTAAGGGTCAGTAAATAATTCAGAATGCAGAGGAGGCCTCTAAAATAATAGCCCTAATGATGAACTCTCCTGAGAAAGGCTGTTTGGAAGAGTAGTAGGCTCTCTAACGGACTGCAGTCCATTAAGTCTCATACTGGCAGCAGCATTTACAAGTTATTGTACACTATGGATTAAATAAAAGTTTTGGTGAAAAGGTAATGATGTTTTTTCCTTCTAGGAGGATTTACTTAACTCTTTCGATTCACGTGTGGAATACTCCGAAAGTTGATTATAAATTGCAAGCCAAACTGAATTAGACATAATTTTGTTTTTTGTTTTTTTCGTCTTGGGTTGAAGTAATAAAGGAATGGTTTTTGCCACCTAACCGTTTTGGCTTGACAGTTCCATTTGACTGGCTGCTGCCATATCCAGAGAAATATGTAATGTAAAGGAAAACTGAGGAAAAACAGGAAAGAGGACATTTATATTCAGCCACAGCCCACCTACCATAGAAAAATCAATATCGATACATATGCAAGAATCTGGTCTGCACTTTTAATGCATTCGTTTCTTGCTCTGCAATCAATCAAGCCAGCTGCATAAGAAAGCTGAATGTCTCAGGAGACAGATCCTTTAATGACTTGGGAAACTATTTTAAGTGCCAAACAGAGCATATGAAAATGATTTCATTGTTTACAAATAGCAAAGGCATTGTTACTCCACACTGTATTTCACATTATGTCTGTACAATGTCTACTGTGCTTTAGGACCCTTAACAAAGCAATGTGTCATCATCGTCATCGTCATCAACATACCACACTCCTACTGTAAAAGATAAAGAAAAAGAAAAAAAAACACAGCTTGATTGACATTTCATTTTCATTTAATACCACTTGGCAATGGCATATAATCACACTACAGGTGTGAAGTTTAAACTACAATCTTCCCGTTCAAAGGATCAATTACCATAGGCAATACCAGTACCATAGGCAATTACATAGGCATTACCAGACAAATAGCTCTAACAGCCACTGGTTATCCTGAACCATTAGTAGGTATAAAACAATACATATATATATATATAGTGTATCAATTTTCTCTTGTCTATTTAATATGATAGCTGAAATATAACATTCAGGAGAATATGAACAAGCACATAAATTCTGAAATTGTAAGTATATCTGTATATAAATGCATAGATATGTGCTGCACTGACTTATTGCTTAGATAATATCTAATAGGCCATACCCAGGCGTGCATATATGTAAATTCTATTTCAGAAGCGTTTTCAGTGCATTTTTTTAAATGAGAATACTGAAGTTTTAAAAGCTTTCAGTCATTCTTTGGTGATGCTGTTATTTAGCGTGGGAAGCCTAAGTGAACAGCAGTGGGATTATTTGAAGTATTCATTTGAATATTGCAGATTTCTCTATCTCTAGAGTCACCATCATTGTCTTAACTTATGTTCTTCACTTTCAAACAGTGTTTAAACAGACATTCACTACCATATTTTATGGAATTCAGTTTAAATCTCAACTTCTGGAGATCTAGGAAGTAAACAACCAGTATCTCTAAAGGCCAATGGCACCCCCTAGAGGATACTAACATAAATGTAAGAAATGCAGCTGACTTTTAGCTGGTGACTCCGTTGAAAACCGTTGCTACTAAGTTAAGGCAATCACAATATGTGTGTGTCTGTATTATATATGTGCGCTTAAACACACATGCAAATCAAGATTAAGTTATTTTGCCCAAGATCACATTATATCGCTTCTTTAAAATGCTTCAAGTACTCATCTGTCAGACTAGATATCAAAAATATTACTCGTATCCACTTGGACCTACCACCATAACATGTATATAAGGATATTGACAAGAAGAATAATGCTTCTAGGCCTATGCATCACCATGGATACACACCCAGTATTGTCATGCATGAATTTTCGTCATCACCGTCATGAGAGTCAGGAGGTGATCACTTGCAGAGGATGGTGGTGTCCACGTTCAAAAATCGTATGTGCATCTTAGACTCAATCTCAATCCCCTTCAGGATCTGTAAGGCCAAACGTTATTAATGACAACAGAGTTTAATAGCATGGTTTACATGAGGTAACTTCAGATGATTAGGACAGGACAGGGAAATATTTGTGTCCATCCTGGCAGTCATGGTCATTTAACATGCATGGCAGCTGAAAGAAACAAGCTAAGTATTTGAAGCTTGATTTGTGTCCTCTATTGTAAGTTACCTTGAATAAAGGCATCTGCTAAATGTATTGTAATGTAATGTAATGTAAATTATCAACATGATCAGTTATCCAAACTTACATGGGTGATGTGGCTGTATTCCTACATGATTTCTGATTAAAGCCAAATGTCCACTAAATATATACTTTTTATGACAAGTACAACACATATTTAAAAGGGAGTTGGATAGTTATTTTGCAAACCTTCAAAAAATGTTCAAAAGTGATCCCCTCATAGAATTCATCGGGCTCCTAAAGAAAAAGAGAGAAGAGAAAACCACCTGTGTCTATTTCAGGAACTGAATGATACTAAAAATGATCTAGAATGACCCAACAGTTCCTTTTCTTTATCTACAAGAGGTAAAGCAAAGGACACAGTACCATGTGACCCATAGAGATGCTAGCCACCTCCAGCATGGCTGCGTCTGCAATGCCTTTGGCCGTCTCCCTGCCCAGAGCCCCACTCCGGGACAGCAGCTCCTCCACCACCTGTAGGGCAGACACACCAACTCCACATCAGTCACTGTGTCCACTGTGGTTACCATCTCATTGCACTCAATTATAGTGGAAATAAAGGACAACTTTACACACACACACACACACACACACACACACTATCAGGGCAATCAGAGAATTGGAAAATTAGGAAGTTGGCTCACATGTCTGTATTCTTGTAGTGTTATGGTTCCATCATTGTCCGTGTCGTGCATGTTGAACAAAACTGAAGTAAGAAAAAAACAGTCAAAACAAGATTTGTGATGGGTTTTACGATACCCATGAATCTCCGAGTCACACAGGCTTCCAGCTGTCTTTCACAACAATTAATCAGGTTCCAGTGCTCATGCAGACATCTTACAGCGCAGTTTGACCCTCCTGAGCTTCTCCCGCTGCTCCTCGCTCATGTGCAGAGATGGCGGCCTGAAGTAGGACATGATGGTGATGAACTCCTCAAAGCCGATCTCCTCTACGCTTCCCTCGCCATGCGCATTGAAGTTTCTAGGGAAATCAGGTGAAATGTCCGTTAAACTCTTTTGCCTTGAGGCAGACAGAATTGATTTTTGCTTTCGGCCGTAGGACATCACAAACTACTGGAATGCACAATATACACTGTTTGTCACATAACATAATAATGAAGGTTTCGTTTTCATCCACACCCCTGAATGAGAGAAACAGATATGCCGTGTCAAATTGCACTTCTTCTTACCTAGAGTCCTACCTTTTGTCAAAGAAGGCCTCTATGATCTCGAATCGAATGGGATTGCAGGCAAGGTCAGGGATTTTACTGAAGTCATCTCTCCTGTACAGCAATGTTAATACAGATGGACAAAGTGTTTTGTAATTAGCCAGGATTCCCCTAATGTGCAGTGCTACTAAATTACAAAATACATTCTGGTCCTAATGTATCTGCATTATATCTATGTTGTCCTCACTGCAGTGTAGCAACTGTAGCTATACAACCAGCTAACTCTGATGCAAAAATGATGACAAGTCGTAGTGAGCAGTTTACTTGCTGTTTACTGTGGCTTCCAACATCATCTTACATGACAGAGTGAAAACTGTAACAAAGGAATAAAGTTCGACTGTTTTTAACAAAAGGCTTGTCTGATGAAATAATGTTTGTACATGTATGTAAATAAAATCTTTTAGCTATGTATGTTCTTTCATTTCTTTTAAATTATATTTTAACATTTAACATTAACTTGTCTACAGTATGACAATGAAATTATACTTACGACATTGCTTCTAGTGTGTGCTAGCAAACAATGGAGCTGATGTGCACCCGTTCTCTCAGTTATTCTAAAACTAAAGGAAGTAACTGTTCCTAAGCCCAACAGGTATACACCGTGTCATAATAAAAGTCCACATTTTGCCCTAATGGCAACACACTCCCCGCCTGGCCTCTGTGGGGTCACTACACAATTAAATTATGAATTAACATCATTCTTTACTAAGAAGTAACACAAGTTCTGTCACTGGTCTAAGGTAAACCTTTGAATGTCCTTGATCTGTAGTCTTCAATTCCACCTTACGCACTCTGCCATCTTCTCCTGGAAAAGCCTTTGTGACAATGGCCAAAGGCCAGCAATTGCGGGCAGCTTGGTTGTCTTTGAGGAGGACAACATCTCCTTCTTGCAAGTTTTGGTGGGACTCTGTCCATTTCTTCCGGCTTTGTAGAGTAGATAAGTACACTTGTCTCCAACGGGTCCAGAACATATTGGACAAGGCTTGTACTTGTCTCCACTGCTTGGTGAGGAGGTCTCTATCGGTGAAGTCTCCTGGAGGAGGTGGTACGCCGACTTTCTGAGTTAACAGCATAGACGGTGTGAGGATGAATGGATCTTCTGGGTCATTCGAAACTGGAACTAGTGGCCTTGCATTCATAATTGCTGCCACCTCTGCCATTAGCGTGCACAAAACTTCATGAGTTAGGCGAGTGCCATGTTTAAGAAGCATAGAATCTAGGATTCTTCGGGCTACTCCAATGAGGCGTTCCCATGAACCACCCATATGCGAAGCATGTGGTGGGTTAAACACCCAGGAGCATCCGTGTTGGTATAGATACCTCTGCACAGTCATGTCTGGTTGGTTTGTATTCATGCCAAGTTCTCTGCAGGCCCCAATGAAATTTGTACCACAGTCTGACCTTAGCTGTTTGGCTGGTCCTCTTATGGCAAAGAAACGTCTCAAGGCGTTGATGCAGCTCGAAGTGTCCATTGAGGCAATCACCTCAATGTGAACTGCCCTGGAGCTCATACAACAGAACAGCATGGCCCATCGCTTGGCATCAGGCTGCGCCCCTCTTGTACGTCTGGTGGCAATGTACCATGGCCCGAAGACATCCAACCCCACATAGGTAAAGGGAGGGCAGACCTTAAGACGCTCTGGTGGCAAATCTGCCATCTGTTGCTCCTGCATCCGTCCTCTAAGTCTGCGACAGGTGACACATTTGTAAAGAGTTGAGTTAATGAGCCTTTTACCTCCCAGGATCCAGAGTCCTGCAGCTCTCACTGCGCCTTCTGTTAAATGGCGGCCCTGATGCTTTACTTGGGCATGATGGTGTCTAACGAGCAGCATGGAAACATGGTGTCCTTTTGGAAGAATGACAGGGTTCTTCAGTTCAACCCCCACCTCTGCGTTCTTCAGTCGGCCTCCGAGGCAGATGAGGTCATTTTGCAAGACAGGGTTAAGATTACGTAAGCAGCTGTTTAGAGGAACTGGCTTGCTTTTTTCCAGAGCTTTGAATTCCTTTTCAAACGTATTCCTCTGAACAGCTCTGATGATCACTTCTCTTGCTTGGGAAAGCTCATCCGGAGACCGAGGCAGATCACAATGATGCCATCCCTTACACTTGTCCATGGTATTCGGGTACTTGAAAGACCTTGCAACATGAATCAAGAGTGCTACAGCTCTCTGGAGACTTTGAAAAGTGGAGAACCTCTCAAAGCGCTGTATGCTGAGACCTTTCCCATGGAGGTGGGTGACGTAGCTCTTCACGTCTGGACGAACCTCTACATCTGATTCTGGTGAAACTAAGCTGAATGACTGAAAGGGTTCTGACTGATTGGAGAGCTTACGCAAAAAGGTAGGTCCACTGAACCACATTGTCTGTGTGAGGTGTGATGCCGGGACAGATCTTGATGCAAGATCAGCCGGATTGTCCTCTGTGCGTACGTAGTTCCACTGTTCAGGATTCGTGGAATGTCGAATACGCTGGACTCGATTGTGGACATATACATAGAACCTTTTGGACTCGTTGTAAATGTACCCAAGGACCACTTTGCTGTCTGTGTAGTACTTAGTGGAATCCAACTTCAAAGCCAGTTCGTCCTGAATCAGCTCAGCCATTTCCACAGCCAAGACTGCTGCACACAGCTCAAGCCTCGGTATGGTCGGGTCAGATTGAGGAGCAAGTTTAGACTTCCCCATGACAAATCCAATGTCTACCATGTCTTCTTGGATGGTCCTCAAGTAGGCTACAGCACCAATGGCCTTAGTAGAAGCATCACAAAACACACAAAGTTCTACTCGTTCAGCCTTGGTTAGAGAGATGTTTGTGTACGTCCTTGGTATATGGAAGTTCTTCAACTCTTGTAGCGAGTTTCGCCACACCTCCCACTTGCCTAATTTGTCTTTGGGCAATGGGGTGTCCCACTCTGATGCCTCAGAATTCAACTCTCTGAGGAGAGCCCTTCCTTGGATTGTCACCGGAGCCAGAAAACCCAAGGGGTCAAAGACACTGTTCACCATGGAGAGAACTCCACGACGGGTAAACGGCTTACCGTCAGTTGACACTGAAAAGGTGAATGTGTCACTTGCTATCTCCCACAGGAGACCTAAGCTGCGTTGGGTAGGTGACTCATCTCTACTGAGGTCTACTTCTTTTCCAGCTGCCACACAGTCCTCACTTGGGAAGGCTTCCAAAACAGACTGACTGTTTGATGCAAACTTGTGGAGCCTGAGGTTAGACTCAGCAAGTGACGCCTGAGTCCTACGCAGCAAGTCAATGGCTTCAGCATCACTTGGGACAGAACAAAGACCATCATCAACGTAAAAGTGACGCTCAACGAAGTTGACGGTGTCTGCGCCATGTTTTTGCATTCCCTCTCTGATGGCTCTTCTAAGTCCATAGATCGCCACTGCTGGAGATGGGCTATTCCCAAAAACATGGACCTTCATTCTGTACTCTATGACTTCCTTTGCCATGTCATTGTCCTTGAACCACAAGAACCGCAGATAGTTCCTGTGTTTTTCCTCTACAAGGAAGCAATAAAACATTTGCTGTATATCTGCCATGACAGCAACCTTTTCTTTTCGGAACCGCATGAGTACTCCCAGAAGAGAGTTGTTCAGATCTGGGCCAGACAAGAGCACATTATTTAAGGACATTCCGGAATGTTGGGCACTTGAATCAAACACCACGCGGATTTGACCTGGTTTTTGTGGGTGAAATACTGCAAAGCTTGGTAAATACCAACACTCCTCCTCTTCTCTTAGTGCTGGCGCTATCTCAGCATGGTCATTTTCCAGCAGTTTACCCATGAATGCCACATATTGCTGTTGCATTTCTGGCCTCCTCATTAGGTTGCGTTGAAGCGATTCAAACCGTTTCAGGGCTTGCTCTCGGTTGTTGAGCAACCGTTGTCTAGGCTGCCTGAATGGTAATGGAGCGACCCAACTGTGTGAATCATTTCTGTAGACTTCTTTGTCCATGATTTTCAAGAAAATCTCATCTTCGACTGAAGGTGCCAGTTTGTTGTCCTGTTCAGTACGGTCAAATACATTTTGACCCAGCCTGTCTTCTTTAACCCTGGTGGGCCCTGAGACATGGCTTCTAGGCTCTTTGCCATGAAACTCTTCTTTGACATGCAAAAAACTTGTGCATGGCTGGAGGAGCGAAGGGCGATGACAATCAAACACTTTTGTCCTGTAGGTGCTGACCTCTGGTTTGTGTGTGTTCCCTAAGCAGACCTCTCCAACTAGCACCCAACCTAGGTCAAGGCGTTGTGCAAAGGGTGCATTTAGGTGGCCATTAATTTGCTCTCGTACCTTGTGCACTCTAATTATGTCTCTACCAAGCAGCAGGAGAATCTCAGCAGTGGGGTCTAACTCTGGGATGTGTTCCGCTATTTTTGCGAGGTGAGGTTGATGAAGAGCGGCGTTAGGTGTGGGGATTTCAGCCCGATTGTCAGGTAAGTCATTACACTCAGTAAGTGTGGGGAGAGGGATGGTAACCTTCCCACTGAGGTCCTCGATCATAAAACCTGAAGCCTTTCTGCCGAATGTTTCTACTGTGCCAGAACATGTTCTCAGTACGTAAGGATATGGCTCACACTGAATGTTGAACAGGTCAAAGAAACTGGACTTCGCCAATGACCGGTTGCTTTGGTCATCTAAAACAATGTATGCTTTGATGGTTTTCTCTGGACGGCCCTTCTGGTACACCTTTGCTAGGCATATCTTAGAACATGACCGCCCAACCTGTCCTGTACCACACACTTCAGTGCAACTTGAGCTGACAACTTCCCTGCTGTCGTTACCCTCTTCTCCCTCCCCGCCATTCTGCGATGAAGTTACAGGAGTTGTGGTTTGTGGTGCAGGGCCTGGATGCATAGCTGAGACATGTTTAGTGCTGTCACACTCAGAACATTTTACTGTTGCCGTGCAGTCCTTCGCCATGTGACTATTGGAGCCACAGCACTTAAAACAGATTCCTTTCTCTTTCAGAAACGTCTTCCTGTCTTGAAGATTTTTAGCTCTAAAGGCTTTACATTTCTTCAGTGGATGTGGCTTTGCATGTATTGGGCAGCTCGTATTTGGATCGCTGGAAGTACTTGACTCTGCTGGGGAGACATTGGTCTTATGAACTGCAATGGATTTTTTGGTGCTTTTAAAATGGGGACTTTCATCTTTTACTGATGATCCAGTAGCATTTAAAAAGGCAAAGCTGGGGTCATTCCTTTTTTTGGCCTCATAGCACATGAATCTGGTAAAAAAATCAAATGGTGGAAATCGTCCTCCATTCTCTTCTTTAAACCTTGAACCCGCTGAGATCCATTTTTCCTGAAGTCCGTAAGGCAGCTTAGATACTATAGGTTCAATGCCACGCGTAGTATCTAGGTAGGACAGACCTGGTAAATAGCCGTCTTCTTTAGCACACTGCACTTCCATCAGCAGATCCGCTAGCTCCCGTAGCTTTAGATTTTCCTTCGCTGAAACCCTGGGAAACTTCTCAAGTCGAGTGAAGAGGGCCTTCTCAACGATCTCTGGTGCAGCGTAGCACTCTTGAAGGCGTTCCCAGGCTTTCCTGAGAGCTATGCCTGGACTTGCTATGTGTACTGAACGGAGACGTTTCACTTGGTTACTGGATTCTTTGCCAAGCCATCGAGTCATTAAGTCCAATTCCTCTGTAGCTGTGAGACCCAGTCCTTGAGTAGCATTTTTGTATGAAGACAGCCAAGCACGATAATTTTCAGGTTTATCATCAAACTCATACAAACTTGCACTCACCAGGTCACGGCGAGCTAAATATTGTGCGAGATGTTCAGTTGCAGGCATGCTTTGGTTAGCTTTCAGCTGAGGGTAAAAGCATGGAGCAGAAACATTCAGGTCATTGTGAAACGTCTTAGAATTTACCTGAGCGTCCTCTTTGTCACATAAAATCTGACTGTCTGACACTTTGACTGCCGGTGGAACGTAAGAATAGCCTAAGCCATACTCTGCTAAGTCCACATTATCTTTGTTATCAGCCCGTGGCGGCTCATGTGAAAAAACAGGAACACGCCGGTTTGAAGCGAATGGGTTATTTGGACTGAAACTGAGAAAGCCATCTGTAGTAGGCTGAATTGGTTGAGGGCTAGCCTGCACAGCTGCTAGATCTGTAGAGGTAGTAGGGCCAAAATGAGTTTGGACATATTCACTTGTCCGCTTAATTTTACTTTCTCTTGTTGAGCCTGTTTCATCCAACACAAGACACCTCTCCATTGTAGCAGCTGATTCCAAAACGGCTACTTCAGCTTCAGCAGCTGCTGCTTCACGGCACATGACAAGTGTCTCAATCTCAGTCTCTCTCCTAACTTTCTCCATCTGTGATTCAGCTTCTTTAGCTGCCTTTTCCATTTTAGCTTTAGCTTCTTGGTCTGCATATTCTGCGCGTACTTTAGCAGCTGCTGCTTTTGCTCGAGCACGGAGTAAAGCTCTGCTCGATGACGCAGATGAGCGAGAACTTCTTCCACTTGCTACAGAAGACTTAGCACTTTTTGCTTCCATCTTGCCACGACACTAACTTCTCTGTCTTTTCACTATGTTGTCCTCACTGCAGTGTAGCAACTGTAGCTATACAACCAGCTAACTCTGATGCAAAAATGATGACAAGTCGTAGTGAGCAGTTTACTTGCTGTTTACTGTGGCTTCCAACATCATCTTACATGACAGAGTGAAAACTGTAACAAAGGAATAAAGTTCGACTGTTTTTAACAAAAGGCTTGTCTGATGAAATAATGTTTGTACATGTATGTAAATAAAATCTTTTAGCTATGTATGTTCTTTCATTTCTTTTAAATTATATTTTAACATTTAACATTAACTTGTCTACAGTATGACAATGAAATTATACTTACGACATTGCTTCTAGTGTGTGCTAGCAAACAATGGAGCTGATGTGCACCCGTTCTCTCAGTTATTCTAAAACTAAAGGAAGTAACTGTTCCTAAGCCCAACAGGTATACACCGTGTCATAATAAAAGTCCACATTTTGCCCTAATGGCAACACAATATCTCTTGCACAAAGAAAAAATGACAGCTACTCTGATTAATTTTGTACTATTATTTTTTATGTGTTCACATGTGAAGCTTTAAGTGTTTCTGAAGTTTATTCCAGGTTGGAGGGGCATTATAATGAAAAGCTATTTTACCAAATTTGATTCTAACAGCGGGGACGTTAAAAAGGATGACACTGTTTAACCAAAGGTTATATCTATTTTTTTGTAGACAATGAGAAAACAGATAGGTGTGATGTAACAAACCAATAACTGCTTCTTTGTAAGTGGAAATGAACCAGTGAATCTGTCTGTCATACTGCCAGTGGGTGCCAACCAGACAGACTGTAGAGGTTGCAATGGTGTGTGGAATACTCTGCACCAGTTAGGAAACGTAATGCAGAGTGATGAACAGACCCCAGCAAACGCAGCACAGACTTTGCAGCATGCTTGTGAAGAATCTCAACATAGTTAAGGACAGATAAAAATGTGGCTGCAACCAGTTCCTTCCTTGCTTTGAGATTAAAAGAAGCCTTATTTCTGTAAATACAAAACCCTGTTTTACTTGAAGTTTTTGCACCAAACTGACAACATGGGAATTCAAAAGAGAGCTCTTCATCTAATAAAAAACCTTGACACCCTCTTTATTGTCTGGCCCTGTAACGTGCTAATTTGAGGCAGAGACTGAGTATGAGAATTTGTAAACAACACGTATTTGGGGGTTTTTTAGAATTCAATACCAATTTTAACTTTTTAAGTTTTCTTGCAGTCTTGTGAATGCCTCTCTGAGTTTTATCAATGCCTCAGGAGGAGACAGGGCAGAACAATAAAGAATGGTGTCATCTGCATAGAGGTGCATGTTAGCCTTATTTACATGGACACAAATGCCATTTATGTAGACAGTAAACAACAGAGGCCCTATAATCGAGCCTTGTGGAACTCCAAACCTAATTTCAGCCCTTCCCGATGTAATACCATCACATGTGACACACTGAAATCTATTAGTTCTTCACCAACCCATAGCTTTTGTAGACACCCCAACTTTATCCAGAGATTGTAACAGAATGCTATGATTTATTACTGATTATCTAGTCAGATAAACACATTTCAAGGTGCACATCACATGATACAGTCTAACACCATAACAACTAATCGTTGTGCACTCAGACACTCAAGCTGCCTACCGAAGTGTGTTTCCATTGTGGCTCAGCTGTTTGAAGCGGTGGTGCAGATTGCCAATCTGATCAAGGGAAACTGGAAAGAGACAGAGGCACACATAAATGAGGAGAACAGTGTCCTGGGGGAAGCAGCACACAGGCAAGGCTTTGTTGAGAACCACTGAAGAAAGTCCAAGGTTTTAATGTGGGAGTCATGCTAACCTTTTTAAACTGCTAAATAAAAGCCTGTGTGATGTGTATCTGTTTGAAATAGTACTGTGATCTGGGAAGAAATCTTACAACAGAAGATCACATAAAATGGTGTTACATGACAGTATTCATACAAAAAAATATTGTCATGCATTGCAGTATAACTCCTGCCTAAACAAATGCTAGGTACAACATTATAATGGAATGTGGGTAAACAAGGTCATCCATTTCACACAGGGGATTGTAGGCGCCTATGGTTAACTGGAACAGGTAATACTGGTGATTCTCAGGAACTAGACTCACCTATTTCATTCAACGGTTTATTCTTTGGCATTCATTGATACAAACTGAGTTTGTCTTTCCAAAGAATTTTGTCTCACAACAACTGTGTTGTAACACTGTCAGTATCTCTTTGGGATATTTTTGTCGTTCATCTATTTTAATGATGGAGGTATTAATAGTTAGTACTATTATGCAGCTATTTTGTCTAATTCAAATGTTTTTGCTATTGTTGTAAATCATTTTGGATGAAATCCTCTGCAAATTATCAAAACAAAAACATGCCTAATCTAACATACACAAAACAAACTTTTGAAAATAGAGCACATGTGGATTTTCCAGTTTGATTGCTTATTTAATTTTTTTTTTCAAAACAACCTACCAATGACAGTGGCCCTAACAATTTTTTTTTTTTAAATATACAAAGAATACAATATTGTAATGCAAAAGAATGTTATTTTTAGTTCCTTATCAATGTGCACCCCCTCTCAATTAATTTCTTCTGAGTTGTTAAGTGCATTATCACAAGTGGGGTGTTCAAAGAAGAGATACATTCAGACGAGAGCGGGAGCAAAATGGGGGACTCTTCAGTTCACTAATGGGATGGCTACCAAACATTTTCCCCAAATGTCATTTGAAACATGTGATCCCCATACAGTAGAGCCACCCTCATATGAGCAGGGTGCGTCCCACATCCATCTCCGCAGGAGAGAATGGCCCTGCTAGTGGGTGGGGAGGTGGGGGCGAGATCCAAAGCCCTTCTCCTCTTGAGGGGCTAATTTAATAAACCCTAATATACCCTCCTGAGATAAACCTCAGCGGTATCTTAATGCAGAGAGACAGACAGAGAGAAACAGACAGATAGACAGAGAGGGGGGGGGGGGGGGGGGCAAAGGAAGAGAGAGAAAGAGAGGAAGAGCGAGAGGGAAGAAGAGAGGGAGAGAGAGAGAGGGAGAGAGAGAAAGAGAGAAAGCGAGAGAGAGAGAGAGAAAGAGAGGAAGAGCGAGAGGGAAGGAGAGAGAGAGAGAGAGAGAGAGAGAGAAGATAGCAAGGCTGCTTATTCTGCAGCCTCGCAGGAAGAGCCCAGCAGGAGATAAGATGGAGAATATGACAAATGACTAATGTGCTTAGTGCACCACACAGCCTTACAGAAGCATGCAGAAATGTTAGGTAAACCCTGACCCTCTTCACAAACAATGACACACACACACATAAACACGGTTAGAAGTATGCATGTGGAGCACTAAAACACGTACGCTGCCAAATACAAGGTCACTCTACATTGTTTACATCGTCTTCCATTAATCATGGAGCTGCTCATACAACCGCAACTCTAGGTGGGCCTGAGCCAGATGGAACCCTTTGAAATGGAAACATTATTACATGTAAACAAACAGGTGGTTCTCAACTGGTGAATGGGGGACAATATAAGCTGTTATTCATCCTGTCATAACTTGATTATAAGAGTATTAGAAATTATTAGAAATTCAGAATTGATTATTCTTTTATGTTTACCAGAAGACAACATCTTGAGATGAAGATACAGCCTAATGTCAGAAGGTGATCATAACATATATCTCATCGTGTATAACAGCAGGTACAGAGCTTGGCCATAAAAGCAAGACAACTGTGTAAAATCGCACCTAGTAAATAACTGTATACAAGGAAATAAACTTGAGTCATGAATTTTTAAATATTGCACTCCGGTTGTATAACACCCAGACAAGTGCTCCAGTGGAAACAAAAAAGTCTATCCATTATTAATCTCACCATTGAAAGGACATGTTTCCGTCACAATAGTCTATCTATCAAGATGCGTTAATGAAACTCACGGGAAATGTGTATGTTCAGCATCTTAGCTAGGACTAGGAAACATCCTAAAATAGTTATACAGCCATATGCGATGCGACAGCAAAGTATGTCCCCAAAAACATTCGCCTACAGCAGCTGACAATCTAATTAGGTCACAAATTCTTTGTAGAGGTAAAAATAGGTTTTCTATCTTATTGTTACACTCAATGTGTAATTTTAGGAATTGTGCTGAAATGACTAGGTCACACCGTGACGTTTTTCATGTCGTGAGATTGTAGCTAACGCTTTGCCAAATACGACAACCTTAACAATTGTTGCAATATGTCTTTGACATGATAAAGTCCCGAGTGGCATAATTTTTCTGCTGTACTCACATCCAGTCTTTTCGGCGAGTTCTCTGTATCTCTGGTCAGTTACCGAATGAAATCCTCCCATAGCTCGTCTTTCCCCAGTTAATTTGGACGTGGTTACTGGTGACCAAAACGATGTCTTTTCTCCAAGCTTTGATAACGAAGAAGTTTCACTTCCTTGTGCCGTTTCTGTTTAGCAGTTACACGTCTGCACTGCAATGACAAACAGTGTTGTGGTTACAAGTCAATGGATGCACACTGTTCAGCAGCAGCACAGGTTTAGCTACCTCCCCGCGGTCCTATAACGCTTCGGTAAAATTACCAGACAACACGCCCATGCAGGTTATTGTAGGTGAGTCAAATACGTTGTGATCAAGTTACGTGATGACAACTAGCCTGGCAAAGACTCATGCATAACATACTGCACCGACGACTGAGCTAATGCATTTTGGAGCTGGTGTCCCCTGCATCTGTCGCAGTCGCTCGCTCAGGTAATGACAGATGACGTCTGAGTCCTCATAAACAATACAGCTAATGCATCACTGCACACACACACACACCCTTACAAAACATACTAAGAACACCAAGGACAAATCCAAAAATACCATAGATCATACAAGTGTATAGAAAATGACAATGTGCTTTCTACAAAACCATTAAAGCAACAGTATTCATTTTTTGGTAATTATTTGGCAGCCAACGTGAAGATGGGATTATGTTTATTTCAGAGGTGACCTGTCAGAAATGGAGAAAATACTGCCTTCTAAAGAAGCATTCAGTGGCAGCAAGACCATAAGGCATGTCCAAATTGCATTATTACATACAGTTCTGCCTTCTAAGATACCTTAATTATGCCTAAATGTGGAGACAACATAGATGTATCCTTTAAACGGCCTCCAACATAGCCACAAATCTGTCAAATTATTAAGTCAGCTGTCAAGGTCTTGGTAACAGATGCCAAATATGTGCTGCTGTCTAGGTAGGTCTAGGTAGGCCTTGATGCCTGCCAAACTACATAACTTGTTAGACAGTAAAGGCAGCAAGGCAGCAGGCAGCTACCTGCAGAGCTCTACATTATTGTCTACTGGTTGGTCGACAGCATCCTGATCTGACATTCTGAATGACAGATAGTATTTTTTATTTTGATCGGCTTGCAGTATTCTGCATTCTGACAAAAACTGTTAACTGCTAGTCACAAAATGCCCACAATAGTAAAAAAGCAGGCCAATCAGTGGTGATAGGCGGATATTTGGGGCATTTTCCAAATCCCATAGGCAGTAAGGTAACAATGTTTTGCCCATGATGAACAGAAGGAGACATTCATCCTTTAGCTAAGATTCTTCAGTGTTTTCTAATGTTATTACTTTTTTCTTTACCTTGCCTAGCTCTTGGACTGCCACCATTGCTGTATTTGCATTTCAAACACTTTGATATCAATGCCATCACATGCAGGATGGCATTTTCAGAATATAATCCCAGTGGAAAGAGAATGGGAAGCCTTAGGAAAGTTGTACTGTCATGGACAATTTGTTCCACCCTCACAAAAAAGTTCAGGCTACCAAAATTCCTGCAAGTCAATAACAATATGCTGCCAGACTAACATAATTTTAGGATATTGTCAGCCATTTAGGAAATAAGTTAGGATACGGGCAAATGATCAGAATGCTGGATGCGGCCAATGAATTGCAAAGCAGGGTGTTCTGGCATGATAAGCCTACTGCCAGTCAGTAGGAATACTGAATAAAACCAAATTGAATTGAACAGGATGCCTTTAATGCTTTCCCTTTACTGACAACATTTTATATGACAAAATTGGATAGCCAGCCTCTACACTTCACTGATCCACTATTTCTGCCCTCCTACACAGACACACAGACACAACCCCACACACACGCTCACATTCACATACAATTTGCTGTACAATGAATATATCTATAAAAGAAGTAGAGATGTAAGCTGTATGAATATATGGATATTGCAATAGCTGTAGGGCTTTAGCTAAGTGCCATGGCAGCTCTAACATGCTAAATAAAAAATAACGCCAGCTAATCACAGTGCAGGATATTCACAGCTAGTCCAATTGGTCCTGGGTCCTTATAATAATGATAGGCCAAGGGCAAAGTCCAAGTGCAAAAGATGAATTCAAGAAAATGTAATACTGTAACCTGGCAAAACCATTTTGCTAACACTCTGACCAAGATTGTGTACACAAAGGGGCGTCAGCATAATGCTCCCTGACACCAAATGATAGCTTTAGGTCATGTGACACTTTGCTAATGTACCAGCATTGCATCCTGACCATAAATTATGACCAAATGTGTAAATGCCCTCTTTATTCTTTATTATTCTGACTATCTGTGTTTTCTTGTGCATCTTCCAGTATATAACAAAATCTATTTATTTTGGGGGTCAAAAAACTTTTAAATTATGCCAATTTCTACTCCATCCATTATATTGGTGTCATTGGAAGCTTTTGAAAGATGATGAAAGTATTGCACTTGGGATAGAAGTATTGAAAGTCCTTGGGCCACAGTCAAAAAAGCATTGGACCAAGGGCCTCGCTGAGGACTTGCCCAGCCATATCCCAGGCCAGGAGCAGTGGATGTTGCAATGTGTGGGGTTGGTAAATGGGGTTAGTGTGAGTCATTAGCCCCAGCCCTTTTATTCACTTATCCCCTAGACAGCGCACCCTTGTGTCCTGACATTCCACTACAAGCTAGTGTGTCACCAGTGTAGCAGCAACAGAGGCACCACAGTACATGACCACAAAAAATGCCTCATTACAGTAAAAACAGGCCACTCTGGACTGGCTTTGTTCAGGTGCACACAGCAGCAGGCTTTAATGGCTAGTCAGAAGAAACCAGAGTCCATGTAATTCTTGCCTTAAAAGGAATGGCATTTCAGAAGAGAACAAGTGAGCTAGCCTGCCCTTGAAGGAGCTCTACCACATTGCTTTGGCTATAGGGTCTCTGCAACAACCTTACCTGCCTGCTGCTATAGTGAAGAGTCTGACTGTCTTCTTGCTAGGGTTATTCCACCTACTAACAGCCCTCAAGAGGAGTTCATACTCTCTGATGGCAACTGACATAACATAACATGTTGAGTACATACATGCTTCCCCAGTTCAAAGCATTTGTGTGCATCAGGCTATTAGATGAGAGTAAGTAGGAAGAGACTTCTTAGGCCACAGTATTAGTCCCACAAGGCCCAGACAGGGTTTCCAAAGCTTTTTTTTTTTTGACCAAATAATTGACTGAACATCATTCCCAGATAAAAAGGAATATGTCTCTACAAGTAACCATTATAGTCCAAACAGTTCAGCCAGCATCTAGGACGCATTCATGCAAGCTAGGCAGATTAGAGGTCATGACGGATGTGTTCAGAGCCAAGCCATCTCGGGGAACTGAAGCCATGGCATTTTTAGCCTGGTAAACCCGCCCCTCGTACTTCATTTCATTTTGTACAGAGGGTCTGGACCGGAATCTCTTGGGGGTCATTTAGTCGGCCCCAGCAAGACCGATCCAATCGGCAAACAGAGGGTGTGTTCGTTACCCTTGACGTTGACCTTGTGTGCTACATTCGAATTGTAGTGCGTAGGAAGGCTAATTGCGTACATAACGACCAGGCGTTAGCGATTGGGTAAAGGCAGAGGCCTTCAGCAGAGTCCACACCTCCAACAAATCGTTTCTGACGATGTCTGTTTCAGACCCTCTGTACAAAATGAAATGAAGTACGAGGGGCGGTTTTACCAGGCTATGGCATTTTGGCCTCTTACAGAGAAGGCCCCAGGTTGCCTTTTGTAGCGTCCAGAGTGCGCGCACATCCAATCACAAGGTGCCTGGATCAACAGACAAAAGCGAAGAAAAAGAAAAGAATCCGCACACTGTTGCTGCTCACCGATTTATTAAACACTAAGCACAATGTTTCGACCTCACACGGTCTTCGTCAGGTGTAGGTGTGTGTCTGTGTTTGTGAGTGACAGTTCTTTTATAGACAAGGAAGGGGCGGGCATAAGGTCAAGTCGTACAAAAACACACTGCTCCAAAACCCTCAATCAGCAGAAAACACAGGCACTAAATAACCAGAAAATACACAAGTAGAAAAAAGAAGAGAATATAGACAAAGAATAAAACCCACGCAGTGAAAAAATACATATCACCAATACCTATGCCGGTGTTGTCTAGTAGAACAAGTATTTACACATACATCATCTCAAGGTAGACATTTTGTAAGCCCAAGTTATAAAAATGGTTTAATGTCAAACTCTTCATTTAAACCGTATGGAGACATAGTATTGAGGTAATGGATATATTATGTCTCCCTTTTGCCAGAGAACCTGCACTGCCATTATAATTTGAGACCATGGCCGTTGCAAAGTGGTATTTCTGCCAGTCTTTATGGCCAAGCTGAAGAGATCTACTCATGTGCCACTGGAAGACTAATTGTCTTTCATGCATAATCTGCTGGCTATCCTATCCTATCCTATCCTATCCTATCCTATCAAGCAAGCAAGCAGGTGCTTGCATTGTCACCACGACAAGGAGTGAAACGCAGCAACTTCAGTGATGGATGCCTGGTGAATGGGCACTTTGAGTGGTAATGACAGCCCTCCAATGGTGTACAGTGACTAGACTAAAGTCCTGCATCCCAGCCCCTGGGACTGTTGGCCTGCCTCTACTGGCCAGGGTGTTGCCAGGACAAGCTCTGTGGCTACCATGTGATGGAAACTCTGCAACGCTCAGAATCCAGCCAAATTCCACCTGAGCTAGGTTTAGGTTAGGGCCTCTAGGGAGTGTGTGCGTTTTCCATTTTAAAATGTGCTTAGGTTTTCTTTTTGTGATGATGTCAGAGTGTATTTCTGATATTAGTAGTCAGCGTGTTATAATTTAGTTTCTAGTGTGTTTGCCCTTGTGCACCAATGTCTTGTCCATTTAGTCCCCCTGTGACGGTGTGACGTATGTATCCATGCCCTCCTGTCAGAGCTCTGCCTCCTATCATTCTGCGTCACACTGTTCTAATGAACGGCAGTTCATGATTATTTACACCTGCCATTGGTCTAATCAATCGCTACACTAAATCTATTAGTTAAACATGATTGTAGCTAAAACGAAACTGCGATACCAGTGTTTAAAGACAAATCTTCTTCCAGGTCGGTCTCAGCGGTCCCGTCAACTCACGCAGGCTACAGAGGGTCTTCACCGTAGGTCTTCACACTTTCTCACTGCTCTTGTTTTAACACAAGAGAGTGCTGTTTAGCTGTTGTAGTTGCTTCTTGTGACAGCTACCTGCAATGGGCTAGCAAGGTAGCTAGCAAACGTAACATTGATGAAGGATGGCTGCTGAGAACGAGTGAGTTTTTATGATTTTTATGACTGTTAAATCACATGAGAGTACATGCCACAGCCACAATAATGAGTGTCGATGTTTGATGACCACCATATTTAACCATTAGTAACATTCGATTTAGCTGTGGCTGGTCTATGAACTAACGTTGGGTAGCTAGCAAGTTAGCTAACTTTACGGTATATATCCCATCTAGCTGTAACCAACTTGAGTAGTTAGCCATGCCGGTTGGTGGCTGGTGTTAATCATTTGTATTTTACCAATAGCTTAGATAAGCAACAATAACGCTAATGAGACAGTAAAGAAGTTTCGCGAGTGTGGAGAGGCTGGTGTTCTCGAAAATATTCGCAGTGGCCTGAATAGTAGAAGGCCAATCACACCAAGTCAGGTTAATAATGTTACATGTTTACCATTTAAAGGAAGGCCAACTTAGCCTTTGTACAAGCTAAGTTGGGGAATATACAAAGGAGATGTTTGTCCCATGAAAATAAACGGTGCCTGAAATGGAATGTGTTGAACGTTAGGCTTGACCATAGTTAACCCTTCGTTTTTCAGGTTGTGCATGATTGGTGCATTGGACAACGTGTTAGTGTCAAATTCGAGGTGTCATTACCCAATATTAAAAAACACAGAGTTTGGCAGTAAACCAGTGCAAAGCATCTTTTGAAAGCACTACTTATAGGTATCAGTCTGCTTTATGTATATGGCTGTAAACAAACATTAGTGTGGGTAAAGCAGAATATGAATATCAGGTTGCATCGAGTAGCCTCAGTTTATGACGGCCACGGAGACACCGTGTACCCGTTGTGTCATGCAGTTACATTGTAGCATTCTGTGAATCCAAGTCCCTACTTTGTTACTTTGTTGTCCTGACAGAAGCTGTTCTTTACCGCAGGCAGAGCCAGAAAAAGTCAAGTGTGAGGTGTTAGGGCTTTGTCCTAAATCGGGGTTCTTTCTTGCAGTGTATTTTCTGAGATTGAAGTTCTGCAATCAATATACCTAGATGAGCTTAAAGTTATCCAGAAGGACAACGGGTGAGTTATTTATTTATTTATTTATTTATTTATGTTGAATGTTGACAGTCAAAATGTTGATTTTTGTGTTATTTGAATAAATCACTACTGGGTTATGCTACTGACACCTTTATGAAGGCTTCAGAGGGGGTCTCAGCTAATTATCTTTCCCTGGTGCGGATTAGTTTCAGTGAGTTCGGGAATTAATTGAAACAGATTGTCCTTGCTATGTTGAGATTGTGTGTGTGTGTGTGTGTGTGTGTGTGTGTGTGGCTTTAAAGGTGTACTTCCACGAGAAACCGTTTAGTACTTGCTCTTTTGAAATATGATAGGTCACCCCGAGTTGCATATGCATGCTGCATATCAAAATGTTTTTCTATCCCCGTTTTCTATATCAGTCAAAAGAAGACAATATGTGGAAAAACGACCCAATGCGAGACGTAGACGCGAAAATACATATAAGAGAAACTGACCGAATGGGCTTTAAATAATGTTAGCCTGTTTGACTGACTCGCATAAGATTAGCAGGCTAGTTGAATGACTGAACTGCATTTACCGGGCACTTGCACTGTTTTGTCATGCAAATATTACAAACGGTCAGGAAGCGACTGTGCTTGTGCCATCTCTCCTTCCTCTTCGGATTCAGGATCAAACACATAAGGCTGTATCTCTGTAGACATTCTGTGTGCAGTTTTAGCGCTGTCAAGTTGACTTTTCCCCTTTACCTTACTCTGCTATCAAGTTGACTGTGGGGCAAAGGAAGCTGCAGGGAGCGTGCCTCTGGTGAAATCGTGTCGTTCTCCCGGCCCCACCCCCTCTACCAAACTAAAACAGCCTGAAACAGAAGCACTCGAACATTTTTTTCATTAAAACCAGCGCACAGGGCAATTGTTAATACTAGAGAACACCGCAAAATTAATGAAAACACGATGGAAGTACACCTTTAACTAACTGTGTATTTCTGTCTTTGTTAGAGGGTGGGAGGTGAGTTTGGTCCTCTACCCTTCTACTGCAGAGGATGTTCTCTCTCAGTTTGTCCGCCTCACGCTTACCCTCACACTCGCTCCTCAGGTATTCTGCCGGCTTATGTCAACACAGAGTGTACATTGCTCATTTCCTCAGTCTCTGCCTGTCTGTCTATTCTTTCCAGTGTTTCCCGTAGGATTGTGTTGTAGCAGCAATGCTGTCAGTTAAGAAACGCTGTTAACCCAACTGTGCTAAGGGGTCCAGGGGCCAAATTTGAAAATAGCCCAATAAATGTTAAGAAATGGCCAGACTGAGACTTACAGTGTGCAAATGAAAGGCATTACTTTAATCGTGATCTTACTGATCAGCAGTGGTGTTCATCATTTTGGCATTGGTAGTTCATGGTTGCTGAAGGCATATGGGAGAAACACTGCTTTCCAGTTCTTTTTGTCATTCTCTCCATTGTTTCCATTTGTATTATTTATAACTGTAAACATGCAGTAAGTAGTATTTCTAACCTTTTGTTGTTGTTTTTTTTTTTTAAGTATCCTTCTTTTCCACCGGTCATAACCATAAACAATCCCAGAGGACTGTCAGATGACAAACTGCTCAGGTAATATTTGAAAAATTAAAAACACTTGACTATAAATGCTTAATGAGGTCCAAGACATGTACAAGTGTGTGTGTGTGTTCCCTGTTGATCAGCATTGTAAGGTGTCATGTTCCCTTTCCCGTGTGTGTCTATGTCAGTGTGCAGAGATGTCTGCAAATGGAAGCAGAGTCCTGCCCAGGAGCACCAGTACTGTACCAGGTCATTGAGGTCAGTCCTCTCTCAGAGCTCCTTCAGTCAGACTTGTCTCGTTGCATACTTTTACATTTGAGTCTCTTGGCTTTCATCAGCCCTGCATGTTTTATCCACCTAAATCCCTTTCTCATCAAGACTCTCTGTGTTCTTCTCCCATCTCCACAGAAAGCCAAAGAGATCCTTACGGAGAGTAATATTCCCCATGGGAACTGTGTCATCTGTCTTTATGGATTTAAGGTCCAGTATTATGATTATTTCACACACACACACACACACACACACACACACACACACACACACACACACACACACACACACACACATACACACATACACACACACAAACACACATTATATAGGTCCTTCTAATGTATGCCTTTAAGGGCTGTTCACACCTAGAACGGTACCTATAAAATAGTATATTATATATGGGGTACAGGATGGCGAAGCCTTCACCAAGACCTCCTGCTATCACTACTTCCATTCCCACTGCTTGGGTCGCTACGTCAGTCACTCTGAGATGGAGCTCCGAGAGAGAGAGAAAGAGATCGAGGAGGACAAGAGTCGGGGGAGACTGGATGAGGAGGTGAGAGGTGACGACAAGTTTAGAAAGTTCCTAAAAAGTTGTGAGGCGATCTGGTGGAATTGATCTTCAAGATTTTGTTTTCTGTAAGCAACCTATACCCACTTTTAGGAGTTAAACTTATGTTCACTTGCGCACACTGTCACAAGAGAGTGATTCATCTACTCTTACCCCAGTTCACACATACCTGAAATGACTAGGTAGTCAAAACACAGCATTTAAAGATGGTGTCTGTCTATGGTTGACCGATTTCGAGTCAGATGGTGTCGATACACACTGAATCTGCTGTGTGCCTCTATTGGGAACAACCAGGCATCAACATTCCTTAACAATTCATCATATCGTATCATATTTCTTGCCTTCGTACGTCTAACACACACACTCTCTCTCTCTCTCTTCCTCTCTCCTTGCTCGTGCAGAAGCTGGAGGTAGTTTGTCCCGTGTGTCGTGAGGCACTGGCCTGTGACGTAGACGTCCTGTTGTCTTCTCCTGCACCAGCATCTCCTGAGGTAAAAAGTTCAGATGGTTCATGAGCCGTCTGTCTGATACAGCCGGGTTTCAGCCACACGGGGGCGCACTGTAAGCAGATGGGTGTGTCAGAAAACCACAGCGAGCTATCTCGGGATCTTTCTGTGGCTTGGAAAATAAGAGCACAATCCATAGTGCGTGTCTGTGATTATGTCTATATTTCCATATGTATGTTGAGAAGGCTGCATAAATTGCTTCAAGGAGTCAGTGATGAATCGCTGCTGTCATAAACAGGCCTCTGTTTTTACAGTGGCCTTTGGACAGTAAATAAATGTTTTTTATCGTTTCTCTAAAATATAGATGACAGAAGAGGTCGTAGCAGTAGAGTTTCGGCAAAAATGGGTGGAACTCCAGAGGATTTTGGAACGCCAGCGTCAGAAGGGTGGTGTCATTGACCCTGAGGTGGAGTCTAATCGCTTCCTGATACATATTAACGAGGTGAGGTTCACACCTTTTTTTTTTTTTTTTCTCTTGTTTCTGTATTTTTGATCCTCTTCCGACACCTAGCAAGTTAACACTGTGTTTTTGTAACGCACCACAGCCCTCACCTGAGCCCAGTGATCCAGCCAGCAGCAGCACCTCTGATCTCCCTCCCAGCCCCTTAGAGACCCCCGCATGCGTCATTCAGCCCAGCGGCCCCCAGGCCCCACAGGCTCCCGGTCAGGGGAAGGGGAGGGGCTACTCTGGGAGGAGGGGGCGGGGTCATAACCATCACAAAGGTGGCAGGAGGGGAAGAGGTGGTTGGGTGCCTGCCGGGGTCCCTGATGCCGCGCCAGATTTCACAAAGCTCTCGCTTGCTTCTGAGAAGCGGAATCATGTGAGGGGCGAAGCAGTGGCTTTGAATGGAACCTGTGTGGTGGATGCGGGTACACGCGGCGACCCAGGGGAACAGGAAGTGAAAACGGCTCAAGAGTGTGATATGGATGCTGTTAAAGGTCAGGAATGTACTGAAGCTGGCAAGCCTGAAGCATGTCCCACCAGCAACCAAGCCCTAGAACAGACTGAGCCCACTACAGATGATGTCAAGGCCCCTAGGCCAACCTCTTCCCCAGAAAGGTCACATGGGCGTGGTCATCACTGGCACCAAGGCAGGAGGAGGGGCCCGCATCACCAGGGGCAACAGGTTGGCCAGTGGCAAGACAGGAACTTCCGGGAGGGGGACCAGAGACACCCCACAAGAGGCGGGTACCATCACAGAGGAGGCCATAGAGGAAGAGGGAGGGGAGGAGGAGGAGGAGGAGGAGATGGCGGCGGCGGCGGTCATCAGCACCGCGGGGGTGGCCCTTACCGAGGTGGCCCACGAGACTCGCACCAGCGGAGGATGGAGAGCGGAGCGGAGAGGCCGGTGCTCTGACAAAGGCCCAGGGGAGGAGCACACGCAGAGAACAGTGTTCCTCCCTGCCTTTATTTAACCAGACTTGCAATGAATAAAGTGACACATGCATTACTTTCTCTGTGTGGATTTCCTTCATTTCTGCTTTCTAGCCCATATTGCAATGTTATTTGTTTTTTCCAAAGATGCTAAATTATCAAATGCAACACAACAAAGAAAAATGCCAGTTTAGTACTTCTAGCTGATAATCCTTCTCTCTAAAGTAGAGACTTTAGCTGATTTGTTAGCAGTGTAGCCAGCAATGTGTTTGAAAACGCTCTGCTTTGAAGCATGACATCACTTTATACCTTTTCCTGTGTCCTTCAAAAAAAGCTATAATAACTGCCTATCATATCTACATCTTAGTAAACTGGTTGTGTATTGATCATTTTGGGGAATAAAGATGGTCTTTCAAATGTGGTAACCAGGATGTGGACAGAGTGCTGGCCTCACTGAGACCTGGTGTGCATCAAAATAAGTTTGCTTTATTATAGATTACCACAAACTTTAAAATAAGAAAAGAAGATACAATCTGAGACCAAGTTAGGACTCATTTATTGCTAATTTGTTACTTTGACATTTCATTTCCGTTGACTGAAACAGTCAAAATGACAGTTTTTATTTATTAAAAAATAAAACTGACAATTCACTAGGTCATCACAGCAGAACACGTAACACCTGTTAGCAGACCTCACCGATTAGACAGTTTAATAACAAAGAAACGACAGGTCATGGTTCCCTTTCAGTTAAAAAAAGACGACAGACAGACAAAGACATAAAAAGAAAAAAACACCAGAGTGATGATTCGGCACTTAGCAGTAGTTTATCCCCTCCAATCCCTCGGTCAGTGCAATGTTAGGGGTTTCAATTCGTTCATACTGGGCCATAGGATGCTGATGCATCTCTCTCTCCCTCCCTCAGCAACATTTCTTCCCTCTCTTCCTCCTCTCCCGGTCCCGGTGGGAGTTGATGTTGACCGTGTCCTTCTCTCGCTCCCTCTCTCGCTCCGCCCGACTCTGGCTCTGTTTCTTGGTCCTTAGGACCATGTGAGTGAACGCCATGAACATCTGTGCAGAGGGGGAGAGAGGGAGCCCGTAAACTTCACACACACACACAACCGAGGTGGATAAAGAGCAACAAATGTATCATGGAGCCAATTTTTTTTAACTCCTTTGACATTGTTCTGACGAAGAACAGGTCTTGAGGGGGAACGTGAAGCAGCATTTTGTAATGTGCAACATTTTGCAAGTACAGTTTCTAAGTTCGAGAATGTAGAGAAACATACACTGACTGTGCTAATGTTGAGTGCATCTGCTTACACAAATGTGTTCAGCTAATCACTGCTGATTAGTACTTTGAGCATGTAGTGTTTGGTTCAGTGTATGAAAGTAAATTCTAACAAGTTTATCACATCCTCTGACACTTACCTCTTCCACGTTGATGTTCTCCTTGGCACTAGTTTCAAACACCCTGACCCCGACTGACTCGCCAAAGCGCAGAGCATCCGCCGTTTCCACCTGCTTCTTGGACGGGTCATCATTCTTGTTCCCAACTGAAGTGGGAGATCAGAAAGAAGTTATTAGTTGGTTCAACACAACACCACCCATCTTTCCTTCTGGCTCCACAGTAGTCAACTGATCAGAGTCCCCCTTGCATTTGGAAAAGCAGACATTACACAACATGACTTTAAGCCCACATGAAGAATTTCTGCTTATCTGCTCAAAAAGCTGCTTATTAGCAAAAATTGTTTTTTCCATTTGTAAGTATGACCCCATTAATAAGTAATTACCTTCACCAGCAAACTGAAGGGTTCTTATAAACTTTGAATTTGTCTTGTCATTTATACAGACACAGGGTCTGTAAGCTCAGTGGTGGCTGCCATGTTGTCCTGCCATTTTGAGACTATAGGCATCAACAAGAGACAACACTAGAAACATAGAGCTTTTGCATTTCTCCTCACCACTAGATGTGAAAAGGTCTTACACAAGATAACTTCAATTTGTGAACAACTGTGATACTATGTAGAAACTTAGCTAGAAGTGAGTTTAGTCTATGAATGCTGTACACCTGTAGGACATATTTTAGTTTCACTTTGCTTATCTCCTGCAGTCATGTAGTCCCTTCAAGCATGAAGTCAATGACTAGAATGTCACAAAACCCAAGGCCACATTTTCACCACAGACATGACAGAAATGAGGAAGCATAGTACCGGCGTTGCAGCATGGAAAGCGGTACATCTCAACACACAAGTATACGGTTCCTTAAAATGACAATCGCGTCTTGCAGTGTGCACCATGGGGACCTATTCAGAACAAAGAGCTATCTACTACTAGTATAACATGACACCCTGCCTGGCTGCCAGCCACAATGGAGCTCACATGGCATTCAGAAAGCTCTGTGGCTTGAGGATGGGGGAGGGTGGGGGCAGTAACAGTACGTGAAAGTTGTGCAAAGCTTAACAGACACTCACCCAAGATCTTACAAACGTTATCGCAGTTTTGCGAGATCTCGTTTAGCCATCTCTTGACATTTACGAATGACTCTGGATTTGTTACATCATACACAATAATGACACCATGAGTGTTTCTGTAATACCTGCAAGAGAGAAAGAGAAAGAATGAAGGAGAGAGCAGGAGAGAAAAAGACAGACAGAGAAAGACAGAAAAAGTCAACAGGAAGAAAGGAACAGGATGGAGGCATTAGTAACACACCCATATGGACACATCCTGGGAGAGGTCTACAAAAGTTGTACTTAAACACTATCCTTAACTGCCAGCACAAAGCTAGGGATATATAGGGATATAACTATATGACTGGTCATTAGCCTGTGGTCTTCCTGTTTTGGCTATTAACATTAAACAGTATCTGTCAGCACCTGTCTTTTTAACAGTTAACTACTTGAGAGGCTATTATTTAATTGTAATTAATTACGTGGAGGTGATGGTCCGAAATCTCTCTTGTCCAGCTGTATCCCAGATCTGTAACTTGACTCGCTCCCCATCAATTTCTACAGTGCGGATCTTAAAGTCCACTCCAATTGTAGTAATGTAGCTGCCTGCAGAAAGCAACACAAACACCATTATATGTTTAACAAATCTGGCTCATAATTCATAATTTTCTTACAATGACATGATCAACATGATGCTGATTTGTATGTGTGGACAAGAAACCCCAATACCATCTACTACATACAACCCATAATGATCTATATTTACACATTTTCAAGAGTTTACAGGTCTGGGTCCGTTGGTTTATGTTTGCAACAATACATCAGTAAAACAGTTGTAATCAAACTGGATTTGTAGGTATAATCAGTATGCCTAATATACACTATTGAGGCTGATAGATGTATTATTTTCATGTGGCAGCTCCCTGCTCCTAGTGAGTAGGCGTGACCAAAATGCCTCCAGACATGACGTATGAGGCCATCCAGCTCCAGCTGTAGTCTCAGCTACACCTTCCCCAGCAACAACACAGCAGGCTACTGCCATCATGGACAAGGCAACCTGTACAATAGACCATGCCATGTGTTTCTGCTTGGTTTCATCACCCCAACAACAAAACTGCTGCATTCCGTGTAATGTTACAGAATTGTGTACATGCTGGCTCATGTACTGTTAGAAAAACTTGTTTTTTTTATGTTGCTGAAAATCCCTTTAGGGCATCAACAATAAAATAGAGTTTATTGGGTGTAAACAGTGGGCCACTAATGAAACAAATAAACGTTATTACACTCTATCCGGTGATTCAGACCAGGATGTAACAATACATGCCCGTTCAGAATTATTCAATGGTAAACTAAATCTAAATCTCTACACTAGAGATCTCTGAGACTAGATCTAAATCTCGCTTCATTTAACCTCAACGGCAGCATGATGTACCAGAGGACAAAGTCCAAGACAAAATCCACACCTATTTTTTCCACTATTTTTTGTTTCAAGCTGATTTTTGAGGACACCACTTCTTTCCTGCAGGAGGATGTCTTCAGTGCTGACTAAGCCTCTGCCCTACACATACTATACTGCAGAAGCTAAAAATATTTACTTGCAATTTCCCTAAGTGACCCGAGATGTCTGTTTGGGGTTTAGTGTCTACTGGGTACACAGTATTTCATCGTACCAACAGATAATGCATTTTCACATAAAAGGCCTCCAAAGCAGACCAAACTAATCATTTGTGTTGTTTCAGGGGAAGTTGTGCTTTCTATCCAAGAACTTCTATAACCACACCCTGTACAGTCACCAGTCCCAGCACACTCCCATTACCAACAAACTGTAGCTCTGTTGCTCAAACACATTAGCAGGACAGAGTTTGCTTACCCGAGAAGGAGTTGTCAGCAAACCGCAAAAGCAGACTGCTCTTCCCCACATCTGTGACCAAAAGAAATGTATATGATGTAAGAAAAAATGACAATGTGTCCTGTTTCACTCTGTCGGTGAGCTGATATCTACATTCATGCCACAAAATGAAAGTGAAAAGTAATCTAACCGGACTAGCAAATAGGAGAGAGGGCAAACAGAGTAACAAGCCCAAATGGAACCTGACAAACAATGCCATGACCCAGGAATACATGACGTTTGGCACAACATGCAGTCATATTTTTTTTTGAGTTGCCCTAGAAGAAACCCTACATGTCAATAATGACGACATTGTTTTCACAAGCCTCCTGTCTGCACTGACTTCCAGGAAAACGTTTAGTCAACCTATAGTCTAGATCCTGGAAAACAAAAGCGTAACCCAGGTCTTTTCACCTTTTTCAGCACAACATAACAGAAAATGGCTCCTGCCAGTTTTTGGACAGGAAATGGAACTGCTAAAGTGGAGAAAATGGGATCACCGGCCTTACTGCACCCCCTTAGACTTCCTCTTTGCGTGACTGAGTTTCCAGTTGGACGTGTCACGTAAAAAGGTCCAGTTTAGACGGATAGGCCTATAGGAAAAAGGCGACTACCTACTCATAACGGAAGTAACTATCCATAATGGAAGTGACCTGGCAAACTTCTTGAAACCAACTGCAGAGGTTAATGTCACAGAGGCAAACAAACACTTGAACAAATGGCCTTAGACATCCTGTATTAGAAGACCACAAATCTTAGCTCTAAGACCACTAATTCTAATACTATGTGGATGTAATCACAAGATTAATAGTGTTTCAGTGTTTGAAGTGGATATGTTGTCTCTGGCAGAGTTAACACCAAATTCTGTACAGACATAAAAACACAAAAAAAGCAATAAAACAAGACACATTAAGAAATACTAACTGGAGTCTCCAATGATGAGCAGTTTAAAGAGATGATGATAGTCCTTCCCAGCCATAGTGCAGAGCTGTCCTTCCTTGTAAAAAAAATGCTACTTAGCACCACTGCCAAGTTCCCCTTGACTTTGTGTCCTTTCCCCTGTGACCTCAATGTGATGGACAAGTTGGTCCATCAGAACTCATCTCTGCCAGACCCAGAACATCAGCTCCTGTAAGATTCCAGTTTAAGCCTCCATCCAGTGACAAGTGACCCGACAAGTGTCGTTTTTTGTTAAGTCAGTTCAGATATCATCTCCGACGAGTCTGCAGGTAACACTGAAGTCTTGAACCGCAGTTCTTTCCCACATTAGTACAAGAATCCAAAATTATGCCGGCATGCTCCAGCTTGCATCAACTTGAAGTATTCCGGAGAGCTGGATATCCTAAATTGGGTTTTCACATTCAGCATCCGGGTACTGTCTTGCCACTAGCACAAACATGGGATTCTTGGGCAGCAGCTGAGTCAGGTATGAAGAATGAGATAAGCTGAGGTCACCAAGCAGTGGGCATCAGTAAGACCTTCTGTGTATTCACCTATGTATGCAGGGCAGAGGACTGCTCAGTATGTTCCTCCGAAGACTCCGTTGAACAACATGTCTGTAAACAAGGCTGTCAGTATTGCTACTTTTTCTCTCTCACAAACCAAATCTCATCTAGCCATCTCTGGCGTGGGGTAACAGGGGTTCAAGTCAAAACAGCAACATCCTCTTCGTGTTAAATGGTGCTCAGCTTTTCTACAGGCTCCAGTCCTCCTCTCTGTGTCCTTCATGTGAGGTGAACAGTTAGGCTGCCGGCCCTATCCACGTCAAATCTGCTGGGGACACAAGTGTACAACAGTGGGTTAACGACGTAACGTAAACTTGGAGAAGGTTAAGGAATGACCCAGCTTAACTATCAGGAATTTCATTCTGAACGAGGTGGCATCCCCTTTTATAAATAATGCTTAGTGATTTCTGCCGTCCTTGGTGCCAGTGTGGACTGTTCCCCGGAACAACAGCTGCGCTACTAAATTTAACTTTTCCATCGCTGGGCGAGCTGCGTGCACCCTCTCCCTTCCTTCAATCATTAAATATAGCTGAAGCCAGACGGACCACACCTAGCGCATTTAACGACTGAACGCACCGCCAGTAGTTTAGGTGAGCAGTATACAATTGGCAGTAGCCTACACTGGCACTGGAGTACACAGTAGCCACACACAATAAAAATTATATTATGAGAAGTGCTTCATTCTTAAAGCAAAAGTCGGACACAAACCACATAAACGGTTACAAAAGTGTCGTTATTTCCTGTCAATCAGCAGCGAACATACAAGACACAACGCTCGAGAAAACAATACCCCATGTTGGAAAATGGTGTTGCCCAACTTGCAGGGGAAGTCGTGGCCGTTGTCAACTACGCCCGATTTCTTAACAAAAATAAATGGAAGTGAAACCAAATGTTAAGCCTAATGCAAATTCTGGTCGCAAACAGCTAAACATGTTTTGTAATTAAAATGGCACTTGTGGGGCGAACGGCAACCACAAGTAGGCTACTTCTCGCGTCAAAATTGAGTGGGTTAAAAGTAATGTCGTTGCCAGCGGCCTTTACATTCTAGTTGTCAAAGCCTCAAGAAAAAAAATATTGTGATATCAGCCCATCCGTAAAGTCATTGATAGTAATAATAAATTGATCAGACTACGCCGAAGAAGTGCTAGCCACTGCGAGCTACGCTGGTGTTTTGATTTTCAAGTAGCTTAGACAACCATCGAAGTCGATCAGGCGCTAGAGGGGTTATCGAAACTTTGGCTGCTACAGCTAACGTTGATCTTTGTTTGGATTTAATGACGTTACAAAGGTCTTGACACCTTTGCATTTCAACGGCAGTGGTCGAATTAGCCTACTTATCTTTGTAGCCAGACCTGTAAATCGGTTAAGTAGCCTTGTCCGTAAGCCAGTATGACCGCACGCACCGAACAATCGAACATATAAAGGAAAGAATGCTGAATCACAACACACATTGTAACAACAATTCCGTACTACGGAGTACCTACTACAATACACCGTGGTTCCAAGTTTTTAGCTCGCTGATCTTGTTTTCCTATCCACCAATGAAGCGATTGTCCACTTGGATTGACAAGGCTGCTGGGATCAAGACTCAGGAAAGTGCGCAGTCTTGGAATGACCACAAGACACACCGGGCACCGCCTCTGGCCGCCGCACCTGAGTGTTGAGTCACTATCATCCTCATGGGTTCTCAGCCCCTCCCCTGTTCTCTCAACCCGCTCCTGGTGCAGATATCATGGAACTTAGAACTGTATTTTTTCTTTGCCTTATGGTAGTTTTGATTTAAAGCATTACAGCATTCTCTGTTGTCTTTGGCTAACTTACATATAATGTAACCTAAGTTCAACCTGTCCTTAGTTATTTACCCTCAATTCATTGGCATTTAGTTGAAGGCCAGAAATGCATCCCCCTACACCGAGAACCCGATTACACACTTTGCCTATGGTCATAATATGCAATGTTGATGTACAATTACACACATGGCTCTGAAAATGGATGTATTTTATTACATATAAAAAATAGGTCGCAACCACCAATTACACAAGAATTTCACAATAACATCTATGAGGAGCAATTGAGATGTTAAGACCACTATGATTCTTAAAAACACAGGGAAAAAGCTCTGTAGGACAAGTTGGTGAAAACATCGATATGGTCACTGCTGCCACCTAGTGTCAAAACCTGTAACGAGAGATGAGATTTCAGTCATGCATCATTAAGAAAGCACAACAGAACCTTAGTCGTCTGATGCTAACACTGACAGACATACACACTCACCCGCGATTCCGATGGGTGAACATTCAGAGCCAGTGTGTTGAGAGATGGGGACGTGCAGGGAATCTGAGCTTTGACTTTCCCTCCCAACAGAGAGTGGTACAGATAAGGACCTTCTCCTGTTGATAAGATCTACAACAAGGGAGCACAAGGATGACATTAGGAAGGAAACATATAGAAGGAAATTCTTCTTTTGAATGCCTGCAGTACAGCAAGGGGTTATGTTGTGCTGCATGTTCTCTACTGCTTTGAAACGTAATGCCGATAAATCCTCACCATGTCCTGGTAAAACATGGCCTGACGCTGACAGCCGGAGATGGGAAAGACTGAGGTAGGAGACATAGACCGCAGGTGCCAGAGGGAGAGAGATGGGCCTCCTCCACAAAGCTTAAATTTGGGGGAGAAGGAGAGAAGGGATTTGAGAGGGTGAACACAGATTACAAAAAAAAAAGAAAAAAAAGGGGGGGGGGGGTCGTAATGGTTTCAGCGAAGAGTCTGTACAATTTTATCACCGCTGCATCATGAATTCTTATCATATACAGGAAAGCCAAAAATCCAGAGGGTAGATACATATATCTTAAACAAGAACATGCTGGTGCAATCTTGTCGTCTCTGCTCTGCTTGTCTACTTGATCGCTTGTCCACAGACCCTTTTTCTCTAGAGCCTTTTTCTCATCTCCCCCCGTCCCTCATGCCATGCCATGAACAGAGCCTGTTTGTCATGAACAGAAGACAAGCCCCCCCCCCCCCCACACACACACACACACACACACCTCTCATCCCAGCCCACCCCCCCCTTCTCACCAGCCAGTCGGAGTCTGTGGTCAGGCAGCTGATCCATCTGCCAAGCTGGGGGCGGGCACATTCCTGTCATAACACATAGGCCAAGATGGGAAGGGGAGCACACAAGAGTTTGTCTCTTTTCTCTTGGGTGACGTTCATGTTTACGTTTCTCAGCCACTGTTACCATCACACAACATGAAACAGCAAGCAGTCGTCTGTGGTTAATCTTGGACCTATAAATAATTCAAAGCCAAAAGCCAATCTCTTTCACCTCACCACACCACCACCCAACAAGTAGGCAACCAAATACCTGGTATTTGTAAACCTCGATGCAATGCACTGGCTGTGCTGTCCTGGAGTCTGAAAGAAGGAGGTGTTGGTTAGTGAAGTCTGAGCAATTGTGAGCTGAAATAGTACAAGACGCAAGGACTGGGAGATTATGACCACAAACAAAACTCATGATTAATTGAATGTTTTACCCCAATATTGATTTTTAAAACTGTTATTTCAGTTTAGTTTCTTTTTTTTTGTTCATTTAGAATCTACATATGTATCGTTCTCCGTTCTCATTCACCGATTAGGCTTGTACTGTAAGTACGCTCAAATATTCAAGCTATGGGATCTTTGTCTAATTCAGGTGAAAGTACAGATGCATACATACTGAGGGTGTACAAAAGCTAAAGAACAGTTAACCAAGTAAAAAAAATGTGATTACTAATTGAAAAGGGCAAGTATATGACAATTAATTGTTGCCAGTGTCATTTTCAATTATTTTTCAATTCATTGCCCAGCACTGTAAACACAGAAAGACGATGCATTATTTGGCTAGTGAGAAGGCTGCTGAATTACCCCATATCCGCACCGCGCCATCCTCCCCTCCAGAGAGGATCTCCCCTTCCCTCTCCCTCACGGTCAGGCAGTGGATGTAGTCACTGTGGCCCTCCAAGACCGACTGGATAAGGCATGGGCCAGAGGGAGAAAGGGGGGTTAAAATGGGTTGCAGTGCACAGATAGCAGACGTATTAAAATACATCAAGATACTATTATTATTTTTATTATTACTACTACGATTGTTATTATTATAAAGTAAACAACAATAATAATGGAGATGATATTACTACTTCATATAGCAATAATTATCACAACAGAAATGAGAGACTTGTATTCAGACCTTAAAGACACCACTCTCTAGGTCCATGATGTAAATGTTATTGTCTCCTCCCCCAAAAATCAAGCTGTTGTCCTGAAAGGCGAGAAGCGAAAAGTCAGAAGGATGGAGGGGGAGAGAAAGAGAGAAGGGGATAGAGAGGAGTGAGACCGAACGCACTGTTTTCTTTAGGCTGCACTACTTAAAGTGGATCGTACAAACTTGTGCACTTACACCTGTGCACTTATACCTAATTCAAGTGCATTCCCACTGACAATTCTAGCAACATGCAGTGCACAATAATTCCCTGGATGATTCACTCGTAATGGTAAAAAGGTGGACTGCTGGATGCTTCTTGCACTTAATGGTTGCCATCTTGGCAACATAATGTAGGGGGAGGACCACCAAAGACATTTCTCACATACAAATGCAAGTTAAAGCAGTACATCTCCACACATTTATATTTCTCTAAGGAGCGCTAGGCTTTTGTAGGCTGTCAACTTGTGGTCAAATGTTGTGTTTGTTATTTCAGAGAAGAGAGGATCATGTGTTTGATGTTAGACATCACTAATGATTTCAAGCTCCAATTGCTTACAATTTGACTCTTCTGACATCACTAACCATTACATTTCATGCACTGTGCATGTTAGTACATAGCACACACAGTGCACTGTAAGAAAGGGGAAGAAGTTGGCAGAGCTCGATTTAAACTCACCTTAGGACTGAGGGCCATAGCATTGATTTCGGGAATTTCTAAACTTGTCCTGGAAAGAAAGCTCAGTTACTTCCATCATTGCATAAGGAGAGAAACACTATATTTAAAACAGCATGTGCCAAAAGTAGTCAACTGTTCAGAAAAATATCCCAACATTCTATTTATAGAAGAGGAAACCCAGCACACAACTCTGTACAAAACGACCTTAAGCATCATCTTACTTGTAGTTAGGCCTTCTTGTCCAAATAGCTTTTGGGTTCTACAGAGAGAAAGGGAAGGAAAAATACAGACTGATACACACAAAACCACCTTGACAGTTCAGAAAAATATATGTGGTATTTGTTTTGGAAGTCATACTTAAATTATTTAACATGACATTGAGGAGCACAGGACACCCCCACAACAACTGAAGCCAAGGTAATCACACAAATATTCAGAAAAAGGAAACGCCCTGAACACCAGTCACTACAGAGGCGTAACCATCAGTAGCCATCTGGGCTACTAACCTTATTAATAATCCTGTATAAATGATTAATCATTTATCAATCTTATTACTTATTCTAGTTAAAACAAAAATCATACTCAATGTAATAGAACCACTTGCTCTATGCTATGGTAGGTAGGGGAAGGGGGACATTAAACACGGAAACACGGATTAAATCAAGGAAGCAAAAGGTGAAAAAAAGAGACACTCCACTTACAAACACAATTCATACAAGTATACTGCCAATGAACAGATCAACTTTAGTAGGTAAAGTAGGTTTTTAAGAAACTACAAAAAAAGGCTGAAACAGTATAGGCTATTACCACACACTAGCAACTGAAATTGTAGCCACAAACAAATGGTTATATTTTTCCTGCAAACTGAGCCATTTTCTATCACATTATGATATAAATAAAACTATTTAAATGTCTACCCTAATTTAACTAAAAAAATTGACAGCAAGATATGGCTCAGTCTCCCTTACTTTAATGGGTAACCAAAAGACAGAAAAAAGAAACAAAAAGAAAAGTAAATACTAAATACGAAAATATTATTATTTTTACATAATGTCTGTTTTATTTTGGTATTCCTCAGCTGTTCCATTTTTTAAATTACTTTTCACTGCATTGCTTTGGCAATTGTTCTCTACTCATACCAATAAAACTTGAGAGAGAAAGAGAGAGAGATCAAATTCTACTCCAGACAGACTGGCCTCGGTGTACCCTTGTTTCTTGTTCATACAAACTATTTAGATGTGTGCAAATGTGACAATTACAAAACCACTGTTACCACTATATCTAAGTCAAATTACTTTGTGCTGCTCTCTCAAGATTATTAAAACACATGCCCACAGTGAGTTCAAGCCTACCCTTTTGATGAGGTCAGACCAGTTCCAGCAACTGATCTCGCCATTCCCTGCGCTCAAGAGCTGGCTATCCGTGGAGAGCAGGGAGTACACGGGGCCCTCGTGAGCTGGGACAAACACAGGACCACAGGGCGAAGAGAATGAAGTGATAATAATAATATAATTTGCTAGAAATAAAAAAAGCCTGGCATTTAACATTTAGTCAGAGGAGTGGAGTATTATGGCGGAGGGGGCTTGAAACATACCTGTGAAAGTGAGGACTGGTTTCTGACTGAGGTTTGTTGCCTCGGGACTGAGGGCTGCTGTCAGGCTGAAAAAAAAAAAAAAACACAGACTACAGCTTACAATTCCGAGAGCAGATAAAATGATCAGTGCCTTCACTCCAGGACTTGTACAATGAAAGGACCAGGAAGCGGGCAGAGAACATCATTAAAGACCTCTCACCCTACACAGACTCTCTTTGACCTACTTCCCTCTGGCAGGCGCTACAGATCCCTGCGCGCCAAAACTACCAGACACAGGAACAGCTTCTTCCCCACTGCCATCACTCTCCTGAACAACTTAACTCCACTGACATGGTGGGCCATCCCTACCTTGGCCATTTATACACTTCCCAGACTGTTCAGACATACATACATGCACATACTCTTACACTCACCTCCGCAGTATATGTTTTCTGTCATGCCCTTACGTATACTCCCCCTCCCATTTTATTTTGCACATCACACAAGAAAAGTCTTGTAGTCTAAAGTGTCCCTGCCCTGGAAACTTAGTCAAGGCACATCCTCTTTTGTGTGTTCCCTCTCCCACGTACTAGTCCTGTACATTAGGTCGTACTGGTATATTGCCATACTGGTTATTTATCCCACTGGTACATTATGTGCCTACATGTACATTGTTGTCTCTATTGTGCAATACGTGTACACATACTTTGATTTGTTTGTATTGTATTCTATTCTGTATTATATATATACTACTATTTCTGATATGTTGGGTGTGTACAGAGAGCCAACATCTGCCGGAGTCAAATTCTTTGTATACGTAAGTGTACTTGGCCAACACAACTGATTCTGAAAATCGGGATTGCAGGGTTTTAGAGTCGACTGCAACAGCAGCATCCTACAACTGTATGGACATGACTTGCCCAAAGCACAGTATGCTCAGACGAAAGCAGATGTTAACTTAAGTTTTAGAATAATTGAAGTACCTGAACAATGCAATCTCTCCATAGTTGTTCCCAGCTGCCAAGAAACGTCCACATGGCGAGAACCTCTGGGAGAATACCGACATATGGAGAAGCTACGAAGGAAAGATGTTGGAACATTAGAATACAAAGCTCAGAGACAGCCGATTTCCTCGCAGAAGTGTAACCACACTTGGCTAACACATTAACCAGATCAAGGACACCGCATCCATTACGTAAAATATCGATATATTATATAATATTTTAACGGGAAACTATCTGAAACAAATAACATAGCTTTAAAGTTAGAAGACTATTCCATTTCATCTTTAAGGAGAGAAATCACTACAGCCGTCGCACGGAATACATCGAAAGTCTGTAAATATTTTAAAACCAAAGTGTACCTCAATAGGCCCCATTGTTGCAAAATGCTTGTTGCAATGCTTGTTTGGTGTATGGGTATTCGTGTTTATTGTGCTACCACTAGCCAGCTACTGCTGCGTTCATAGCGCATTCAAATGTTGTCGCACGAATTTTACGGACCCGGAAGTAGGTAGCTGCTTTGAATCATGGGAATTGTGAGCAAGAGAGCTCTTTACCATAGACATCCTATATGAACATGTATATGCATAGATATCCTATACATGTCTATGTGTATATGTATAGGATGTCTATGCTCTTTACTGTCTATGGGAGCAGCTGGGGTTGCCCATGTCTATCCTTTGTGTAATACATTTTAAAATGCTTTGACCAATATGAAAATTTCACATGAAAATAATCTGAAAAGGAGCTATTCAGTTTTAATGAATGTAAGCAATAAGAGTTACACTTAGCATACACAAACCAGTCTACAAAAAGTAGCCTTTAACTGAGAGGGAATACAAATCCCATACTGGTACATATGAAACTGTAGAATACGCAATTTGAAGAACTTTCCCCACTCATGCCTTGACAATTACACAAATGTTGCAAGTCATTTCTTTTATTTTTTTGACACCAGTGCTGACGAACTGCACAAATAAATCCACATTGCAGGATTTTGGGGATAGCCAGATGGTACATGTTTATCTGAGCGGTGTTGCTATACCTGACATCAGACTATCACAGATCCCACAATGTACAGCTTTGTACATAAAGACTAAGAGGTTACAATCAAATTGCAAGTAAAACAAACATATAAGAGACACAAGAGTCTTTATTACTTAAATCATTACTTTGCACAAAGAGAACAGAAGGGTTTGTAAAATCTACTCACAGTCTTGGGTAAATTGTCCATTTGGAGAAAGCCAAATTACAGAAATCATACCTACATTCATAACAATGAATGGTCACAGGAAAAAAAAAAAAAGTGTGTGTGTGTGTGTATGTATATGTGTCCAGGCTGTGTATGCACCGTGAACCCACACTTCCATCGTTTCCATTTTGTGTTTGTCTTGCAATCGTTGCACGTTTCATAATACAAAAGTGATTTGAACCATCACAATCACCTGGGAAAATTCCTCATGTCTCTTATTGGCCACCCACTCCCAACTCTACAATGGCTAGGTGGCACGGTCCAGTTTAGTACATCAAGAAAGATTTCAAAAATATGAAACAGGACAGCAGTAAGGGGGTTAGACGTGTCGGGGTGGGCTCATCTCCTCCTCTTGCTGCTGGGGGATCTGCTCCTGGACCTCCTGCTTCCACTCCTGAGGGGAAAAAATCAAGAAGATGGTGGAAAAAAAAAAATCAGAACGGGTCTGTTGGACTATGTTCAGATTGCAGTCCAAATCTCATTTTTTGGCATATCTGATATCTGACTGGCCATTCTCATTGCAAGTGATCACATCCGATCTTGGCGTCCTTATTGTGTATACAATCTGGATATGCCAAAAATCAAATTTGGGCTGGCGGTCTGAACAAGGCCCAAGTGTATTTACTGTTGTTCTATGAGTGTTTTAAGGGCAAAAACAATTACAAAAGGTAAAAAAGCTTCTGACCTCTTTGGGGGCGGGGAAGGGGCACCACGACGCATTCTCATTGGAGGAGAATAGCTGAGTGAGCGGGAGTCTCGCAGCGAATCAGCTGGCACTCTGTCACGTCGAGACGGGCTGAAAAAGCAACAGGCATATGTGTGCAAAAGAAGTCTTTTTCTCTGGCATTAAGTACCAGATTCTTCACTAGATGGATTTAATCAAGATAGGGAGGTAATGAATGTAGGACACGCACAAAAGACTGCACAGATGATCGGTGGACATCACAGGTTACTTAAGCGTTCACACAAAAGGACTTTCTTTTAAAGGCTCCATCAGATAAGAAATGGGAGGACGGTTAGAGACTGTTCAGACTGGATATGGTTTCATGGATACCATTTCACAGACAGAGGGACTGTCTTACAGCGTTTTCTCCCCACAGAGAGCAGACTTCACCAAAACAAACTTACCTCTTTTTACCCTCTTTCTCACTGGCTGATGATGGAGACCTGTTTTTGCGTGGCTTGGCAGCATTGCTACTGAAATTGGAAAAAAGAATAAAAATACTTAGATCTGTCAAAAAAAAAAAACAATCACATCATTATAAGACATTTCCTGAAACTTCCAAAGCCCAAGCTCCCTACCTTTTCGCTTGCTCAGCCTCAGCGTCTGAGCTGTCTGAAGAGGAGGATGATGACGACGAAGATGAGGACGACGACGAAGATGACGAACTGGAGCTTCCCTGCCAGCTTTTCTTCAGCTTCTCCGCCATATCTGCCTGGCCGTTCATGGGACTCTTAGCTGGGTTTGGATTCGCTGCCTGATGGGGGGATCGAGAAGCTGATTGGCCCCTGCGACCTCCTCTCAACGACTCCCTGGTCTCTGACAAGGGCCGTGCTGGAGAGGGCGCCTCTCTGCCTTGCGGCCTCTGCTCTGATAGGCTGGAAGGAGGGCGTTTCTCCTGAGACCCAGACTTCCTCCTCTCAGCAGACTGCCTCCTCTCAGCAGTCTGTCTGTCCTGCTCCCTCTCCCTCCTCAAGCCTGCCTCCCTCTCAGAGTCCGCTTTTCGGGCTTGCTCCTTTCTGGCCTTCCCTGCCTCAGCGTCGGAGGCTGAAGAGTCAGAGTCAGAGGAGGATGACGAGGAGGAGGATGATGAAGAGGAGGAGGATGATCCTGAGCGACTGGGTGGTGAGGGGGCTTTGGCCTGGGGGCGTCCTCTCTTCTCTCGCTCCTGCTCTCGCTCCCTCTCTCGATTCCTTTCCTGTTCTCTTTCTCTCTCTCGATTTCTTTCTTGCTCTCTCTCCCTCTCACGATTCCTCTCCTGCTCCCGCTCTCTTGACAGCGACCGACTGCTTCTGCGTCGGAACCGGGGAGATGGAGAACGACGAGACCTGAAAAAAGGACACGAATTTTAAAACAGGGAGTTAACTAACAATCATTAGTGTCTAGCATCTAGAGCCTTGTAGCTTGTAGACAGTCATTTTGCTGAAAAACAACACAACAACATTAACTAATATAATTTCTAATAAATTACCCTAAAAATATGTTTTCTGCTGTGCTTGTTACAGAATTAAATGTAGCCTAAAAGTAATCAGAAAGAAAAAAATAGGGGTGAGTCAGCAGGTTTGTATGCACTTTCTGCAGACTGCAAAAGTTTGAGATTTAAAACCTGTATTTGTACTCCTGTAATCATACGGATACCAGTCAGTGAAAAGCATTTTCATGTTTAGGTTGGATGTTTACATTTATTTCTGAACTTGAGAAGAAGTTTTTCAGGGGGCAAAATCCAAGAAGGTACAGTTGGTGTCAACTCTCACCTGAAGGGGGGGCTGTTGTGCCTTCTTGGGCTGCGAGACCTACTGCTTCTTCTGGCTGGTAGCCGGTCTCTACTCCGCTCAGCATCTCGTTCCCGGTCTCTCTCTCTTTCCCTCTCCCTGTCCCGCTCACGTTCCCTCTGCCTGTCCCTGTCTCTCTCCCTCTCCCTGTCCCTCGCTCTATCCCTCTCTCTTTCTCGCTCTCTGTCTCTGCTGCGTTCTCTGCGCGGTGAGCGGGCAGGAGAAAGTCTCTTTGGGGAGCGAGCACGGGGGGGCTCCTGCTGGTACTGGCGGGGAGGTGTGCGCGTAACCTCCTCACGGCCCCTTGTCCGCGGGGAGTCCGGAGACGCTGCTCTCCTCCTGCCCTCCCTCTGTCCAGCAGATGGGCGCTGGACGTCCCTGTCGGAGCCCTCTCCTCGCCCTCTGCTCTGGGCTTGGGCAGCGTCTCTGGTGGGCACGGTGGGGGAGTAGCGCTCCTCCCTCTCTCGCCCCCTCTGAGCCCCAGGAGGTGGAGGAGGGGGGCTGCTGCTGTCCATGTCGGAGGGAGAGTACCTCTCCTTCCCTCTGTCCCTCTGCCTCTCCGCCTCGGCTGGAGAGAAGCGCTCCCTGGCCCTCTCCCTTTCTTTCCCCCTGTCCCGGTCCCTGGAGTGGTTCTCCTCCCCACCGGCGGGAGCGTATCGGTCCTGAGGCCCGTCCCGGCCAGGCCGCCTGCCCCCATCAGCCCTGTCTGGGGCGCGGAGTGGAGGAGGAGGAGGGGAAGAGGAGGAGGAGGAGCCGTCCCTGGTCCTCTGCGTGGGGCTGTAGCGCTCCTTGCCCCGTCGGTCCCTCTGCTCCCCTCGGGTCTGAGGGAGGGGAGGTGAAGAGCTGCCCTTGCGAGCCGCTGCGTGGTGTTGCTGCTGCTGCTCCCTCTCCCTCCCACAGTCCTTCTCCTTCTCCTTGGTCCCGTTCTCCTTCTGGGCTGGCTGTGGAGGGGGAGCCAGGGCTGAGGCAGCACTGCTCCTCTTCTCTGCCACCGCCGCCGCCGCTGCTGCCTTCTTCTTCTTCTTCTTGTCGTCAGAGGAGGAGGCTGAGGACGAGGAGGAGGATGAGGAGGAAGACGAGGAGCTGTCGCTGTCGTCGTCACTGCTGCTGCTGCTGCTGCTGCTACTGCTGTCACTGCTGCTGCTGCTACTGCTACTACTGCTGCTTTCTTTGGCTTTCTTCTTGGCTGCTTTCTGTTTGAGTTTCGCCCTGTCCTCCTTTGCCGGACTCTTGTCTTTCGCCTTTTCTTGCTTCTTTTCGGCAGCTTCTTTGCCTTTCCTGCTCCTGTCGTCCGGAGATCTCTCCCTCCTGGCCTCTGCCGGCCCTCTGGCCCTGTCTGGAGAGCCATCCTGCGGGCGAAGCTTCCCCGAGCGAGAGTCCTCCCTCTCCTTCTCCCTCACCCTCTCCTTCTCCCTGTCGCTCTCTCGCTCCCGGTTCTTATGGGCGACCTCCCTTTCCCTGTCCCTCTCGCTTCTCCTCTCCTCCTCCCCCCGGTCCCTCTCTCTCGGTCTGCCGTTGGCGAGGGGCGAGCGTCTAGGAGGGGTCGCGGAGCCACTGTGCAGGTCCCTACGCCTCTCCCTCTCTCTCTCCCGCTCCCGGTCGGCCTCTCGTGCTCGGGCAGGTGGGGAACTCGCCTTCTCCCTCCCCCTGGCGGCGTCTCTCTGTCTGCCCGACTCCCGGTCCCGCTCCCTTTCCTTCTCCCTGTCGGATGGAGGCCTGGGAGACGCCTCCTTCTCTCTTCCGCTCCCTCGCTCCCTCTCTCTGCTCCGTGCTCTCCTGGCAGGCTCTCCCCTTCTCTCCGGGGTGGCGGAGGAGTCCTCGCGTCTCCTCTGGGGCTTGTCTTTCTTCTTCTTCTCCTCCTCTTCCTGCCTCCTGCGCTCCTCATCGCGACTCTTCTCTTGTCGCTTTGGAGACGGAGAGCGGGAGGCGGACGCTGAGGAGGAGGAGGAGGAAGAGGAGTCGTGTCTCTTTCTCTCCTGAGGCTTCTCCGGCTCCTTCTCCTGCCTCCTGCCAGTCCTCTCCTCTCTGCTCCTGGACCGCCGCGCTGCGTCTCGGTCCCGGGAGGGGGGGGAGGGGGAGGAGTCGTCGTGCCTCATCCTCTTGTCCCTGCCTCTGTCCTTGTCCCCTTCTCTGTCTTTCTCTCTCCTCTCTCCGTCAGAGGAGCTCTGGTGTCTGGCTGGTTTCTGGGAGAGGGACAGCAAAAAAAAAAAAAACATCCATTTATTTACAGTCATTTGTTGAGAACGAGGTAAAATTTACTCTGGGATGTTCTTACAACAACCAAAGGGATGCACACAGTATGAATGTTCATGTGTTTCATAAAGTGCTACATAATTTGATCCTAAACTGATTAACGGCTGGCACAAATAGTGATCTCCCATCTATAGAAAACATTTTATTCTATTGTTTAATCCTTAAAATACCACTCCTACACGCTGTTTTAATACATTTACTGTATGCATTATTGAATTATTACTGCATTTTAATCAATGTTTATATTTTACAGTATATTAAATTGCAATATTGTTCTGATGAACTTTTCTTTAGCATGAAAAGTGACACTGTATGCATATATTATTGAAAAATATCCGCGATACAGCAGGAGCACAACAGGTGAACTGCGATACAGCGGAGGATCACTGCACACCGTTAGACAAAACACTGGTGACCCTACCTCCCGGCCCGCTCTGCGTGGGGGCGTCCCTTCGTTGCGGCCCTTCCCCGTCCTGTCAGAGGGGTCCTTGTGGCCCTCCTCTCCCCTTTTGCCAGACTGGTTCTGCTGCCGCTCCTTCCGTGGAGCAGGAGATGGACTGCTCACAGAACCAACGAGGCAGGACATAATAATAAATAAGTCAACACAGAAAATGGTTCTTGACAGGAGGACTATTCTAGTAAGTAGGTAGCCAATACCATGTAGTTGTGAATTCTATAGGAAGCAGAGGTGGAAAAAGTCTGCATAAAAAAGCCCTGCTATGTTTTTGTTGATTTTACGAAGCCAGTTGATTAATATCAGCACAACTCTTCAGGCAAGTAGATGAGCCAATTAGTGACATCACTTAACAGGAGTGCACAGGCAGAAGCAACTCACAGGCTTACTTTTGAAAAAGGTGGAGTTTCAGTGCAACTACCACTAGGAGGGGTAACTTGAAAAGTGTTATTTTGTGACTATGCTCGTTTTTTCCTGTGGACTACTGAAATGTCTTCCATAAGAAGCACTTGTCTGTGACTGAGCTGACATATTTACAGTACACAAGAGAGCTGCACTACCTGCGAGCAGGGCTGGACGATGCACCCTGGCGTCGGCGGGACTTAGGAGGCGGCGGACTGTCGTTTCCGCTCTTCTTTCTCTTGTTCTTTTTCTTGGACGTTTCCTTCTCCTCAGAGGAACTACACAAACAGGGAATGAGAAAGACAGCCATGAGAAAGACAGCCATGGAACAATTTTACACAACACACGAGCAATTTAACTGCACAGACAATGTTCTGCACAAGTAACTCACCTATCACTGTCCTCCTCTTCAGACTCCACCCTAGGCGATAAATGAAAAGGTTGGCAAAGTAAAACAAACTAACAATTGCCAAACTAACAATTAGTAATGGTTTCCAAATGCAGATTCCTATAAAGCTGTGCTAGCAACAACTGTAATTTAAAGAGAGTAATAGTTTGTTTGCATTTCTCTGTTCCCAGTGGCGGAACAAGTCAGCGCCGGGCCGGGGGCGGGGCAAATGACCGGGCCCTTTATTAAAGCTTATCATAACATAATTTTAGGCTACAAACTGCGGTTTCGCAACTGCGGTCTTTACCAATTTCAACACTACCGTTGCAACTATGTTATTTAGTATATAAAGTCCTTCAAACGAATGTAACTCAGAAACAAAAAAAAAACATTAGGATACTGTACATGGCTCATAATAAACATCAGTAGCCTTTATTGCGCACATTATTTGAAGGGCATACGAATGAGCGCTCAGAGTTTGCAACGGTGAAAGGAAGAGTCAGAAATGAAAGGAGGGGTGCAACTATGTTATTTTGTACATTAAGTCCTTCAAACGAACATGTATCTCAGAAACAAAAAAACATTAGGCGACATACTGTACATGGCTAATAAAACATCAATAGCCTACTGCGCGCATTGGGCTATTTGAAGGGCATACGACGAGCCTTGCGCTCCGCGAACTCGTCCACGATGCTCTGTATGTCCAGTTTATTTGCCCTTTTATTCTCTATGGAAAACATGGCAAGTCCACTCAGTCTCTCCTGTCCCATTGCGCTCCTCAAGTGGTTTTTATTTAGCTTTAATTTGGAGAATGAGCGCTCAGAGGTTGCAACGGTGACAGGAAGAGTCAGAAATAAAAGGAGGGCGCTGCAAATTTCGCTGAATGCAGAAATTACTGCTGGGTGGTCGACAAGGAGCATTTTTGCCAGATCCGCAACAGTATTTTGCTTTGGTATCTGGTCCTTGAAAGAAGTTCTAAAACAAAGCAGCTGGCCAGGGAAACTAGGGTCGATGTCCCGGCTGTAGTGCTCACTAACCGCCGGGCAGCTTGCTCCAACTCCGCATCTCCTGCTTGCTGCAGCGTTTTGGGGTGAATTGCCTCAAACATATTCACAGTTTCATTTAAGCTGGAGAAACTTCGGGACAAGGATGATGGATGATAATATCAAGACATGCATTAAAAACGTGTACGGGAAAGCTGCTCTCTGCGTCTGCGAGGCGACTGTCTACAGACAGTTCATCAAAGTGACGCTTAGCTTTTCTGGCTCTGGTTGCTTCAAATTGCGTCTGACCTCCCCATTTTGTGGCAAGTGTAAGAGTGTCAAACTTAGCCTTATCAAATTGCTCCCTAAACTCCATCAAAACACTGATGGCATTTTGCAGAAGAGTAGATGCTTTCAGAATACGGCAACATTCATTGCTACTCATTATTGTGTAGGCTCGCGCGCTAGACTATTTGCGCCACATTGCAATGGGTGCAAATTGCAATGGGAGCGACAATGTAATGTCGAAGGACAGCGGTATGTCGGGCTTTTCTCCGGGCCCTCCACGGGCCCGGGCCCGTTCGCCCTCTCAGCCCCCCCTGACGCTCCGCCCATGTCTGTTCCTGAAATAATTATTGTTTGCCTGAAGACAGGTTTTGCTGACAAGATAGCTGCTGACAAAATGGTAATATAATAATAAAAGAAACCTTTTCTTTTTCTTCTTCTTCTGAGCTTTCTTCTTCTCACGTTTGGGAGAGGGGGAGGGACTCTCTGAGCTAAAACCGGGTAACAGCAACAGACATGAGCCAAAACAGGTGCCATTCAGTGTACAGTCAGTCAATCAACATACATTCCAAAACACACAGAAGAGATTTAGTGTCACTGTAGTGCACCCAACCCAAACCCATCCCTTCCACATTTTCACTGCACTCACCTTTCTCTTTGCTTGTTTCTCTTTTTCTTCTTACGGCTTTCTTTGCGTTCAGGTGAGGAGTCAGACTCCTCTGATTCTTGTATCAGTCTATATCAGACAAAAAGAGGACACTTTATATGTATTTTTTTACGTGGGCATGTGTAGAATGTATGCTGTGTAATAAAATACTTCAAAGCACTTAGATTTCTGTGTCTGATTTAAGGCATTTTGCCTTAAATTACCAGCAATACTGTGTATTCTCTTCTCTGATTTACAGTAGTAGTCTGTAGTGTTAGCCCAACCCTTTATTGTGATCTCTTAAGGGGCCAGTAAAACTAACAGGCCCTTTCTGTTTATGGCTTTTAGAGTGCTAGAATGACTATGCTCACTGATTGTGTTTGGAGTGCATGTTTGGTCTAGTAATTTTCCTTTGGGTATAATTGGCGCTGGTGTTGTCTTGCTCCACCTACACGGATCTGGAGAAGACACCTGGACAGCTACTCATGCCAAACGGCTGTTTGATAGTGAGCCAAAGAGTTACGGGGTAAAACCTTCTTGTTGTGTAATTTTACTGTCTTTTATTTGTTTTTTCTTAAATGATCAAACCCTGTCTGATCCAAGAGCAGACAACAAGTCTATTTCTCTCATCTATTTTTGAGCCAACCCTAACAGCCCAACTGTTTGAGTGGAAATGTCTCGATTTTCTCAATACTCAACAGCACATAATAGAAAAAAAAAAGTGATTGAGCGAGAGACATTAATCGCAATTATAAGTGCTCCTGAAGTCATTCCCTTGCCTCCGATTCCCAGCCGGCTCTGTCCATCTCTTCCCATGTTTTCCACTTACTGGTATTTCTGTTGCTGCAGCCTCTCCCTCTCCAGTCTCTCCTGCTCCCTCTTCTCCTTCTCACGCTCCTTGCGGTCGGGGTGGAACGAGGAGCCGTCCACGTAGTCTGAGCTGATGCCGAACGCCTGTTTCAGACGGTCGTTCTTCTGCTGGTTGGCAGCAGCTAGTGCATGTGTCTCCGTCACACTGGACATACATGAATAACAGGGACAAAATACATTATTACAGACCAGACAGGACAATTTAAGATGGACACTTCGGAGACCGAAACAACATTCAAGTGTGTGTCTGATGTGGGCGTACTTGGGACGCTCTGTGGGGGTGGGCGCAGGTTCCAGTTGCTCCTGCAGCATCATGCGGAAGCTGTTCACTTTCTCCTCTATCTCTTCGGCGGAATAGCTGAGGGGAAGAGTGCAGGTTAGAGGCTGCAGTAACTCCACACTGCTCACTGCTACGTGACACAATGTCTGCAAGATCTTCAATCCATGATCCAAAAGATTTCTCCAGTTGAATTTTTCTCTGAATTTTTTTTTTTTTCTGTTCTTCTGTCTGATACGTGTCTGTTTTAGCTCCACAAACTCCATTTTACTGAACTTAAGACAGGCAACGTTTCAGTCACGAAGATACTACGTGATCAAAACATTGCCTGTCTGTGAGTTCAATAAAATAGTCTCTATGGAGCTGTGTACACACCCCCTCTGTTGTACTATACTTCCGTGGTGCCATCAAGAATTAAAGCAACCTTGATGATCAAGGCCCTAAAGCAGGAGCAGTCTATGCCAGGCATTAATATAGCAGACACTCAGGTGTGCCCTAAAAGAAGCCCATCTCCGTCTTACCCCTGGTCCTCCATCATGTCCTGCAGCTCAGCGCACTTCACCTCCAGCTGCCGCTTCCTCTGGTGCTCCAGGATGTCGGCGTTGGGCTGCCGGTTCAGCTGGCTCTCCAGCCGCTCCCGGTCCTTCTCGTCGGCCACACGGTCCTCGCGCGGCCGCTTGGCACGCACGCTCGACAGGTTCCGCTGCACGTAGCCATTGGTGCCACTACCACGTGGCGTGGTGAGGCCAATCCCGTTATACATCTCTGCTCTGAAAGACAGAGGGGGAAATGGATGTAAGGCTTTAGGGTACAACCAGTAAAATGGTCAGGAAAAAGAGGAAGCAAGGAAAAAGGCAAGGCATCATAATTATTCACTACTGGCAACCTAGGTACAAAGACCACAGATACATGCTATACTTATCGTACTCCCTAGAAAATATTACATTACATTACACTTAGCTGACGCTCTTATCCAGAGCGACTTACAGATATTTACAGGGTTTCAGTTACAGTCCCTGGAGCAGTGTGGGGTTAGATGTCTTGCTCAAGGGCATCTCAACCATGGGTAGGGTGGGATTTGAACCGGCAACCTTCCGATTGCAAGACCAACTCCCTAACCACTAGGCCACAGCTACCCAGCTAAATATGTCCCAACACTTTCTAAGGATGAATCGAATGCATGACTTTATGCAGACATGCATGACAGGAAGTGTCCCAGGAACACACGCTAAGAAATAAACTGCAACTGGCCAGACACAGAAGCTCCGAATTTCTTCAGGCTTTATTTTGAATTTCCTCATCTGTCCTGGAGCTGAAAGTGTTTTCAATACCACAGTACCACATGATCTAATAGGGTTAAAGGAGCCTATTGTCAATAAACACCACCTCTTAACCTAACTGCTTTGACATAAAAAACGATACAGCCGTCCAGGGGCGGTTCACGCTGTTTAACGAAAACTTGTAGCGAGCAATTATACGCAAATATTTGTTGCAGATTTTACCAACCCAAAAAGGAAATTAAAAAGTCCGATTGTACACATCATCCTAATAGACTGGAAATCACAGCGGTGTGCGTCATGCACAATACATACATTTATTCCTGATAAAAAAAAATCAGTCAGTATGAGGCCGTGCACAGATACAGGCACGGCAGACAACACCAACCTGTCGATTTGCCAACTCACAAAAATATCCAGGAAAAAAGACACAAAAGAACATGGACTAACTGATTACTTAATTTTAATTCGAATAATCGTTTTGTGGACAAACTCACTATGGCCTACATCAAAATGGGCCTTGTAACCACTAGGTCTGTCATTTGGTACAGGAAGCTAGCATGTCCATCTTCTACTTCAGAGATTTGTAGAGCATTTTGTTAACTCGCTAGCTAAGAACCCGAACGCGCTTTCAATCGAAGTAGAGGTGTTAGCCAACATGTGTTAGCCGACACTTATCGTATAGATACTACCGGATATATTTCACTGGGCAAACTGACATTAATTGTACAATAAATCGTATAAATAATCGTTTATACATACGCACCAATTAACTTCCAAACAAAAGAACCGAAAAGGAAACAGATATAACATGGCCGATTCTCCCCATCCACAGATATGGCTATCGGATAGCTAATGCCCTGTGTTAAACATCGTCATCACTCCACTGAAGTTTTAAACGGACTTAATACAATCACCCACTCATTTACCGACCTGAAGTTGTGTAATTACCGTAACTCAGCTGAGACAACAGTTATTGTTATTTTCTAGCCATCCATTTTCTAGCAAACCACTCACCAGCTTGATGCCCAGCTAGGATAGCAAGCAACTTACAGCTAAATAACGTTTCAGATGGAAACCAACGGGTGACGTTGGACACGCACTTTAGCAAACTTACCTCTTTTGTTTTGCAAAGAGAGAGAAAGGAAGGTTTCCCTTCGCTTACTGACAATCACAATGTACCAGATAACACAGATTAATGTATACAACTTATAACACAAGGAATTCTCGAACACGTTGCTAGCCACTGTATCAGAGCGCGGCTAACTTGGACGTCATAGGGAAGCCATGAGATAACCCACAAGGCAATGCGTTAGGACTACAAATCCACTGAGTGTTACAACTGCACCAACTATGCGCATAACTTTTGGAGCTCCTGGAACTTTTTTCCCTGGTAAGTCCTCATAAAATTAATTGGAAATCTGTGGCATTTCCTGTTGGTCTTTTCTTCTAGGCTAAACAAAAGTGATGAAAGAAACATACGCACTAACCTCACAGTCTATTACATTTAAGTTATAACTGTGTTCATGAGGTCCATTATAGTGTAAGGTAAAAGACAAGCAACTTCATGTGCCTCAGTTACTAATAAAACATATAACAAGGACTATCAGAAATGGAAAAAGAATAGCATTTTTATTTAATTTTGGTTTGGCTTGGTTGCTGTCAAGTCAATGTAGCCTATATACCTCCAGCTTGACTGATGTGATTAGCCAACTCAAAATGATACCTCTCCCTTAAGGATGTCTTGGAAAATAGCCTACGATTTCCCTTCTAATCATTTAATGCACATTACAGTAATAGTTAACAACCCCAGAGCAGGGAATAGAGACACGTCATTTATTACTCATTCACAGGTTAAACAATGTAACCTATGCCAATATGGCATACATACCATTTTTGGCAATAACTTGTTTGCCCAGTGAACAAATTGCTCCTTAAGGGTGTTGCATAATTTGATATTACAGGCCTATGATCATAAACAAGCCTGATAATTAGTGGTCTAATAGTTTAATAGGTGATATTTTTCCAATCCACTGTGGGCTCATGTCTTGATTCAACACATTATAGTTCCTTATATGTTAAACACAAGATGAAATTCTGTGTGTCTTGCTCAGAAACGGTCCATTTTCTTGAGATGGCATCAGTGTGTGGATACATACACATAAATCTCCCTACTTTCTTTATAGCGCAAAAAAGAAGCAAATTGGTTAACACTAACCCAGATAGGAAAGTGTGGCAAAAATGTATATGGTCTGTTTTAAACATACAAATAGTTTTATCACTGTAGTTACTTTATTTGCATCTCCTTGAATCAGAATGGACACAGGATTTCCATTGAAATTAGAATAAGTTTTCTCACAGGACACTGTCCTTGTCACCTTGTGTGTGAAATTGTCACTTTACGTGTACTAAACAGCACATTGTATTGTGGTGAATGCATATTTAGTTGAGCTATGCACTGTTTGTTTTGTGGTCTGAATGACAATAAAGCTCACTTAGACTTTGACTTTGACTTTAAGTCAGGTTTTTAACAGTACAAAGCCTGGACAGGTTGGACTCTGTAGCTTTGTGTAAAATCATACAAAAAACATACAAATGTAGACATTAGAAATCAAAGGGGTAACATGTGGCAGATAAGAACCAGGGACAGCGCAGAGATGAAGTGCAGAGCTGAGGGGGCGAGAGCCAGGCCTCGACAGCAGCAGGGTGGCAAAACCTTGGGTGTGGAAGTGGGCTCTGGAATTGGAGGGTCACATTTCATCCAATCAACTACTGTGGATTTTGCCTGAATGTCTCCTTCATTTAGTCCTCCTCTTCTGAGCACCCAGTAAGAAGATCCCTTGAAAAAATATGTGTCTCCTAGAACCCAATGAAAAACACCATGAGGAATGAGCAAAATGATTATGGTTTATAAATGTACATGTGCTATTACAAGACAAAAAGGGAACAACAGAATGTTTGAAAATTATGTATACTACTTGGCATTATTACCCCACTAATGTGCAAGGCATGTTAAGTGTATTTTGTATACTAGCCTTACTGAATTTGTCCCACATTTTTTAATAGTGCAATAATAAGATGTAATGTCACTATTCACAAATGTACTCTTACCATCCCCCCAGCTAATGATGTCATCTGGATCTGAGGGTACCCCGGCCCAGAGTGTGGTCTGTTTGGGGTACCCCACCTCCTGTCTCATGTCTGAACCCCTCTCATCAAACCTCCAGAACTCTCCGCCACTGAACAGGTAGGTTTTCCCATTGTGGGCCCACACGAACGCGGCCTCCAGTTTTGCCGGGAAGTGTCCCGCCGAGGTTCGCATGCCCCAGTCAGCCAGGGGGCGGGGGTACTCGGGGAGCGCTGCTCTATCCTTAAAGACCCAGTACTGATTGCCTGGAATAGTCAAAAGCACAAGAACACCTGTAGTTTACACAAACATCAGCGCATGCCCATGCAAGCACACTTGTTATACAACATGTGAGAAAAACACAGACATGGGCATGCTCTTTCAGGAAGTAAATAAACTGTACATATAGACAGGGGAACTTGCTTTTTACATTACCAATGAAAAAAACAATGTGTCCATTGGACCTCTCATAGACAGCGTCGATTCTCTCCATGGTGGGAGGAAGGCCAATCCAGAAGTTCTTAATCAAAGCCGGGATGAAGGACAGCAGAGAGCCTGAGTGCTGGACCCGCCAGAAGAATTTACCTGAGAGAGAGAGAAAGAAAGAGAGAGAGAGAGAGAGAGAGAGAGAAAGAAAGAAAGAGAGAGAGAATCAGAAGATGGAATTGGAAGGACAAAAATATATTGAGTATTGTGATGTAGTAGTATTTTATTAGTGAATGTGTATAACCATGGTCTATATGTAAGGGGGTGTAGAGACGTGCAAGTGTGTTTGTGTTGATTAATACTGTTTACCCTTGAAAAAGAAAACCTCTCCTCGGATATTGGCTATGGCATCGTAACCTCCATCACAGCGATTAGGAAGGGCAGGCTGTGCACTGAGGGGATTATAATCGACATTTTTTTCTCATATCAACACACCCACCACTTTCATCACAACTATTATATGCAGCATCATTCCTCATATTTCAATATAATCACAGTAATCATCATTGGCAATAATATTTCATTACAATAAATCATCACCATTTGTCTTTCTCATAAGGTCTGTAATAACCCAACCGCCTGTTCAACATGCTGAGGAAGTTTAGCTCCATCAGGTTTAAAACAAATAGACTAAAGAACAGCTTCTTCCCATGGGCAGAATCAGAACTTTAAATGCACTGGAACAGTGATACTGCTTTTCAGATAGTCTTGTCACTGCTGCTGTTTACTAATGTTCAATATGGGTTAGTCACTTTACTGCTGCTGTTGATTAATGTTCAGTACGGGTTTGCGCCTCTATCTCTTACTGTGCAATACCTACCACATAATGTGCAATATTTACCTCAAAGTGCAATATTATTACTCACAGTCTCTGTGCATAACCCTTTTATTATTTATTATTATTATTTACTATATTTTTTTACAGTGCTTCTTCATTTGACACTTTCACCTTGCACCTTTGGGGCCTTGCTGTCTAACTTCATTGTACAGGCAACTGTTCAATGACAAAGGTCTTGAATCTTGAATAAAGTGACAACTGTTACTCTTACTGGTCAGTCGGTCTTGGTGGCAGAAGGCTGGGAATAGATGGCAGCTTTGGCATCTCCGGCGTGGGCAGAGTAGAATCACCTCTCCCTTCAAAGACATTTAAACTCTAGTTATATCCTAGTTATAGTTTAGTTAAATCCTCTAGTTTACTTCCCTTCAATACACATATAAACATTACAATAGCCATTAAAGAAATGTCATTCCAAACAAACACGACTATATATTTGGTGAATGCGCTTTTAAGTGGCTGGATGTGTGTGAGTGCTTTGTTCATACACAAGGGGGGCCAGACACGTGTGCGTATATGTGCATGTACCATACAGTGCCTGTATCCCCAGCTGGTCATCTCGGGGCAGCGTGTAGTGGCGGAAGTCTCCCACCGAGCCCTGGTAGTAGGGCCTCATGATGGAAGGATTGTAGGAGGAGTGGGAGAGTCCCAACGCGTGGCCAAACTCATGGACGGCCACTGCAAACAGGTCTGTGGTTCCATTCATATCTGACACGCAGAGAGGAAGGAAATCAATCGCATGTAGCAAAATACTATTAGGCTTTTTTAGTAAAATACGCAATGCATGTCCTCACAAGAGATTCTACACAATTGGTACATATGGGGTTTAAGGGGTCTAGTATACGTCCACACACACGTTGCATGCCATGAGTGCATTAAGAAAATAAATGACAATTGCGTCATCTTTGCAGCATCTGCAAGCTGCTGTGTGTCCATATTTTGGGTGCTATGCAGCATGGTTGTTCGGTGCATGTGGACTATGTATATGTAAAAGTGAGGTCCCCTTAACATGCCTCACCAGTAAGTGAAGAAGACAGACAATGATAGCTGAAAACCCCCCACTTTCCAAGAAAAACACATATCCACAGCAGAAGAAGAAATAAGATGACAAGAAAGGTTTAAAAAAAATAAAATGGGTGGAAGTGATGAGAGGTTGGCTGAGGAGGTGAGGAGGGCCCATACACACCACTGGAAGAAGTATGCCAAGTATTCGCGACTCGTACAGTGCACATATTGTGCTGCTGTGTGCGTGGAAGTATGCTACCGGCCTAAAAGGCTCATACTGACCTCCATAGCTCCAGTGTTCCCCATCATCGAAGTGTGTGTTCCCCGCCATGTCTCCCGTCCCGGGGAAGAATGCATGTGCCAGCGTTCCCCCTCGACCGTCAAAGGGATAGCCGTCGTCGTGGTATCCGCGTGGGAAGGACACCTCGATGTCCACGTCCTGCCTTTGGCCACCGGCCATGGGGTGCACCAGGTGGAAGCGCAGGGGGGTGTGGCTGCCCCAGGCCCGCAGGGCGTACGTCAGCAGCGTCTCCACCAGCTCTGGACGCAGCCAGGGGGAGCGAGACGGTGACGGGAAGTTCAACACACTACACAGAACACAGAAAAGGACTGAAAGTGAAAAAACAGTAACTCTTGCATGAATCTTACAATCATTAAAAATGCCTACATGACTGTGGAATTTGTGCCTTTGTGGCTTTTTGTGGTTTACGATATCAAACAATGCATGGTAAACAACATTAATGCAGGTACTTAGATTGTGGTAAATTGTCGTTTTTATAGATTGATATCTCACATGATACAATAAAGGTATTAACAATCATGTGAAAAACAGTGTAGCAATCTAAGCAGCCCCAATACATATACTTTAAACCAGACAATTACACACACCTCCACGTAATGTCATGTTTATGCCAACTAAGACCTGTCAGGCTATATCTCTTCTTCCTCTTCCTCTTCTTCCGTCTCCTCAGCAGGTCTTCAGTGCCAATGATGTCTGGTAAGGAGCAGCGAGGTTTCTCCATAAGTTCAGACGTGGCCCTGTCTGAGGGGGGAGGTGAGAAGAAAGCATGATTCAAGAGGACCACACATGATCACCACAGTGGAATTCAACAGGATCATAGATATTCATATCACCACAATGGAATTCAACAGAATCCTTCATGATCACCACAGCTGATTTTAACAGGATCACACATAAAAAGCCAAGTTGGAGCACCAAGCCAGAGGTGTCAATCCTGGCTTCAAAAAAACACATCTGAGGTGAACCTTGACACCTCTGCACCAGGCAATGGGATTCCAAAGAGGACCATGGTAATCTGAGTTACCAAGAGTTCCAGTTTCCTGTAGCCCTGCGAAGCGCTGCATCTCGCGGATAGCTCTCTCGATGGTCTCCTTGGTGTGGAGCCTCCCCGACCGCACGTCTGGTGGGGGAAGGTAGCCATAGCGACTCAACCAGTCCTGAACACAGAACAAGAAAATAACTGAACAGCCAAAGTCAGGGCAGCAGTGTATCACACATTTCACATCAATTAGGCCCGATCCCATACAGGATTTTAACCCCAATTCAGAAACAGACAGGGAGCCAAGGAAGTTGCTTTAGGGTGGAGGTGATGTGTTGTGGGGATAGGTGGGGATAGGATTTGTCGGGTAAACTATCAAGAAGTGCATTACAGTAATCAAGGGGGAGATGTGGCAAGACCGGATGGTGTTGTTTATAAAACTTGTGAGAGAGGGTGCTGTCAAGGATGACGCAGACTGTTAACATGAGAGGATGGAAGGACAGCAGAGTTATCAACATTAAGATTCAACATTAAGTTTGAGAAATATGTGGGTAAACTGGGGGGGGTGGGGGTGGGGTGAGGTGGGGGGGGGCATGTGTCATCTGTGTAGTAATGGAAAGAACTTGAAGAATGGAGAAACCTTGAATCAGTATTTTTGCCCTGTATGGACTTAATTTTATGCTCAGAACAGTCATCTGTCTTGTTTGTTTGGGTGCCATCGTATCCAAAAACCGCTAGGGGCACAGCTATCAATTTCATGATCGTAAAGAGCCAGACAAATCAATGGAATGATCTTGGAAGATGTCTTGTGCCTCATGCTTTGCTATGGTGCACGGACAGAGATGGAGTCATGCAGTCACCAAGTGAGATTGTTACAATGATCAATGATTTGCATATGATACCTACAATGATACGCACATGTTAATTTCAACAATTGTATTTCCACACAGTGTAGTATTCTACAATTCATGCAAAAGCTCAGCTGTTAAAAATATATCATGAATTTGTACTGTCACAATTGGGAGAATTATTTGTTTTTCCATCAAAAGGCTAAGAACTTGTCATTGTAATGCCAAAAAAATTGTGCCTTCCTTCTGCACTTGTTCAGGTGCTTCTATTAAGTATACAATTACCAAAGGTGATATTGAGGTAGACCACATAGACTTTAGGGTGATAGGGTAATTCATGTATGTGTGAATATTAACCTAGTAAACTGCATTCTACACTTAAAAGTTGATGTAATCTGAAATCTGAGAAAAAAAAGACCCTATTTTCATACTGTATCAAACCTCTATTGATGTCTGTACAGAGTCACAATTAAAACATGTAGTCTTAAACTAATATAAAAAACGAACTTTAGTCTTTTACAGTGGGCTACACTGATGTGACTTAATTTTGGAGCATGAGACGCCCTTAAGGGTAATTTCCTGTAACTCCATATACCACCATGTTAACAGTAAAGTATTGTTTCCAGCAGGCATACAAGTCATACTTACTCCAAAGTAATGAAGAAAACATTTTGTAATTCCACTTTTAACATTGACGAAAATTTAAATGATGAAAAGGGACACAATCATCTACATTTTGCTATGCAAAGCTGTTAAAATATGTATAATGACAAATGTAGGCTATAATATTAGTCGGGCAAAGGAAACGGCTATGACCACATTTGCACCACTGTAATCTTAGTATTTAGCATGCAGAATGTCCATAGTTTTGTTAAAAAATAAATAAGAAAAAATAAAATCACAGCGAAAATAGTAAAATTACTTGGATACGCAAATAGGCTAATCAAACTTTGTTAATCCATTCTAAAGCGTGTTCCTTTTATTGTATGCATTTAATTAGACCAAGCTACAACATAAATACTATGCAAGCCTACATGAACATAATAACTGAGAGTGCAGGTTCGTGTCCTTGTTGTTTGAGAAGAGCGGGTGTGAACTCACCACTCCACGGGAGTACTGATCCGCAGTCGGGGCAGATGTCACCGAAGAGATGCTGAAGAGTATGGGTCCGACAATAACAAGCACATAGGCGACCATTTCATGGAACAGAGTAGTCCAAATGATTCTAAAGACATACATCAAATGTTCCGAGTAAAGTCCAAACATGCGTTACTCAATCCGCACTCAGTCAATTATTTCGGTAAGCTAAGGAAAAAAAATCTGTCACACCTAACTTGCATTGGAGGACTTAGGATGTAACACAAAGATGGGCGATAATTCCCTACGTTTCAGCGTCTTAGCAGACGCTATAGGCTTCTGTTTTCCATTTGCTTTTTGTCCCGGGAGACTAGGCAGAGCCCAGATCAATACTCATATAGGACCTCCTGTAACGGGACTGCTCCAGCTCTCTCCTCAGACTATGGATTCTTTTTAGCCAAGTGGTCTTTCCATCCTCTTTCTTACTCCCCCCTCTCTCTCCCTCTTAAACACACTTAGAGTCTCTCTCTCTCTCTCTCTCTCTCTCTCTCTCTCTCTCTCTCTGCTGAAAATAGTTTTGGATTGATTCTGTTGTAAATCACATAGCCTGTTTATGGGTCATAATGGCTGATGCTGACTAGTTAGTAAATGCTTATCTGTCCATCCTCACAAATTGTACATGCACACAAGCACACATGTACTATTCTGTCTCTCCCTCTCTCTCTCCCTCTCCCCTTCTCTCTCTCTCCCTCCCTCTCTCTCTCACACACACATACACACACACTCAAGCTAGAAGCTCCCCCACTCTATCAGTCTGTTGAATGGACAGATTGCGAATTGTGACTGATGAAAAGGCACCAAGATAAACCACTCTCAAACACAGGGAGTGGAGTACTTTATGAGTCATAAATACCGGCAAGTGTCTGCTTACAACTCCTCCATTATGGCGAGAGAGGAAGAGGGGAGGAGGAGGAGGAGGAGGAGAGGAGGAGAGGGGGATAGAGATGGTATCTTTACTTGACTAATAATGAGCCAAATGAGGCCTGAAGTGGCTTATGACAGGAGTGAAAAGAGAAGGATGGCATGGGTGGAAGATAGGGAGGAGAGCTGAGGAAGAAGAGGGTCTGTGTCAAAGACTGGCAGAGGCAGAGGACGAGGGAGAGGGGGGGGGGGGGGGGGGGGGAGAGAAAGGCAGAGAGAGACCAGGAGAGAACAAGAAAGAAATAGACAGAGAGAGAGAGGGGAGAGTGAGACAAGGCTGTTTTGTCTCTCTATGTAACTGAGTGAGTCCATAAAAAGATGGAGTGATGGGTGCCTGTATGTATGTGGGTGGACGCCTGTGTTTATGTGCTTCTGTGTCTGTACAGCCAGGATGCAACCCACTGAAGTGAATGACTGTTTTTGTTTGATCTGCGAAAGGAAGTTTATGCATTTTTTCTATGAGAGGATGGGAGAAGGAAGCAGAGAGGATTTTAAAAAGGAGGGCAAATAACCCTCTTTTTTCTGCCGATGTGCTTTTTATAATGTTGCACAGTAGGATACAAAGAGTTTCCTCTACAAGCAAATCAAAACACAGATGCTCCCTCTGCAGAAAAAGTCATGGCCAACTGACCTTTCTGTGCTGCTTTCTCGGCAGTAAAGCCTGCTTCCTTCTTATGACCTCATCACTATTGGATACTGGATACTGGATATTGCAGTGGCCACATCATCTTATGCTGCATAACATATGTGATCAATAGCTCTGAGGTGTGTTGTCTCATGTCCTGATTATCAGAGGTGTAGCTAGCTAACAGTCAACACAACTCCTTGGGGCCCACAAGTCACTAAAGACCCTCAGAGGTCTGACTACCTTTACACTACAGCACTGACAATGAAGTTAGCAATAAAAGTGGTGTTTTTTTCTTGAGGGGTTCCTAAGGAGCACCTAAGGAGAACCTTGAATCACCCAATGAGTATTTATTTTAGGGGTGAAGGGAGTATAATTGCTTTTTTCAAAATGAGTTCCTGCTATTTTCATTCGGTTTCGCACTCTGCACTCTGATTGAAAGCACCCTCAGAGTTAAATCAAGTTTCCTTCATTGAGGGTGTATATTTAGCAGTGGGGCAGACTTCTCTTCAGCAGGCAGACACAGGAGGTAATGCAAGCCAACCATGGATTTGAATCAGATAGCTACAAGGAGCTCACAATTTCAGGAAGCATCCTCTATGAGAAGCAGAAATTTGTGGGACACACCCTCGACAAGTTAGCAGTCTGTACAGACCTGGAGTAAAAGGGTTCTACAGCCCACTTCTGTTAAAGGAGAACAGAAGTGGTACAATGGACAATGGAAACAATGGAAGTGGTAGGTGCCCTTAGACGAAGCATGACGACTACGCTATTTTTAAACCATTAAAACAGCTCGAAGAAACTCCATACTCCATCGGTAGTACAACAAAGGCTCTGACATTCAAAACAAAGCATTGAGAATATTGTAAATGTACACAACGTTTATATAAAAAAATGTTCTTACATGCAGTAGTTTGCAGTTGTTTCTCGTCGCCGACATGATGAAAGTCCAAACAAGTCGATTGTACTACCTCTCCTCCTATTGTTCCTTCTGGTTCGTGTTCGACAATGGACTTGTGCGGACTTTCATCATGGCAGCGATGAGAAGCTACAGCAAGGTACTGCCTGTCAAAACGGTTTTATTAATAAATGTTGTGTACACTTACAAAGTCCTCAGTGCCTCGTTTTTAATGTCAGGGCCTTTGTTGTACTACCGATGGAGTGTGGAGTTTCTTCGAGCTGTTTTAATGGTTTAAAAATAGCATAGTCGTCAAGCTTCGTCTAAGGGCACCTACCACTTCCATTGTTAGCCTTCTGGGACAAACGGTAAAAAATAGTTAAACTCTGAATGCAACAGGCTAAATCAATTTTGCTCCTCAGTACACATACCAACTCGGTATGATGTTTTAACATGCCAATTTTCATTTTACACCGAAGTTGTCCTTTAATTGGTTTCATATAGCACTTTATAAGTGGCGGACCCTCTATGTGAACTTGCTAATGGAGTGGAAGTGATTGAGGACAGGCGGAGAAACTTATTTCAGAAAGAGCAAATGAGCCACCGGTAGGGTTGTCCTCTGGGCTGTAATACTCCACTCTGGGCCCTGTACTCTCTGAGCAAACTCTGTGGACCCCTTTGAATTAATGACAAAAATGCCATTGCCATTCAATGTAGGCATTTACACACAAAGGGAACATGTAATGGAAATGCCTATTTTTGAGAGAGGAAGTGCATCATGTGAACCAAACTAGCATTTTATAAAATGAATTTACCATTAAACTTTTACCCATAGCAGGACAAATGCAACACCTGATTTAAAAAAAAACAAATACGCCAACAAAAGCAACTAAATATTTCACACAATACATTTTATCATCATTCCTTTATTTGTACAGTATTAATACAGTATTATTGTAATACTTCACGAAAGACATATCTACATTAGTAACACTGTACTGGAAACTGTACCTCAGCATCTATGTCCTTGACCTGTGGTGTACCACAGGGGTCAATCCTTGGACCATTACTATTCAACCTTTATATGCTTCCGCTTGGGCAAATCATCAAAAACAACTCAGTCAATTACCACAGTTATGCTGACGACACCCAAGTTTACTTAGCTCTGTCACCCAATGACTATACCTCCCTTGAGTCTCTCTGTGGGTGTATCGATCAAATCAACAACTGGATGTCACACAATTTTCTTCAGCTGAACGCAGATAAAACTGAAGAAATTGTATTTGGTTAAAAGGAAGACAGACATAGGATCACCACTGCTCTTGAGACTAAGGGGCTTAAAGCAAAAGATACTGTTAAAAATCTTGGTGTCTTTATTGACAGTGAACTAACATTCAACAGTCACATGAAAGCAATCACTAAATCTGCATTCTATCACCTAAAAAACATTGCTAAACTCAGAGGTCTTATGTCAAAACAAGATCTAGAAAAACTTGTACATGCCTTTATTTCCAGTAGGGTTGATTACTGTAATGGCCTTTTCACAGGCCTTCCTAAAAAGACCATCAAACAGCTTCAACTGATCCAAAATGCAGCAGCAAGGGTTCTTACAAGAACAAAAAGATCTGACCACATTACTCCAGTTTTAAGGTCCCTGCACTGGCTCCCAGTAAGTTATAGAATTGACTTTAAGGCATTGCTTCTTGTGTTTAAATCATTAAATGGGATGGGACCCAATTACCTATTGGATATGTTTCAGTTATACGCACCAACTAGATCTCTGAGATCACTTCATAAAAATTTGTTGGTAGAACCTGCTGTTAGAACAAAATGTGGTGAAGCAGCTTTCAGCTGCTATGCTGTAAAGCTCTGGAACCGACTTCCAGAAGACATTAAAAATGCTCCTACTGTTGGCAGTTTCAAGTCTAGACTTAAGACCAAACTGTTTTCAGATGCTTTCTGTTAATGATTTTTACTAAATTTATTTTTATTTTGTGTGCTTTTTATGCTTTTATATCTTTTATGCTTTTACACTTACTTTATCTTTATCTTTTATGCCCTTATATATTGTCCTTTGCTTTTATTTTTGTGAAGCACATTGAATTGCCGTTGTGTATGAAATGCGCTATACAAATAAACTTGCCTTGCCCTGCCTTGCCTAACACCAGTGTTCTTTTCAAACATACCAGAAAAGCTCAAAAGCTTAGGGATGTTGAAGAATCTATGACATAAAGGAGTTTATTCAGCACACTGAAATCCCTGTCAGTGGACCCACTGAAGCATCACCGGTGACCATATTAGGACTCGATGATGAAGCTGTCGTACTTCGGGCTGAAGGAGTATTCGGCTTTGTTGTGCATGATCAGTTTGTTGTTAGCAAAGTAGAAGCTGTCTGAACGCATCTCAAAGGGGCTTGCGATCATGTCTTCAACTAGGAAGAGACAACACACACATGCAAGCATGCAGACAGACACACACACATAGACACACACACACACAAACAAACACAAAGACCTGTGATATTTACATGTTGCCATTACCATTTGCTTATATTGGAATGACTGAGCTAGCATACACATATTCTGTACATATAATTGCAAGTGTTTTTGAACTGAAATCAGCGTTATCAGACATACCCATCTCCGGCTCGAGCTGAGGCAGGCTGTAGATGTGCTCACAGGTGTTCCTGCTGTCTGGGATGCAGAAGCCAAACTCAAAGTCAAAGCTTTTCAGGAGCAGGTTTCGAAAGTAATGTCTCTCAATCAGCCGGAACTTGTTTACGGCCTTGGCCCCCACTGTAAACTCCAATCTGTAGGTAATAAAGAATGAGACATATGGCAGAATATATGTTAGACATTATATGACATAGGAAAGGTCAAGCCAAATGAGCTGATACATTATTATAGCCAGAGCAGCAGACTTGAAATTTAGGAGTTACTGATTATTGGATTAATACAGTAAAGATAGGCTGATAGTAGGTGGTTGACTGTGCACTGATAGCAGCAACAATGTATTTTTGTAAAAAAATGTAAGTGTATTTGTGAGATAGAGTACAAGAATAAAATAGATGCACAAACACATACACACACACGCACAAAACACAGACACAGACACACACACACACACGAAGGGAGAGAAAGATTAGCCTACTGTATTAATATTCCATATCAACTTACGTGGCTCCGATCTCCCTGAGGGCGAGGAAGGCAGGGGGAAAGTGATACTGGATAAACCTGCCCTGCTCCCACTCCTCCTGCTGCTGCTGCTCAGCACTGATCTCTGTGAGAGAGAGAGGGAGGGAGGGGTGGAGAGAGAGAGGGAGGGAGGGGTGGAGAGAGAGAGGGAGGGAGGGATGGAGAGAGGGAGGGATGGGTGGAGAGATGGAGGGAGAGGGATGGAGAGAGGGAGGGATGGAGAGAGAGGGAGGGAGAGATGGAGAGAGAGAGGGAGGGATGGAGAGAGAGAGGGAGGGATGGGTGGAGAGATGGAGAGAGGGAGGGATGGAGAGAGTAGAGGGAGAGAGGGAGGGAGGGAGAGATGGAGAGAGGGAGGGATGGGAGCTTATCAGAAACACATGAAAATCCCAGAGCTGCTAATGACCACAAGTACACCATTTCAGTCCAATTCTTCTCTTCATCTAATTATCATCACCCTTATGATCATCATCATGATCAGCTTGTAAATGTAAATAGGGGAAAACACCTCCTCACAGAGTCCAAGTGACAAATCCTTTAGCCTATATATTAACTGTGGTGAACGTTTAGTAAGGACAGAGGACACAGGAGGTCATACCAAAATACTTCAGCCCATACAAGTACACACAGAGTTTGAGATAGTTTTTCAAGGTCTTGGAGAGTGATGTTTGTGTAAATATTTAGGAGATTCCATGTAGGAACATGATCACACAAACCACAAACACAGATCTGAACATCAACACTACTCCGGCTTGGGTCAGAGTCCATGCGCACACATACCTGTCGGACAGTGTTTTTTAATGTCAAGAATGGTAGCGCCACTATCCACGTCCCTGATTTTGAAGCGTGTGAAGCCGATGTTGTAAACATTATCCTCAGGCGGGCACAGGAAGTCTGTCCATGACGGTAAACACAACAGGGGAAAAAAAAAACACGCAGACAGTTTATCAAATGCTCAACACTGACACCATGCTGCGCTGGTAGTGTAGGCTTACATAACCCTGATCACATGGGTTTGCTTATTGGTAGCCTACATGCCCACCACATTTCACTTCCATACAGCCTAGAACGACATTTAAATAAATAAACACACAAATAAATAAAATAAAATGAAACATGTATGTATTACTGGTCTAATCTATTCTGTTCCAGCCCGACAGTCCGCAGACAGCTTTTTCCATCACAGTACTACTTTTTGTCAAATTCAGCAAATAGCTCTTCATGCTCCCTTGGCTACTCTCTCAGTGGGTGTACCTAAGTGTCCAGGTGCTGTACATGGGAAACACCGATAGTGCCTCGAGTATATATTAATAATCAATACCAGCTGATCAGATGTGTTGAAAAACTACAATATCCTTTTGTGAGAATCAGGGCTGATTCACACCAACCTGAGTGTGTACAGCACGTAACTGTGTACAATATGTTTGTATGGTGACAAAATACGCTCAGATCACACGTGCGGTGTGAATAATTTAATTTGTTAACATGCATTCACAAACGCACTGTCCGACATAAACAAATATGAACAGAAAACAGGCACGAATGAGCCCTCACAGGTTGTGTCATCAAATAGCACCTTTAAATACATCCTCCACATAAATTTCAAAGCTACAACACTAGAGGGCATGATTGAGGGAAGTAGCAATACTTGAATACATGTGCTGAATCATCAATCACACAGTAGATCTGTCACTGTGAAATGCTTAGTAAATTTCAAGACATTAGTACATGTTGCTGCAATGTAATGTATTGGTGTGATTCATATTGCACATGCTTACAGTGCTGTGTGATATAACACTAATATAATACCCATCAAGTTTGCAAAATTAGTTTACTTTATGTTTGTGCCATCAGCTATAGCATCAGCGCACAGTTTCATTTGATATACATCTTCAAGGTGTCAGCTTCAATATGAAAATGAAGTGCTATGTTTCTAGGAAGGAAAGGAAATTTGCAGACAGCCCTGGTAAAACATTAGAACATTACGAGTTATTGTTATCCAGATTTTGGGAATATTCACCATTTACCTCTAAAGGTAGCAAATAATTACAAAACTATCTTCATCAATGCAATGCATGTGCATCATGTGATAAATGATAACTAAGCTGTTAACCGCTTAGTGTTACCTGACTTCAATAGCATAAATTACGGCCTACATTAGTGTTTACCATGAATCTTGATAATACTTCTTCATACTTCTAATTGTATTGGCAGCAGTAATATTTTGTAAGTATTTCATTATTGTATGAATCTACGATGAACCTACTGTACCACAGTGTATGGCACTAACATGACGTCATGGCCGGTCGTTATGGCGACCGTATACACTCACCCAGCGTGTATCCTGACAGTCTCAGGACTTGCTCCGGTGTCACAGGCTCGGTGGGCTTCCAGTTGGGCGCTATATCTCCCTGTATCCCAACCACAGGCTCCCCTTCCAGAAAGCCGTTCCAGTCCACCATCTCACTGTCATAGCCCCACTCTCCGCCTGCCTCGACCTCAGCCTCGGCCTCGGCCTCTATCCCCAGCACAGCCTCCTGCTCTTCCTCTCCCGTCTCTATGGCAGGCGACTCCCATTCTTCCTCCTCGCTCTCTAGTTCTCTATCATCTTGGTTCTCCATTTTTAGGGCCTCTGTGACTGTAACCTTATCTCTTCTTCTGTTGCTATGTTTTGTTTCTGCCCTGTTTGCCCTCTTTCTCTCTTTACTTCCCTTTAACTTTCCCTGTACTACTAGTGCGCGCTCCACACGCTTCGGTGTCAGTGACTCAGACAGATTAGGTCAATGTGAAGCTGCTAATCCAAGACAATCCTCAATTAAATGCAGACACAGCCTATGGCAATACGGCAGGGACAAAACATGAAAAAGAGATTACTCAGGGCATGAGTAGATAGAGGGGCAGGCAGACTGCAGACGGATGGCAGATGAGTACATGACCAGATTCTGAGTCCCCATAAACAGAACTGTGATGACAAAACTGTTCAGGCCTTTTTGCGCTGCCATTTTGTAAAATGCCTGTTGCACAACTCTGATGGTGCAACGAACACTTCACACTGCGAAGAGGGTGTTCTAGTAAATGATGTAGTCATACGTTTGGAAACAAATTACTGTGAAACTCAGGCAGATGATCAAATGTGACATTTCAGCAACACATGAGATGCAATGAGTTTAGATTTGAGGCGTTAAAAACCACATCCTGTTTTTTTTGTCTCCAACACTATGATCCTTCTGTCACCATGGCAGTGAAGTGGGAAGTTTTTTTGTGTCATCTCTAAAGTGTGATTGGTCCCCTGTGGTTTCCCAGAAGGCCACAGTAGCTGGTACTCCGAGATCGCAAGCAGAAGTTGTGTAGGAAGTGGAAGACAATACGATATGAGAGGCAAAAAGATCAGCTATGGTAAGTTGTGTTAATATTTTTAACTAAATACCTTGTTAAGCTCACATGTAGGATATCTAGAGGTTTATGAAAGAGGACTTTAATTTAGGTGATAGGGTGTATTAATTTGAAAAAGGTGTTAACTGATTCAGAAACCAAAAGAAAAACTGAACCTGCTGTCTGCGTGCTAAAATTTTTTTTCTCTTGATCTTTGTTTTTGATCATACATACACACTACACAGACACTATACACACAGAAGATGATTTGGGCACTGCTTTCTATGGCTCTCTGTGTGTGCCATGTCCTCGCTGAATCAACACTGGCTTCCTTGCTAGATGCGAGTAACACCGTGGCAACCCCAGAAGTAACCATAGCAAACCTCAGGTTCAGCACCGCTTTGGAAACATCAGCCGTCAGTGATGTTACATCATCAACATCAGCAGCAACAAGAGCAGCGGAAGCAACAACAACAACAACTCGAACAACAACAATTACAACATCATCAGCAGACACAGACAGCACAGACAAAATGGAAAAACTGAACCTTATAGAGGGAACAACAGCAGATTTATCGACTGAAAAGACAAACATTTTAAGGGCAACCCTTGGATTGACAACAGACAGTGAGACAAACACACTACACACCAATGCCTATGATTTGGCTGCTACTACATCTCCCATACCTCCAACACAGCCTCAAGCCACAGCCTTATTCCTCCACACTGCTCTCTCTTCTGAGGAGCACACCGCCACCACCACCACCACCACCACTCAGCTCACAGCATTGAGCCCCTCCACAGCAGGGCATCACAGAGTCTCCTGGCTGACACCAGGCCCTTCTCCGCCGGGGACAGAGTCTACCCTGGGCCCTTTGGGAGTCATGGCCGACTCCCAAACAGCCTCCCCTGGGCCTGGGAAGAGCAGCACAACGGCGGCGGTGATGTACTGGGCTCCGGTGGAGCAGAGGACCGGAATTGATCGGAGTGTAAACCACACTGAGTCCAGCGGAGCAGGTCTGACGGAGAGCTCAGGCTACAACCAGTCCTCCCTGTCTTCCACTGGGCGTTCAACTCAGGCGGAGCCAGGCAGCACTGGAAGAGGGAGGGAAGGGGAGGCCCACACCAACAGCATGACAACGTATGATGCATATACTAATGCAACGTCAACGTCCAACGTCCAACTCAAAGCAACAACTGACAATGACACACACACCACTCCCAGCACTGCAAACCTCAGAACAGTATTCACCGCTCTCAAAACTGAAGCGGCAACAGCACATAACTCTACTTCTCTGGTGCACACATCCTCGGACATGGAGGCTGGCACATCAAATCTCAGTCTGCCCATCAACAGCACTTCAACATCACTCGACATGGTCACATGGGTAACGACAGGAGGCGTAAGGCCGCAGGACCTACAGACTCCAAACCTAACCAAAGTCATGGTCTCAGACTGCCCCGGGGTGATGTCTGCTCCAGTCTTCACTAAGCTGACCTTCTTCCTCACGATCTGGGTGCTCGCTGTGGTGGCGTCTTTCTTCCTGGGGCTCAGCATCTTCCTGTGGGTCCGCCTGGGCGCTGTGAGGAGGAGCGGTAGCTGGAAGGTGGAGAGAGAGAGAAGGGCTGAAGGAGGAAGAGGAGGAGGAGGAGGAGGAGGAGTGGAGAGAGGGACCGCAGAGGAGGACAGCCTGTGGGCAAGCCCCAGCGCCACCGTGGAGGAGAGAGTGGAGTTCTGGTACGCCAACGCCACCATGACCAACAGCAGCGACAGGCACAGAGGAGCGAGGGACCTGGACAGGAACAAAAGGGAGAAACGCAGCAGTGAGAGGAAGGGGGAGGCGATGAACGGGGGGCTGTGGTCTCAGCCCAAAGTGACTGTTGCAGATATCACAGAGTTTTGGTATGGTAGGGAGAGGTTAAGGGCAAGGAATCACCAGACAATACCAGAGGAAGAGGAGACCCAACATGTGTAGACTGAACACAGACAAGGACTAAAGAAATTCTCCTTTACCATTTTTGTCTCTGTTCGGAAGCTGTGGTCTAGTGGTTAGGGAGTTTGTCTTGGGAGTGGCGAGTTGCAGGTTTGAATCCTGCCCTACCCATGGCTGAAATGCCCTTGAGCAAGGCATCTGACCCCACACTGCTCCATGGACTGTAACTGAAACTCTGTAAATAACTGGAAGTCGCTGTGGATGAGAGTATCAGCTAAGTGTAATGTAATGTTTGATTTCTATGGTACTGGTACTGTATATTCATTTGTACATTAATATAGTCATTAGTTATTTACTGTGTTTTGTCTCCCAAATTAAATGTTTTATTCCACTATGGCACTGTGTGAGAGGTTTGCCAAAGTGTTCAGGTCTGGGAACACATGCACACAGAAGCTGTATTAGGTGCATTAGGTACAAATGTACGGCTGTTCAAGTGCGAAAGACAAGAAGAAGTGGCAGTGAAGGGACATCACTTTAGAGAGAAAGAGGAAATGATACTGGCGTTTGATCTCTGCAGGGGACAGACAGGGCGCTCTCTATACCAGAGAAAAGAACACAGAGAGCTCAGTACCAGAGAACAGAACTATCATCTATACACACCATTCTACCACAGACAGACAGACAGACAGATAGACAAACACACACACACACACACACATTATATACACAAACATTTTATAAACAAACATCGACAGAGACACACAATCACAGTAAAACAAAATAATTCTCACCTAACTGGCAGACAACCTGACATAATTCATCTGAATTTGCATGTTACGTTATACTGCACGTCAAACTGAAAGAGGTCTGCTTCTGCTGACGTAAGATCCCTAGAATTTTAGAGTACATTTATAGTAATATCTAATGCGTGTCTGATAACTGATGTGAAACTCACACACCCAGCTTCCTGTCTTCAACGTTTCTCATGAACTCTGTCACCCTAAAACCCCTGCCATCTTTTTTCCCTTTCTCACATACACCACAAACACACATACATACACTGTTAGTGTGTGTGTGTGTGTGTGTGTGTGTGTGTGTGTGTGTGTGTGTGTGTGTGTATGTGTATGTGTGTGTGTGAATGCACATATGTCTGTGTGTTTGTGACAAACACAGAAAGATGCCTATATTATGTCTCGGTAAACACAGACATGATCGCGATCACGAGCAAGAACGCACGCATGCAAACACCACAAAGTCATGCCCACACCTTTCAACACACCCATGGTGTGGCTTCCTCTGATGACACCAACTTCTCGTTTGACGAAGCGTCAGAAGAGTTAGGGCAAAAGGCTGAGGTGAACTGAAGCCCTGGCCTCTCTCCAGCTATCCAACTATCTCCTCTCGACAGCAGCCCCATGCAGCAAACTGTCTCTTTTGCACGAGGCGAGATAGAGTCAGAGAGAAAAAGAATCCGAGAGCAGATGGAGGCGAAGTGACAGGAGAACAGAGAGGGAGGGTGAAAACGTGGCAAATGCGTGAAGTTGATGAGCAGCGCCACAACAAAGTGACCTCCACTGCTGAAGCACAGGTGTCAGGTAAGCCCTGCTCTTGCTTATTAAGACACAGGAGCAAACAGCTCCCACATTTGCCCGATGCACATTTACAACGGATTCCAACAGGCCATCAATAAATTGTGATAGCCATGCACATAAAAGACATCTTTGTAAGGTGGAAGAGGAAGAACATCTTGTTCTTCATTTTCGTACATTCTGAACATATTTGTTTACGAAAGACTTCTGCCATGATTTTGTCACCAAGAGCTGTGATTGAGTTATGATTATATAAAATCCCACATTGTATCAAATTACTTTGTATATGTCTTTAACAAATTTCTAACATTTTCATAGTTACTATGTCCTTCATTCTATCTATGAAAGTAACCCATGCTTAACACATAACAAAAAACAGTATCTTGGGGGATGTTACATTTTTTTTACATTAAAGGTAATAATATAACTGGGTTTAAATACTATATATTACTTACTGCAAGTACAATTTGTGCTATGAAAATGGGTCATCCAACTTCCACATCATGCTTGTAAATGCTACAACCACAACACATCGAAAGCAGTCTCTCAAAACATCTAAAAAGTATATATATATATATATAGTTTGGGCTTTTGTGCCTTTATTGTGCCAGGATACTGAAGAGTAGACAGGAAATGAGTGAGTGAGAGAGATGGGGTAGGGTTGGGAAAATGAACCTGGGTCCCCATGGGCACTTTGCCCATTCGTGGTATGGGTGCTCTAGCTACTGCGCCAAAGTAACCCCCGGCCCCAACAAAAAATGATAATTAAGCGATTGCCTGAACTATTTATTTTATTATCATTTCAATTATAGTGCTTGTAATTGATAAAGACATTACATTCCTATCATGATCAAGAACACAAATGTTGCCAGAATTTCATATTTGTATATTTAATACATTCAACAGATCACCCTGGTCACAATATTATCCCCTCTTCTTTTCTTGTAGGTCTCTTTGCGTTTCTCTTTGCGATCTCGGCAGTTGAAAATTCCCCCTCTCCCCTTGAAACGAGGCTGAGCAACCACAAGAAACACCCCTTGAGTGACTGAGGTGGAAAGAGGAAGAGAGAAAGGGAGGTGAAGGTTGAGCGAAAAGAATAAAAGCAGGGCTGTCTTTTCCTGCCTACGTGCCTGCAACGAGTACGTCTTGCAAAGCACCACAGCACCAGCATCAGCTAAACAAGAGGGCACGAGAGGACAGATCGGAGTGCAAGCAGAGGCCTGCGAAGAGAAGAGAAGAGAAGAGAAGAGAAGAGAAGAGAAGAGAAGAGAAGAGAAGAGAAGAGAAGAGAAGAGAAGAGAAGAGAAGAGAAGAGAAGAGAAGAGAAGAGAAGAGAAGAGAAGAGAAGAGAAGAGAAGAGAAGAGAAGAGAAGGGAAGAGCGGTATCCCCTCTGCCACCTCTTTCTGGTGCCCTGAGCACGTGTGCACAAAGACATGAACACTTTCGGCAACAGACATCCACCTGTATCCATTGCCTGAGCTCCAGGATAGACCACTAAACAGCCACAACACTAGGCCTGCTGCACACACATAAAAGGAACACAGAAACAAATAAGGTCCAACAAGCATCTGACCTGACCCCTGACTGTTCTTCAGCATGGGAACGCCTGTGTCACTTTTCATTGTGGCTCTCCTCTGTGCTTCCCTTTGGCCACTTTCCTCACAGGAAGTTGCCACAGATTCACCCACCCCCACTGCAGCGGCAACTGATGCTTTTGTCGAGGCAGCAGGTCTTTCAACAGACTCGATCACTGAGCTCCAAACAGTGCCCCCTACTGCTGCAGCGACCACAGACACAAAAGCATCTGTGGAGGTCACAACTCGTCTCTCACTCCCCAAGAGTACTTCTGAGGCCATTTTAGTCCCTCAAGCCAGTCCTGCACAGGAACAAGCCACAAGCCTTCACACACTGGGTACATCTCCTGAACCAGAGACGACCACAGTAAGAGGTCTGACCACAGTGGCTGCTCTTGAGCAGACCCCACCTGAGACCACAACGATCCCTCCAGGAACCACAGAAGCCCGTCTCCATGAAGCGCAAACCACTAAAAACGCCACTAGCTTGAGCACAGTTGTACTTCCAACGACAACAAGCCCAATTATTCCCCCACCACTTCCGACAACTCCTGCAATTAAGCAGTCTAGTGCAACTCCAACATCCCCGCAGGCTACTACTGTGGATGACACTACAGAAGTGACGAGCGTAATCCTACCAATTGCACCAGTAACACCTTTGGTGTTTATCCCAGCCAGTGCCATCATCCCAGTATCTTACTCTGAAACTAGCTCAGGAGGACCTGCCGACAGCACTCATGGTGGTTCCGTAACACCCTTTGCTGTTGGAGCGCCCCCCTCTGTGGATAGCAACCAATCTAACATGCCCATTTGGGTGTGGATCGTCATCGCTGCCCTAGTGGCCATGCTGGTCGGCGCAGTCTGCATCACCCTGCTGGTCCAGCGCAAGAAAAAAAGGGCGGACCACGGCTTTGGCCGTGCCTCTGTGAACGGCCGAAGCCAAAGGTCCAAGAAGAAGATGGGGGAGGGGGACGTCTGGGCCGGGCCTGTGATGATGACGAGCGAGGGGGACGACTGTGAAGGCAAAGGGGGCGACGGGGATGTGGAAGGCAACGGTGGTCTAGCCGAGGGGACCCTACCGATGCTCAGCTCGTTTGCACCCAGCGATGAGGAGAAGGCCGTGGGAGCCGAGGGCACGAAGGAGGTGAGGAGGTGGTCGGAGCAGTCGCCACTGCTGTACATTGATGAGGACGCAGAGGAGCAGCAGAGCCCACCCAAGGAGCAGCCGCCGGCCTCCTCTCAGGATGGAGGGAGCGCAGGGAAGACAGAAGCGGAGGAAGCAGGGCAGCCAGAGAAAGGGAAGGTGCCGGAAGAGACGGGCGAGGTGCTCAATGGAGCTGTAGCCTTCTGCCAAACCACAGCGGTGTGAAAGTGTGTGCAATCTCAAATCTGTCACAACCATCCATGAGAAGTAGCTGGGGCAGCTGTGGCCTAGTGGTTAGGGAGTTGGTCTTGCAATCAGGTTGCCAGTTCGAATCCCACCCTACCCATGGTTGAGATGCCCCACAATGCTTCAGGGACTGTAACTAAAAACCCTGTAAATATCTGTAAGTCGCTCTGGATAAGAGCATCAGCTAAGTGTAATGTAATGTAATGAGAAGTCTATGGGAGAAAACTAGGAAGAACCTGGGGGTAAAGCCATGCCTCCACTTATGCACTTGGTCCATGAGAAGAGACAATGACTGAACTGTGGATGAGGTTCTAGATTTCACATGCTTAGACCATCTTAGGATGCTTTCATACCTGGCTTGCTGTTCCGATACCAGGAACTTAGAGTGGTCTCAGAACGCTTGCGACTGGTCCATGAAATTCTGCTCAGTCACAAAACTGTTTGCAAATACGTAGACTTGAGAGTGTGTCAGAATCTGTTCTCTCTCTGTCTATGTGTGAACAGAAATAGAAAAAAAAGTAATTTGAAACATTGTCATTCCTCTTAACCCTACTACTTAGTCAGGAGTCCAAAGCCTCCAGAATACTAGTGCAAATACTAGTGCAAATACTAGTGCAAATACTAGTGCAAATACTAGTGCAAATACTGCTCCATTTAGATTAATGTTCTGATCTGGCCCATCAGCCAGATGATGTGCCCTTGGATGCCTAATGTGTGTAAACACTGGAACATTCCTCTTTTTATGCATTTGTCGTTAAATTATATGTTGATATTTTAAGCCCTTCTTTTAATAAAGTGAAGCTTACTGTAAAATGGCTATTTTCACTAACTGACCAAAATCATTTCAAATGTACTAGGAGATTATGACATGTATTCTACACATTTTAAATTGCTGTTATTTCCTATTTCTGTAATTCATGAGGGAATTTGTGGAATTTTTATATACGCCACAAGGGGGAGTCTCTGACCTACTTAACTTCACCTCAAGTTTTTTTTTTAAAGAAAGCCTCAGCTTTTATGGGTAGAAGTTAAAGCCAGATTCATACACAATCATTGCTACATAAAAAATGTCCTTGTCACACTGAACAAGGCAAGGACAAAGAGTCTGACAAAGAGTTGATGTGAGTTATGTACGCCTGCTTTCCAACCATGACAAGGTACACAGACATGCACACACAGAAGTTTATACTGTATGTGCACACACAACTGAGTCAGGGAAGAGGGCTAAAGGTGGAAAGAAAGGAAGGAAGGAAAAGTGTGTGTGTGTGTGTGTGTGTGTGTGTGTGTGTGTGTGTGTGTGTGTGTGTGTGTGTGTGTGCACTTGTGTTTGCATGTGTGTGTGTGTGTGTGTGTGTGTGTGTGTGTGTGTGTGTGTGTGTGTGTGTGTGTGTGTGTGTGTGTGTGTGTGCACTTGTGTTTGCATGTGTGTGTGTGTGTGTGTGTGTGTGTGTGTGTGTGTGTGTGTGTGTGTGTGAAAAACAGAGATGGAGAGCCTACAGACAATGGGCGAAAAATGTTGTGGACACAGCAGAAGAGAAGTCTATCGTGTATGTTCAGGCCACTCAGGCACTATTCTAGAAAAAGCTGGGTGGGGGGTGGCGACTGGTGGTGGTGTGGGGGGGTAACAGAGTGAGAGGACAGAGGGGGAGGGGATTGTGAAGAGGGCCAGTGGAAAAGAATGAATTCTCAGGAGAGGGAGAGGGAGAGAGAGAGAGAGAGAGAGGGAGGGAGAGAGAGAGAGAGAGAGAGAAAGAGAGGGCGAGAGAGAAAGAGAGGAAGAGCGAGAGGGAAGGAGAGAGGGAGAGAGAGAGAGAGGGAGAGAGAGAGCGAGCGAAAGAGAGAGAGAGAGAGAGAGACAGGGGAGGGCAAACCCCTACATCTGGAAACCATTGACAGCAGGGGACTGAAAAGGCAAAACTTTGTACTAATGCAAAAGTGGGAAAGAGGAAGACAAAGGAAAAAACAATACGGCAGATGAAGAGCGCAGACAAAAGCCAAACACACGAGTCTACAGCCGTAAGAAAGACAGAGAAAAGAGTAAATATCTGAGAGAGGACCAGGGAGATACACAATCACACAAGTTCTAGACTGAGTTCTACGGAAAAAGAGAAGCACTGGTTTTCATCTGTGCTGCATTCTTCTGTCAGGAGTTCTAACAAAGGAATGCGGGGGACCCATGTAAACATCTACGGAATTTAATTGGGGCATCTGGCTACAAAGGACATGCGTTAGGAGGGGAAAGAAGTCCAGGTATCAACAAAAGGCATCTGGCCACATCACAAGAAGTAAGTGCCTAGGGTCCTGAGGAGGACCTTGTCTGTCAGCTCCAACAGTTACCCTTTCGTCACCTCAGAGGAATCTCAGCACCAACCGCAGGTAAGCCAAAGGGCATGCAGGGGGGCTCGAGATTAGACATGGGGCTAAACACTAAGACTAGCTGTCAGACGCCACTTTCCTCTAAAGCGAAACATAAGACCAGTATCCACAACACATTTATGACTATGATTGGGTTATGATTAGGCAATGTGTAAAAGTGGTAGTTGGACTACTTATTCTTTTCTTTTTGTGCTTGATCATAATTCACAATTACACAATGATGGTGCTAATTAGTAACTAAGTCAACAACAGGAAGAGGTTTAAGTGTGAAACTGGAAATAATAGCAGGGCACCTTGTCTCTTCCGTTTTGGTTTACTTTATCTGCCACTGGATTTGATAAGACATTTTCAGTATGGATGAGAGGAAATATAAAGACATGGAGGGGTGAGGTGTTCATTAGTGTATGTGTTTGTGTGTCGATGTCTTACGTTTTTTTAATCACTATTTTAGTGTGTTGCTCTAACCCATGTTACCGAACTGGTCCTCATCCTTGCCTGAGAAGCTAACAGTGAAATATACAGTAAAATGTCACAAATTGACATACAGGATTATATTCATTAGTGTGACTTTAAATGGCGTGTGGAGCAGAGTGTCATATAGTAATACAGTAGTCATACTGTAAGTGTACCACAATGTAGCAACCTTAATTTAGCCATCAACAAAATCGCTGTAATTTCTGCATGACGTCAAAGGTGTCCGGGTCATAAAATGAGATCTTGTGACCTCAAACCTCAAAGTTCTTTGATGCTGAAACCATTTCTAACAACCTTAAACAACAACTGCACTTCATTGTCTTACAAGCAAGAGAACAACTGAGAGTGAAAGACCTCCATGTTAGGAGACCTCCAAAACAATTGTGTTCAGCTGGGTCTGGGGAGATGGTTAATGACAGACACATCCTGGCAAAACAGGAAAATATCTGAGTCATGTCACTAGAAGAACTCATAGTCTGTAGCCCTGTGGTGTAGAAGGCCAGTGGAACGAGGAATAACAATGTCTGAAATGACTTTGTTTCGATTTGGGCTCACACACAGACAAACAAAACAAACTCTCATACTCTGAAGACTATGTATTTGCAAACAGTTTTGTGATTGAGCAGAATTTCATGGACCAGTCGAAGGCTAGTTAAAGTGAGTAAGAGCTCAAGGGTGGTCTATTGTCCCCCACTGTGAAATGACCTGCGAGTGTGACGACACAATTAGCACAGAGGTGGGACAGGGCCGGTCACTTCCTTTCTGGAAACGCCATTTCCTGTTAGAATAACAGGTCACTTTGGATAAACACATGTTAATTATGATGATATATCTACATAAATACTTGTTGACGCACTGGTCTTGTGCCAATTATGATATTTGCTGTCTGAAAAAACAACCCTCACTAACATCCTTCTTACTACCCCACCCTTTTAGGATGACGGTGACACGGAGATGCCTGTGCTGTGTCAAGTACCTCATGTTCATCTTCAACTTAATTTTCTGGGTCAGTTTTACCTCAGCTCGCATTTTCCTATTTGTAGTTTGTTCATAATGTCCCTGCGATAGCGCTTCACTGTTTATCTGTGATACGTAAAAAACCAAATACATAGTTACGTAACTCACATGTACCGATAACACTATTACATTTTATTTTCTCTCAGGGTTACCTGTATTTGACACCGGCCTGGTGTTCTTCACTTCATATCTGTTTGAATCTGTATCACTATCTCTAATGCAGCTGGGAGGATGTGGCCTCTTTGGTGTGGGCGTCTGGCTGTCCTTCAAGCAAGCCGAAATCTCAGCCCTTCCTCTGTCCTTTCCCTCACTCTCTGCTGCCAATCTGCTGCTGGTTGCTGGAGGTATCACCATGGTGACAGGCTTCCTGGGTTGCCTGGGAGCACTAAAGGAGCAGCGGTGTTTGCTGATGACGGTGAGACATTTGGGCACAGCTGGATGACACAACAGAGACAAAAAAAACATCAAAAAGGGACAATTTTGGGATTTTCTGCCATTTGGCTGTTTTCATTTCCAGTAATGAAGAGATAAAATATTTCATTAAAATGTTTTACTGATTGTTTGGTGATTTAAATCTGCAATTAAACATTATTTGATCTCTCACCAATTCAGTTTTAGTAGTATTGCTGTAATATTATAATGAACAGTTGATAATTTGACTGACCTGTTTGACTGACCTGTTCTAAAACCTAAACAAAACTTTCCTCGTATACACTGTAAGGCTACTTCATCATCACACCCTGACCCAACACAAGAAGTTATAACTAATAACTAATTCCTAGCTAATTTTTAGTGAATGAGAAGATGCATTGGGCGAATTCTCAAAAGGTGCAGCCTTACATTTGTGTTGGTTCTCTGTGACATGGTCCGTTGACTCCCCCTGGTGAACAATATCTTTAAATGTCAGTACTACTTGAGCGTCATGGAGAAATAGAAAATATACTAGCTGCTTCATATGTTTTGCAGTTTTTCGTCATCCTTGTGATCCTGGTTCTCACTGAGGTGATTTTGGCTGTAACTGTTCGCATCTACAGGGACGAGGTCAGTGGTTCTAATTTTCTAGTCAGGTTTTGTCATTAAGTGTTTCTGTGATTTACCTTGTCTCTCTCCTTTCTTTTGGGTTTTGTTCGTCCCTTCACCTGTACTTCGTCACCTTGACCTTGCCAACAGCTGGATAAAAGTGCACAAAATGATTTGTTGGACGGAATGAAGAACTACCTGAACGACACACGGTTGCAGCAATCATGGGACTCACTGCAGAAAATGGTAACGTGTCTGGAAATATCAGCCATGTCAGTCTTGGCTACAGCAAACAAAATCAGTTCTAATCTGCGCGCGCTTTTTTGCCTCCTAGTTTAAGTGCTGTGGCGTGACAAACGAGACGGACTGGCACTCGGTACTCATCGACAGCAGCGGGAAGCCCTTTTTCCCAGCATCTTGCTGTTTGAGCGGTGACGCTGACACGTGTGAGCAAAGATGGGGAGAGGTCAGAAGTCTTGAGGGGATAATGGGATACAGAGCATATTTCTACAATTCTGCTATTATATTCACCCTGCAACGTTTGCGTATAAATTAAACCGTTCTATCTTTCTCTGAAAAAAAAAGGCTTGCTATGAAAAGGCCAGAACGTGGCTCCTGGCTAACATCACATCAGTACTGGTGTTCGGAATCTGTATCGTCATTGTTCAGGTAGTTACAAAAACCTGCAATAATTTTACTTTCTTGCTTTTACGAAATATAGAAATGTTTTCAAAAAGTTTCCATATTCATTCGTGCCAACCAGTGTGCTCATTTCAAAGCTCTCAGTTCCATTCGGCTGGGTGAATAATTAGGATGAAAAACGTTTAGTGCTGAAAGATTAGTTGTTTTTTATACACGTGGGTTGCTTGTAAGATCCACATTTCCTTAATTGTCTACTTTCATATCATCTTCTCCGTATGTGCACAAAATATGTCTCTGCGTTATTTCAGCTCCTGGCATTGGTCTTCTCCATGATGATGTACTGCCAAATCAGACGGGCAGAGAAGTACCTGGACTGACCATACGTTTACCGCGCAGAGGTGCGATGTGGATCGATGCATCGAAGAACTCACTCTCCCCCCACTTAGACTCCGACTAACATTCCAGTAAATTTTGTATTATTTGTATACTGATTTAAGATAGGCTTACTGCTATGGACTGCTATGTGCTTCTGAAGTTGTGCAGAGACTTTAAAGGACACAATGACATGTGGATGTATGTCTGATGTAATCATGATGGTATATTTTTACAATACTGTAATTCAGTCCACTGCCCTGATACCCACTGTTTAATCCCTGGGTCAAGTCCTTCAAAGACTACTTTATTTCACATTGTACAGTATGCTGGAAAATACTGCCTGATAAAATTACATCTAGAGTGTAAATACCCCTTTATATGCACTGCATATATGTCTGCTTTTCAGAGGCAAGGGTTTTGTTGTTAAAGAAAAGTACAAGGGCTGGAATTTTGTGTAATTGAACATTAATGTAAACATTTTGTGAAAAAAAAAAAAACACATTTGTATTGTATCTGTAATTGTTTAGCGACTTCCAGTTATTTCTAACCAACTGACCATCTTGCATAGGCACAAAAAAAGTAGGTGTCAGCTGCACACCGATATCTGGTTTTATTTGATTAAAAAACACTGCAACGTTTTGACCCACAACAAGGGCTTTCTTTCGGCACGAGTCTCAACTCTTCAAATCATTCGTTTGGGAGATCGTGGTGTGCGGACATTTACTTACTTTACTTTTTTTCTGATGCGTTTTCTGTCTTGCACCCGGCCTCAGTGAGGTGGGATGTGCATACATCTCTTCATCTCTTTTGACTAAAACATTTGCCATCTGTGGCATGTACAGTAAGGTAGCAAACCCCTCATTGTAAATATCCATGCAAATTTACCAAAGCAGAATAAAGACAGTAGATTGTAGATTTTTCTTTTCTTTTTTTTTTTTTAAGAAAATCAGTTTTAAAAGCACACACAATAAAATCACCATAAAATAATCTTATAAACACCCATAACATCATATAAAAAACACATGATTTTTTAAAAAACTCAAAAATGTTTTTACAACAGTGATATGCATACAGTACACATGATCATTTATGCCCTTTTTGTCTTTCCCATGTGTGACTCCATTATCTACAGTTAATGTCAAAAGTCCATTTTTAAAAGGTCCTCACAGTTCCGGCTGTCAGTCATACTCCGGAATCTCCACCGGCTGTCAGTCATACTCCGGGATGTCCTCCACGATATTCTCCTGCAGATGAGAGTGGAGTGTTATAGAGCTTGTTAGAGGGTTTGTCTGAAATCGTCTGGCTGGCTAGTGGCTGGCTTAAAGCAGTGCATTCTGGACTAGAAATGGTGATGTTTTTCCGACAATCTCATCCGAATGTCAGCGTGCCACACTGCATGGGTATGGTGTGGTACGGTGACGTTTGGTAGAAAAACGTCAGAATTTTAAGTCCAGAGTGCATTGCTTTAAGCCACCCACTAGCCAGCCAGCTGATTTCAAACAAGCCCATAATGATGCAAGCCGAGCTGGTCAACTTCTAATCACCTTCAACCAATGTGCCATCACTTGACAACCCACTAAAGTAAAAACCATGTTTGGTTTGGTGACGTCTAATATGTCAGAAACGTGTCTAAAAACATGCTGAAAAGCCCTGAAATCAGTTTTTGTTGTGTTGTGGAGTTATGCACGTTGTATATAAAAGAGTATAGCAATTCAGGGGCAGTGCCTCTGCACTTTTAGTAACAGCATCCAACCATAAAAAAACACATTTGAGATTTTACCACTTTCAGACCTAATTACCTGGTTCCCAGAAGGGATTGACCAGATATTGCAATGACCCTGTCCGTCTGTGTGTGTGTGTGTGTGTGTGTGTGTGTGTGTGTGTGTGTGTGTCCGCCCATATGGGGGGCCAGGCTGCCATCTCTGATTGCGCTTGTTTTGCCTTGTAGCAACCTTATTATTTGCTAAAAATGAAGAAGGTGATTAGTAGGCACTTAAGTTAAGAAAAGATCAGCTGGATAAAATGACAGAGATGAGACAAGACGAGCTTACCCAGCCTCCGTGACTCCTGACCCACGGCGCAAAGTTCTCCATGTAGCGCTCGGCGTAGCCCTTCATGCGCTGGCGGGCGCCGGTGGCGGTGAGGACGCGGCAGGAGGCCTCCATGGTGATGGCCACCTTACGCAGCGTGGGGCTGGAGGGCAGGGGGGCGGGCGTGGCCTCCGTCTGACTGGCGTAGGTGTCTAGCAGCTTAGCGAACGACGGGTAGGAGAGGCGGTCCAGCGAGGAGCGCAGGAATGGGTTGGCCGTGATCTGGGGCCAGAGAGACACTGTCAGTACAACTAGCCCAAATACACAAACACAAGCAAACATGAACAGACAACACACACACAAGCAAACAAGAACATACAGCTACACACACAAGCAAACATGAACACACAGCCACACACTCACACAAGCAAACATGAACATACACCCACACACACAAGCAAATATGAACATACACCAACACCCACACACAAGCAAATATGAACATACACACCAACACCCACACACAAGCAAACACGAACTTACACCCACACACACAAGCAAAAATGAACAAGCATGCACTCACACAAGCAAACACAAACATAAATACACACACACAAACATGTAAGCACACGCACATAAATGAATGAACACATGAAGCCAGCATGCACCCATCTGGGATAATTTTATCCTATCCTTACCACGCAAGCTGCCTGAGGAGAACAACCTCATGTGCCACAGTATACACACACACAGCAAAACTAAGCATGCAGTTGCTACGCTTGTAACCCTTACTAGCAAAATACATACACATACATGCTACACAAGACACACACACACTCACTCACAAGTGATCAAATAATGATGAGCTTGGGCTAACCAATGCAGAATGGCCTGCAGTTATTTGTTCTACCATGCGGCATGAAATCTGACCCCCGACTAATGATCGCCCCCTTCAGCCCTGATCTGAGGTCTGTAATTACCCGCACACAGCTGGTGGCGATGGCTTTAGACTCTGCATTGAGATGCATTAAGATAGGGAGAGTGTGAGATGCAGACAGAAACGAGTGTGAGAGAGACAAACATACAGAGAGACTGAGAGAGAGAGAGGGAGGGAGGGAGTGAGAGAGAGAGGAAGAGAGGGTGTGAGAGAGAGAGGAAGAGAGGGTGTGAGAGAGCGAGACAGGAGAGAGAGATGGTATATCAGCCACTTGGAGACAATAGAGTTTTGCAGTGCCATAATGGGCAACCTGACTCTTCTCAAATTCCTCCCTCATGATCCCCACGGTTGGCGCCAAACAAAGGAGAAGTCATGGTGACCTTGTGGTCACGTGAATCATACAGTTTCAGAGAGAGTCAGAGAGACTTCAGAGAGCTTTTTCCCCCCACACAGGAGTGGTTAGTTTTGTGGATTAGTGGAGGTTGTGCAGTTCCACCCACAGCCACAGCACATTCTTGCAGTTCATTCACAGCATAACAATGCCTGTGCGGCACAATGACACATGACTTCTCTGCCACCTTTTACTGTACTAGGCCATGCGTGGTGTACTGTTTCTGAATACACGCAAAGCAGGAGCAGCAGGTCACGACTGCTGACTGCTGCTTATGCCGCGTTCCATTGAATGTCGGTAGTCGCTAAATCTGAGTCTGTTGTCCCGACACCCATTGTAAATGTGTTCCATTGCAATAGTTCTGGAAAATATGGATGCCCGTAAAAAATGTTTTGCTAGCTTGTGAACATCATAAGCAAGCCATGATATCCTACATAAACTACTCCAGGATCATGACTGAACAGAAAAGGTGCATTATATGACGGTTTGCTTCCTCACATACACATACACAACTTAGAAGATCAAAATGACAAAAAGAAAATTCTGCGTACCGTTTACTGTGTGCGCAGACTTTTGGGCTGTGACGTAATTCCAACCAACTCAGTCTACACTGAACTAGCCCGAGTTTGTGATTCGGAACCCCGACTTGATTGGCCGTTTCACTGCACTTTCCCGAGGTGGAGGTCATTTCCCGAGCACAATGGAACGCGTCATTACAACACCCAGCAAGGACTGGAGCAGGCCTTGGCTCATTAGCCTATTAACACAGCGGTGAAATAGTGACAGACACACACACACACACACACACAGGACTACCTTCTCATTGAGGATGTCACCCTCTCTACAGAGGATCTGCACCAGTTGCTGTACCACAGTGTTCTTGTCCTGGACTGAAACATAGAGAAGAGCTTGTTACTTTGAGGGATTTGGTTAGTCTGTGTGTGTGTGTGTGTGTGTGTGTGTGTGTGTGTGTGTGTGTGTGTTAGAGATGCGTGGTGCAATTTCGAAAATTGGTCAAAAACCATGGGTGCAAATGGATAGCGGATGGATGATGAGTTTTGTAATGCGGATGCGAATGAAAAAATAGTCCATCCGCGCATCTCTATTGTGTGTGTGTGTGTGCATGTTCTTGCTGTAACTGCTGTAGTAAAGCCAGAGTACCCCCAGTAGCTGCAGGTTCACTCTGGGGAGGGGGGATGAGGGGGGGTGGCACAGGTTTGGGCTTCTTCATGCTTTTCTTGGCGAACCGCTCCAGTGTTCCGGCCACCTCATTATAGAACTCTGGGGGGTGGGCTGGGCCACAGAGGGGTTAACAGAAGGTCAAATATCATTAAAACACCATCAGTCACACCACAGCCTGTGGCTACAATTAAATGGCTTTTAGGCAAAGGCACTATGGGTTGAGAAGCTGGTAAATGAGTGAGTGAATGAGTGAATGCAGTGCCTAATGACACTAACTCCTTTACACACTTCAAGAGGAAACTGACAATGGCACCAAACTGAAAGTGTCTCTAACAATGTGTTCTTGTATACCTGTACTTCCTCTGTTCAAAAGGACAAATATAGTGCACTGTAAGTTCACGGATGACACACTAGTAACAGCTTGAAAGACCAAAAGCTTTTGAGGACACAGAGTGTCGGCGAGTGTTTTTGCGGAAGCCTCACATGGGGAGAGCTGCGGGTCCTTGGGAGGGGGCTTTGCTGGGATCACCAGTGTGCTGGGCCTCTGGGGGTCCGTGGCCTTGGACTTGCTTTTCGTCCGGAAGATCGATGGGAGGTGGATTTTGCGTTTGCTCTTCTTCTTTTTCTTCTTGCCCTCCTCCCCCTCTTCTTCGGAGAAGGAGGACGAGGAGCCCGCATCTTCCGGCTAAAAGTAACGACAGTGGAAACTGAAGGATCACAGCAGCGATGAGGACTTTTATTATTAAATGAATACCACAAAAGGCCATCAAAAACTTAAAATCTACATATTATACGACTTTGAAATGTGGGAAAGGCTACCACTAGCTTATTCTGGAGTATCTCTGGAAAAGAGGTAGGCTGGCCGTTCTCTGATTTGTCAGGTTTTCGGTCCCTGTCCAGGGTCCCCGCTTTGTTCTTGGGGGCGTCGGGGCGCGAGATACTGCGGGGGCGCAGGCGTCTCCTGATGAGGTTCTTGATGCTGTGCTTCTTCTCCTCGGCCGTGCTGATGGCCTCGTCCAACGAGTCCCAGCCATTGTCCGCCTTCTTGGGCGACCTCGCTGCAGCACTGAGGGGAGGGGGAGAGATACACACAGACTGACAAAAGTGGGCGTACGGCAACCAGGCCTTAGCCATAAGCCATTTAGAACACTGCAGGGCCAAGTGGGGAAATGCTGTTGGTTAAACTGTTTGAATTGTGGAACTGCTCACACTACTAATAGTAATTTTAATTCAAAATAACAACTTATTGTTCTATTGAATCTCACTGTTAGCAAAGTCGAAAAACCTTTGCAATAAACTAGGAATTGCGAAAAGGAAGAAACCCCAGCAGTGGGACAGGCTGCATCCGTTCCAGTTTGGCAGGTGTAGTCACTGTCCACATGAGAATGGCTTACCTGAATTTATTGGGATCATGGTAGGTGCCCCCCACTCTGCCAGGCCGATCCTCTGGGGCAACGGCGAGCGTCTTCCACAGGAGAGACTTGAGCACCAGTCGCGTCTCAGCCTTGGCTTCCAACAAGGAGACCGAGGGGGATGGGGATGATGGTCTGGCCCCCCCATCAGACATCACTGCACAGACACAGGACATTATTACATTACTACATTACACTTAGCTGATGCTCTTATCCAGAGCAACTTACAGATATTTACAGTTTCAGTTACAGTCCCTGGAGCAGTGTGGGGTTAGATGCAAGGGCATCTCAACCATGGGTAGGGCAGGATTCGAACCAGCAACCTTCCGATTGCAAGACCAACTCCCTAACCACTAGCCCACAGCTGCCACATTAAAGAAAAAAAAACATGAAGATGAGGAGAAAAAAGTGTGTGTGTGTGTGTGTGTGTGTGTGTGTGTGTGTGTGTGTGTGTGTGTGTGTGCGTGCGTGCGTGTGAGAGAGAGAGAAAGACAGGGAGCGACAAAGAGAGAGCGAGAGAGCGAGAGGGAGAGAGAGAGAGAGAGAGAGAAAATACCAAACTGGTCACAATTCACAATCAGGCAAGGTCACAATTTTAATGTTAAGTCTAAAATGACGTGACAGCTGCTTGTTTGTCCGCAATTGAAAACACAAGATGTCTTAACACTGAGGATAATCGTTAGACTTAAGAGTAGCTTTCCCATCAGTGAGTAGGCGCATGTCTACATGCTGTATGTACGGCCAGAGACTTATGTCTATCTCAGTGCAATCAAATCCCCCACAACCCAGAGATGTCTTTTTAGGTGTAGGCTGGTGCTGCATCAAATGAGACTGATGTGTGCATTATATCCTTCCAGAACAATCAAAGACACGCACAATATCATCGCCACTGTTCTTTGGCTTCCATCATTGACTAGTAGCCTAGTTCATAGGAAAACCACAGGCAGGTAGAGTGCTGTGATGAGCCGTTGAGGCACAGGATGTCTACTTTAACCTTGTCACCAGGACTTCCCTTAAAATACCCTATTACATCCTGTGACACTCAACTGCAACACGGATATAAAAGCCACAAACCACCTTTCGACTGCTCCGCCTTTGAGGCCAGGATGCTACGTGCTCTATAAACAGTGCATGTGTAAGCCTTTTTGATGCACATGTAGCACAAGGTAAAAGGCAGTTACAATTACAAAAATGCAAAAATGCAAAAAAAGTCCTCTTCCAAGAACCTCTTCCTGGTAGTTTTTATTTCCACAGGTGACAAGAGTGACTAATTTTAGTGAGACTAGAGTGACTAGTCTTTAAAAAAAAAGAATTTGCGCAAGTATAGGTTTTCCACAATGCTGACATTCCAAAATTAAATAAAACCTGGACGTGTCCTAGCATGATATGGTTTTAGATGAGGAAAATGGAGGGACGAAAACCATCTACCATCTGTAATGGAATGCTATCACACCAGAAGAGCTACATAGGCCTGACCACCACTGGCAATGGACTGGTGTTCTGGCATCACATAAATGGCTGTTATTGGAAAAAAACACTGTGTCAAGGACCAGGATCAGAAAACCCACCATACCACTACACCGCCCTACAAAGGCATAGTGCAGTTACTACGTAAGCACTGAAACAGAGAAAAATGCCTTTAAAGTTATCATGCTGCCCAGTCAAACACGTTGCAGGTATAACAGTGGTGATCATTTTATGTAGGCCTACTTTCTTAATATGAAGAAGCGAGAGGTTTAGTCACAAGACTTTTGTGTTACACGGTGCTGTTATCAGTGTTAAACAGCCCAATCAAATGACACTCCTCCCTCTTGTGCATCTGAGGCAGGATGCTGATTGGCTCAGAGTACTCATGGCTTGGTTCAAGCCACTAGGTTTAGGGTGACCTAAAGCCTAGCTGTGCAGCTGCCCAAATCATTGCTCCCAATAATATCAAAAGCAACACAATTGCTCAAACAATTATTCTGTCACATTCAATTTCCCTAAGGCTTAGACCATGAGGCTTATATCCCCATTTGTAGGGAAACTGGGGAAATAATGAAACAATGTCAAGGGGGTGTAGGGTAAATAAACCCAAAATGTTAATGAACACAGTTAACAAATAATTGTGTACCCTGTTAACAAAAGAGCTCCATGTCCTTACTCTGCATTAACTTGTTAACACATATCCTATTTCAACTCCCTATAAAGGCTAGAGTGTGTTTTTGGCGTACACCTAACAGACAGCGAGAGGATCCTTGGAAGCTTTTTGCTGAATACAATAAGAGCATGACTTCATAACTGAGGAATGTACATCAAACATGCAGAGAAAAACACAGAGTAGGCACTCCTGTTTGACAGCATTTTTTTTTAATTTTATTTTGTTGGCTGTCACAGACGGAGCATCGCTTAACATCTTACTTTCATTTTTGACTTCTGTTCTACAAATAACAAATACACCTTTCTTTGTTGTTGTTTTTATTTGGTAGTGGAGCCACATGACTGAATCTGAAATATGACAACTATCCAGTTAGGTGAGGGAGTTCACTATGCCTCAGCTGCAGTGAATGCAGTTCTGATATCTAGCTTACTCTATATAAGATGGGCACACACCCTGACAAACCAGTGTCAACAAGTGGTTGTCACGTAAATTATTTAGTTTTAACAAATGGCTTTTAAACGTGTTTGATTAGTTACTCATTTCCTCAACCCCTCATCTTTCTAGCCTACTGAAAAATAAAGTTCATTAACACTTTGGCACAGGAATAAACTCAGGCTTAAACTCAGTATTGTTCTAAACCACACTAAAAGGAGAATTAACCCTGCTCGCTGCTAACAGATCACATACTGTCCAAATTCCATTCCATTGCTGGGGACACCTATGTCTTATAGCAGAATAACATATTTTTCGTTTACGTCAAGTTTATGTGAAGTTTTAAGCTTGCAATTGAAATAACCCTTGTTATTCTGCTACTACTAGACAAGTCCCATCATGAAATTAAGACATAGCCTAATGTTTAAAACTGCTTGCCCCGAGGCTAATGGACCTGCTGACGTCAACAGCGTCCGATGGCTACGCAAGTGAACTAGCACAAATTACTTCTTCAATTAAAGCTGATAGCAAATCACATTCACGAAAATCCAATTTGACCAGTTGATGTCGTAGAGGTGTAAAACAACAAGTGGGCTACGAATACCATTTCAAAGAAGTGCCCTTAGCTAGACCAGTGTAGCCACTGTGTCTGACAGGCGCCATAGCTTTGAACTTTACAAGATACAAACAAGAACGAGGTAACGCATGGCATGGCTACGTTTGTACAACCCTACTATACATTTCCATAGCTTTGCCAAATACAAGAGACAATCTGTTGACTCCTACATAACAGGAAGACTTTCCTTAACTTACCGGTCTCCAGTGGACTATCGTGTTGTAGTTGCTGAGGATTTCAGAAGTTGATAGACGATGCCTAGCTAGCCTACTTTAATATCAAGTTAGCTTACTACATAAATAAAACAAACAAACAAATATAGCTTAAACAGCCACATGGATGGCCGATTTGTTGCTAACAATCTTGTTGGCGTAATCCTAAAACTGCTAGCCAGTCGACTGACAAACAAAAACTAGCGTAAACTTTTTTGCATAACAAAAAGTGTAACTAATGTAACATTTTACCTCCTCTTTGAATCCTTGCCAATATTATCTCCGTTAATTCTTAGTGTGTGCCATCGTAACCTTGCTGGTTGCCGACTAAATCAATGAGTTTCGGTAGTACCAGAAAGAGGAATGGGGCAGAGATACAGGGATACAATAATCACGCCTCTCCAGACCGGTAGGAGAGAGCAGATCTGCGCATGTCCAATCACAAGTACCATGTAAATGTGGACAGAAACTGGGGCCCTTGGAAGTCGTTTAGAATGAAATTAAATTCAAAATATAGATTGCGCGCACAGTACTTATCATAATAGCCCCCCTCGATGCTATGCATTTACAGAAAGAACCTCTCTGAAAAGAATGGGACACCTTCGGGTATTTGAACAGGTAAAGTTTATTAAGTGAAAGCAAGCAACACATGCAAAAATGGTGTTTTTCTACAAATAGTTATTGAAATTGTAATGACAATGCATGAAATGACAAAAAACAGCACAACACAGTTTATTCTAAGGTTTTCAGTGTGGACATTAAGTCTTAAATACATTGCGAAAGATTGTCAACTGATGCCTGGACTCCCCTTCTCAGCAGCAACTCAACCCACCCCACCCCCCCCAAACCCTGTCCAGCGTTACAGCAAACTCACACACTGGTACAAGGATTGGGAGAGATGGAGAGGGATAACATCTTGAAAATGAGTTGTGTGTGTGTGTGTGTGTGTGTGTGTGTGTGTGTGTGTGTGTGTGTGTGTGTGTGTGTGTGTGTGTGTGTGTGTGTGTGTTTGTGTGTGAAAGACAGAGATAGATAGATAGAAAGAGAGAGAGAGAAAGAGAGCGCTCAGTGCAACACGATTTAGTAGGTTACCTGTGCAGTTCCTTGTTCTTAACGTACTGATGCAGTGACATAATCAGAACTAAAAAGACAAGATTGACACTTTGAAAAAGACAAAAAATGTTTCTGTGCTTCCTCATTTTTCTATTAGAGTTCTTCTGCATGACAAATCTTGCTCAAGATGTTTAATTTTGTTTGATCTCTCTATAAATATTACACTCTTGCACTGCAAGTCTTTTAAAGCTCTTCCTGTGATTATTCTGTAATGCCCGTCTATAGTGTTCTCTCCTAGCAGTGCGCTGGTTGGTAAAGTCTTACCTCAGTGTCTATAGAGCCATTTCCTCTTCAGTGCTCTTCACCCCTCTTCATCTCTTGATTCTCTCTCTCTCTTTCTTCCTTCTCTCCTTCACCAGCCTCTGCATCCCGCGTGCCCTCTGCCCTGTCCCGACTCTGTCTCCCTCTCCCCGACTTTCGCTCCCTCTATCTATGCCTCCCTCGGTCGCCCTATCTCTCCCAAATCACTTCCCCTGACTAGGAGCCAATAGGGAGCAAATATGCAGGGTGAGGCACTTCCTCTGTGACAGGAAACGAGAGAAAACACAGTGTGAGAGCTTATGAGTGAGTGAGAGAGTGAGAGAGAGAGAGAGAGAGAGAGAGAGAGAGACAGAGAGAGACAGAGAGAGACAGAGAGAGAGAGAGATCTAATGGGGGATGGGAGATGGCACAGAGGTCAACCACTTGTGCAGATATGTTCACAAATTACTTTTGTGTACATATTTGGAATACCATAACGTTTGGCTTACTGTTAGATAGCAGCTGCCAAATCACTAACTGCAATTAACCATGTTTTAGTTTTTCTTGTCAAAGTTTGTGCCAACTGGGCACTCTCAATGAGTGTGACTGATGTACTGAACCTGCAAAAAGGAAAAAAAAATCCTTTGGCCCCTGGAGTACTACCATAAAGGGGAAGGTTGTGCAGAAATCAGACAGATAAAGAGATCCAGGAAGGAGCTGCAGTAAACATTTTAGGGTGTGGTGACCACCCCAGAAGACCACATGAAGACCCTCACCCTGATGGGCATGATTCTGGGGCTCTGCTGGGGATAGGAGGGGACGTGATGGAACTTCTCATGTACCCAGTTCAGCTTCCTGTCTGCACAGCTCATTACCACTTGCCCCCGGTCAGAAACCACCAAGCTTGAACGCCATGGGAGTGCACACACACACACACACACACACACACACACACACACACACACACACACACAGAGCTGTGCAGTTGATTAACCCATAAACACGGACACATATTGAGTAGATTAGCAACTTGAGTAATTTTTTTATCATAAAATAATACTCATGTAAACTTCTCCGAAACATTTATAGCCCTGCACTGAATCAGCCATGGTTTGGTAACATACATCTGTTTTTTTGATGTCTGATATCTATACATTGACTATGTAGCCATTATGTTTTGTTTAAAAAAAGAACAAATATGTAAAATATAAGCACTTTTTTAAAAATGTCCCAAACAGTGCATAGATAAGACATGAATATGTTATGCTTATCTGTCTGCAACTTCACCCTACATGTCATGCAATTGAACATGTATATGTGTGGGTGTATGTGTATGCGTGCTTCTGCCCCTGTGAGAATAGCTTTGTCAGTCCAAGCATTATTTTTGGTGGGTGTGGTAATGTGTGTAGCAAAAACAGGAAATTCACAGTCACATAGGCAGGAAATGCTACTGTTCAGTGACAGGGAGAAATAAACACAGCGCTAAACAGTAGCCACATTACCCACTGACAGAAAAGAAAGACGTGAAGAGAGAGAGCAAAAGAAAGACAATTCAGAACAACATCTTTGAAACAAGTTTTCAGTTCATAAGTCACAAAGAATTCTGTGAAAGAGTACAAAAAGGAACTGAAAAAAGTGTAGTTATCAGGGTGAAGCCCTGATTTTAAGATTAATGATTAGCACTCGAATTACAGATTTATTTCACATTTCAAATTTTATTTATGAGTAAAGAGGTTCATGAAAGGGTCGACACAAAAATACTCACAATAATAACAAAACTAATAATACACATAGTAACATGTTCTGCTTTCACTTTCTCTCACACACACCCTAATATGGATATGCTGTTCTGACTGTGTGTTAGTGTATTATGACATGCACATACAAACTTTACACAGATATGTCTTTCTTGTGAATGCACATACTCACATTTATACAAAGATGAAATTCTCACTTTCTTTCATGGACAACCACACAGAGAAAATAAAACAGACAGGCAGAGAGAGAGAGAGAGAGAGAGAGAGAGAGAGAGAAAGAGAGAGAGAGAGAGAGACAGAGAGATTTTGAGGAACTGCAGGTATGTGCGCAAGAGAAAAGATATAGGAATGCAGAAGAAAGCTAGAATTAAATTGTGACATCAAAATAAAAAATACAATGACTAACTTTTACACCTTTACACAGACATCTCTCAATCCTGTCCATCTTTGGACATCTCTGCATGATTGCAATCCCGCCTTTTATACTCACTTCAGTCCTTACTTATATTGCAGGACATGGGTTGATTGTCATAGGTTGCGTATAGCATTTGGGTCTGCTTAGGTCTTTTTTAATGAAAAAATGATTGTCATGGTGATTTCCCTGTTTGTCCATGATTGTCAGATGGTGTTCAAAATCAGCATGTCTTAGTAGTCTCTGTCTCTCCTTCCTTCGCCACTGATTTCACATGATGATTGTCATCTCTCGCCGTCAGTTATCTGCAGGTAGTCTATTCCGCAACCTATAGAGGCTTGCTGATCACTTGATTGCGCTCTCTGTCTCAGACCAAAGGGGAACTGGTGGGTAGCAAGTGGGAGAGTTTGGTTGCTGCTGGCTTCTTGTCCATATCAGCTTTGTGGTCTCTGTTAGGCCACGACTGTGCATCTGTGCTCTGGGTGTAGGACATGGCTTCACAGTGTTGGGTTTAAAGATGTCTAGCTGATTCTGTAGTTGGTTGTATGTTTTTATCTCTGCTTGTGTCAGGCAGGTCTAAAAACTTGGTGTCGGTAAGGGAAGTTACTTATTGGTGTTGAACAGGTTTTGTGTGTGTCTGTGTGTGTGTATGCGTGTGTGTGTGTGTGTGTGCGCACTTGTGTGTTTGTATGCATGTGTATTGCGTGCATGTGTTGTGTGTGTACATTTGTGTATTTTTGTGTACATTTTGGTGTACTATCTATGGATGTGACCCTGACTCACTGCAGTCTGGTCCAGTACTGCCCCAAGTCCTGCTCACCGCCCGGCACGGTCACCGGACCTGAGGACAGAAAACCTGAAAGGGGCAGAAACACGGCAAGAGAAAGGGACAGAGAGAGAGAGAGAGAGAGAGAGAGAGAGAGAGAAGGTGGTGAGTCCACAATCCAACAACACAGGCGGCTCTAACTGAGGTGTACTCTGTGCCCAGTAACTCATATCACAGCCATGACCCCTGACCCCTGACCCCTTTGACTCACCTGTGCTGCCGCTGGCTGAGGGGGGAGGGGGCATGTGAGGGGAGGGGTAGGGGGAGGGGTCAAACTTGCGTGGGAGAGAGGGAGGGGGGCCGGAGGGGGACGGAGGTAGCATGCAAGAGTAAGACGGGGCTGGCTGAGGAGGTAAAGACTACGGAGGAGGTGGGGAATAGAGAGAATAAGTCCAGGTGAGAGGAGAGGAGAGGAGGGGAGAGGAGAGGAGAGGAGAGGAGAGAAGAGGGGAGGAGAGGAGAGGAGAGGAGAGGAGAGGAGAGGAGAGGAGAGGAGAGGAGAGGAGAGGAGAGGAGAGGAGAGGAGAGGAGAGGAGAGGAGAGGAGAGGAGAGGAGAGTGGAGGATGGGAGGTGAGGGTAAAGGGCAGGTGAGAGGAAAAGACATCAGGAGAAAATATAGGCGAAGGCAAGAAAGGAGGGAAGGTGAGAGGACAGGAGAGTAGTGGGAAGGAAAGGAGAGGAGAAGGGAGGAGAGGACAAAATGAAGAGAAGTTAGAAAAAAAGAGTAGATGGTGGAATGAGCGTTCAGAGTATCTCATTTAGGTTAGTCTGTTGTAGATATGGCAGATAAGGAACCATTCAACAAGAACCATGATGGCTACAACGGGCTATTCTAAGCCTGCATTGGTGCATTTGCCACTGTAAATCAGTTAGATCTGTGAAACCTCATTCATATGTGTTGCAAGGCAATCCTGTGATATCGCAATTATGCAAGATTGAGCATGTGTCATGCAGAAAGGCCACAGACCAGACATAATTAATGTCTGTACATCATTTCAACATCATAGGTAGAACGTGGGATTGTGGTTTATATTACAAAACAAAGACTGGTGTTCCGATTGAAACGAATAGGCAACACCTTCAGTAACTGTGTTTGCCTGGTGCATGTCCAACTCCTGACCAGTAGGGGGCATTAGAACACTGGCCTAGATTTCTCACGAAGATTCCAGAACTTGCTTCACACCAGGCTATCATGAAGCTGCTCTACTGATTTTCATCTTTACATGGACATATAAGGTAAACTTTTCTGTGTACAAATGAAAAAGGCTGGTCATATGTTGCTTCTGAGATCTTAGGCTAAATTGAGTAAGAGGATGCAAAATGTGAGTTTTACTAAGGCGTTACCTGCACACTGGAGAACACAGAGAGGGAGCCATATCCTGAGAGTGAGGATTCACTTCGACTGTGAACTGAGCCTGAAGGAGAGGGATGAGAGGGGGATAACAGAGTGGCGGAAAAGTGGGAGGTAAAGAAAAAAAGAATGGGAAAAGAAAGATTGAAAGACTTACAATAATACAACAATTCAGTTCATACTGTTACTACTGGAACATATCAGGAGATACCACTTCAGGCAACTTTACATGGCCGATCGCAGAGATAGAGGAGTGCGGTACACACCTGAGTTGTTGCCATGGTGAGAGTGATAGACTGAAGAATTAAAGGAAGTGCTCAGAGGCGTGTGCGTCTGGGGACAGGAAGTGGTGCCCCCCGTTCGCTTTTGGTTGCGAAGCTTCTCCTCCCTTCTCCATTTGGCTCTGCGGTTAGAGAACCAGACCTGCCAAAACAAACACACACTGCTTTTGACTTGGCCACAGAACTCTTTTTAGAGTCACTATAATCACCACAGAACAGGAAGTCCATTAGGTCACAGGGAATCATATCAGTTAACAGGCCACACTCAGTGTGTTTGCATTGTAATATCTTAGCTGTAGGCAATGAGAGCTGCTGGACTACAGCAAACTTTAGGTTGACAAACACCTTAAAGCAACACTGAGTAGTTTTCGTTTTCGGTCACCCTACAGATTGGAAGTGGAATTGTCTCTCATTCAAACTAGAGAGATAGCCCGCTCCTCCAAACTTACTTAGTGCGGTTATAGCCCATGGAGGGCAGCACAGCGAATTCAGAAGTGCCTTTCACCCAGCTAGAAGTTGATAAACCACTGAAAATGATTTTGGAAGCATTATTTTAAGGTTGAAAAAACTACTTAGTGTTGCTTTAATACATTGAAAAGCAGTACAGTGATTGCTTTGCATAACCAATTCTGTCCTTAAGGCAAGAAATTCTTTGTTTTTGCAGAGAGAGCAACCAGTCACCCCAACATCCTCACTTAAGCTGAAGTTTTGCAAAAGCATTGGTGTGATTAAGAGAGAAACATGGCAAATCAGACTGAGAGTGACAGGCAAAGTTTTAAGATGTTTTAAATATCTTCAAATACTCTTTCTTAGTGACTATTTATTTGGAACACATAAACAATTAAAAGTCCTAATAGAGATTATTTATTTAAATTAAGTTAAAAAAATATGCCAATATATTTCAATTAAACACAGTAACCGTCCGGGTGTGATCATGCAGGACAGTCTGTGCTGCTGGTCGCAGTGTTTGTCAGCAGGGGGCAGCAGAGTTACCTGAATGCGGGCCTCTGGGAGGTCTATCTTTGCTGCTAATCTCTCCCGTGCAAACACATCTGGATAATGCGTCCTTTCAAACTCTGCAACACATGGAAGGATGACAGCTTCATCTTCTCGCACACATATGTAGGCACTCACACGCTCACAAATGCACAACATATGGACTAACCACTGTGATGTTAACATGATACAAGTAAAAAGATTTTTTAGGACTGTTGTAAGGCCTTGATGTAATGAAAGTTCTTTAGTGCTACTTTTTGTTTCCTGTTTTCTGACGTATGTGTTTTACCCCAAGCATACTGTTTCAGTGTGGTCTACATGTTGTCTGACGTCTACACTTTCACTTTCTCTAAGTTGCATAGTAGGTGGCTTTAAGCACATTTCATTGCAATGTTTTGGCTATTTCCACCTAACACTCTGTATACAGCGTGTGGACAGCAAGTGCCCGTTTTCTGTCCATATTCATTCAGAATGCACATTAACAGATTAGACCATTTCCACCGCACGCGTGATGTGAGCGTATTCTGTCACACATACACACACATATTGCACACGGCTACGTGCTGTACACGCTCAAGTCGGTGGAAATGAGGCCTCAGGCTCAGACCTTTCTCCAGGGCATCGATCTGCTCCTGCGTGAAGCTGGTGCGGTTTCTCTGCAGCTTCCTCTTGAGCTGCAGGTGAAGCTGGGCCTCCTCGGACTCCTCCCTCTCCCCCGCCACCACCCCCTCGCCCCCTCCACCCATCGGCAGGGTCATGTCATCCACACAACCCTCTGAAGAGCAGAGAGCCAGAGGTGGACGGATACATGGTGAAAGACAAAGAAAAACAGAGGGAAAAGTGACCACGGAGGAGAGAGAATATTAACATTCAGAGAAAATGTCAACTGACACTGACAAACTGCACTGACGAGTCTTCATAGAGTTCACATAAAGTGATGACACTGGGTGACGTGGTAGCTGTACTGACTTGAAAAATGGTAGAATATATGGAACATTCTGTTTATAATATAGAAAGGTGAATATCTACTGTTATAATAAAAATGTAAGGAGGGATTCAGTCATCACATTACAGTTATATGCATAAAACAATAAATGTAACATATAACACAACAAGTGTATATCAGCATGGTAGAGAGTATATGTCTGTGTGAGTCTGTGTTTGTGTGATTCAATAATATATCCAAGATAATTAACATATTGTTAGGATTAGATACTTCCAAACATGTATGCTGTTAAACTGCTTGCGTGTGTGTGTGTGGTTTGTGTGTGTGTGTGTGCCTGTGTATGTGTGTGTGTCTATGTGTGTGCCTGTAAATGTGTGTGTGTGCGTGTTCATGTATACATGTGTTAAGTCTATATGTTTGAGAGAGAGATGCATGTATAGAGAGATGAGAGAGAGGACGAGAGGGAGATGTTGTAGCTACTGGCACCCTGGGTCTAAACTCAGTGGTGTGGAAGAATCTCCCACTCACCCCAAGCTGACTTCACAAGCACCACAGATACAAGGCGTGATCAACACATACTGACAGAGAGGAGCAAACTGCTCCCATGCACTCTCTCTTGAACACACACACACACACACGCACACACGCACACACGCATGCACACATACACACGCACACATACACATACACATACACATACACACACAGACTCACACACACACAAACACAAACTATCTGGGACAGAGAGAGAGACAGTGTGTTTGAATGTATGTGTGTGTGTGAGAGACAGAGTCAGACAGTAGGTGTGTGTGTTGTGCTTGTGTATGTGTGTGAGAGATAGAGATAAAGTAAGAAGATGTGTGTGTGTGTGTGTGTGTGTGTGTATGTGTGAAAAGAACATATAAAAGCACATCGCCTGTCTTCTCCTACCTGTGCCATGTTGTGATGTGATTGGGTTGGGCTGATGGTACCAGTTAGTGGGCCCCGTCCAGTTGGAGCCACTCTGGAGGTTCAGCATGGTCAGATTGTCATACATAGAACACCCGAGATAGCCAGGAGATAGCGACCTTTGCCCTTTGACCTCTGCTCTCCTCTGACTCAGGTCCAGTCCACTCACAGTCAATGCACACACACTTCAGAAGGAGTGAGAGAGAGAGAGAGAGAGGAAGAGAGAGAGAGAGTGAAAGGGAGAAATAATTTAATTCAATGATTAAATACTCAAAGCTCAAAGGTCTGTGAGAATGGAGTTTGTTTTGTGTACATACACTGATACACACTGACACACATACACGCAAACACACACACACACACACACACACACACACACGCACACACACGCGTGCGCACACACACACAAATACACACGCACACACCCATGCACACACAGTCATGCATTAACCTCCCAAAGCGACACAAAGAGAGTTCATTACACACATACACGCACACACACACACTGAGTAATTAGGAGCCACAGAACATCTAGCCTGACACCACTCTGCACACATGCATGAGTGGAGAGATTCACCATGTCAGCAGGCATTAACAGCATCGCCCGTCGACCACAGATCTCTGCTAATATATGCTCTTGAGGGGGGCAAACTCATGTTTGCACTACAAGAACATTGACAAGCCTACACTAATGCAGCGGTGTAAACACAAGCTGGGACAGTGGAATTATCGCACAGATACACACACCCCACTTGAGCACTGATTATAGAGGGAGAACCCGTGGAAACACAGCCGTGTATAGCATTAAGGCACTGTGTGTGGACTTCTTTGGATATCAGTCCAAACAAATGTATAAATAACCACAAAAATGATTTACAGATTGATCATAAATATGCAAATTGAACCTCTGTCATTTTGCTGAACTTGTTATTGAGGTGTGGAATGCTATGAATCACCTACCCTGTTAGCAAACCATGAGGCCCATGTTAATGTTAAAAATATTACCAAATAAGCTTCATTAAAGTTGCCAACATAGACTGATAAAGTCTATGATCATCAGTATGTTATCAATACTGCACTAGACTGAAGAATAGAAAAGAAAAAGAAAATCCTGCAGAATGTTAAGGAAAACCTGAAAAATGATCATATCTAATAGACATATTCTTTATAGAAAGACACAACGATATGACTGTCTATTAAGGCTCATTACTTTCGTGTGACTAAAATGAGAACTAAATAAATCTTATGGAAGATTCTGCCAAAAAGTGACACGGCAATCTTGTTCTTGTGATTGAATAAATTGAATTAAAAAACACAACTGTCACCATTGTGACATTTCATTTCTAAAAATGGTCTCCTCACAAGCATTATATATACTGGAATCTGTAAGAATGGCCAGCAAAATAAATTTACAGGCAAATCTTGTCCTTGCAGAAGGATCAACATTTTGAAATATATCACGAACCGGCTGCAAAAATTATTAGCCGCTGCGGGAATGGACACTGCTGAATGTGTCTGTCACTACACAACATGGTAGCCATAGATACATGCATTTTATTTACTCACTCTCTACACAATTAACTGACCACCTTCTCCAAGACTACAGAGCTACCAATCACCACTCCGACCAAACAGCACCAACATCTAGTATGTCTATGGTCTATGGCGTCTATGGTCTCGTTCTTCTGAATGTTACGCTGTCTGCTACATTTAAAAAAAATAGTCAATGACAAGCTGAACTTCACCTTGGTTTCCCCCTCATGTTTCTACATAGCTGTAGCTCATCTATATTTCTGTACCTCATTAATCAACTACCAATCACCACTCCGACAAAACAGCACCAACATCTAGTATGTCTATGGTCTACGCCGGCGTCTATGGTCTCATTCTTCTGAATGTTTCACTGTCTGTTACATTTTTTTAAAGAAATAGGTCATCACAAGCTGAACTTTACCTCAGTTCCCCCCTCATATTTCTACATATCTGATATCTCTGTACCTCATTAATCATCTACTCACCTTGTCAGGAGGCTGAGGGTGACTCAAACTTCTTCAATTCTCACTCATCCCCTTTTCCTGCCTCCTCCTTCTCCGTCTGCGGCTTTGTTGATAGTGGAGCGTGTGTGCTGAGGGGAGGAGAGAGAGAGAGAGAGAGAGACATGGAGCGGAGGGAGAGACAGAGAGGGTTAGACAGGGCGAAAGAGAGGAGAGCAGGGAGGGGCAGCGGGGGGCTACAGAGAAATGCATCTGCAGGCACTCTGGTCCTTGGAGCGATGGAGAGACAGAGTTGGGGGGGAGGGATGGAGGGAGGGAGGTGGAGGAGAGAGAGAAAAAGAGAGGGAGAGAGAGACAGAGGTGAGAGAGAGAGACAGAGAGAGAGAAAGTGAGAGAGAGAAATGACACACAGAGTCAATGTCAGTGTCAGGCCCAAACGTAATGCCGGGAAAAGGGGTGATAAAGTGAGAGAGAGAGAGACAGAGAGAGAGAGAGAGAGAGAGGGAGAGAAAGAGAAAGAGAGAGTGAGCAAAGCACATACAACAACAGGGATGTGGCTCTAGACCACCTATAGGTATTTAACAGTTCCCACTATAGCATGCATCTCACTTTCTCCCTTTTCCAGCCAGTGCTCTGCTAATCCAACACATACAGTTACAACAGTGACCTTTACCAAGGCCAAGGTGACCCCCAGAATTTATTACTAAACATACATGCAAACTAGGAGAGCATATGAGGTCTTAGGTATTACATACTACTACCAACAAAACAGTGAACTGAAATGAGATTGTCAGAGTGCAGTCAGACAAGTCAAGTCTCGCTCATAAGCAGGGTGTCTTTGTGTGTGTGTGTGTGTGTGCGTGTGTGTGCGAGTATGTGTGTGTTTGTGTGTGCCCACGTGTGTGTATATGTGTCCATGCATGTGTGTGTGTGTGTGTGTGTGTGTGTCTGTGTGTTTGTGTGTTAATACGTGTGTGTGTGTGTATGCGAGGGGGGGTCAACTCTCATGTGGACCCCTGTGTGCGTGGCGTGATAACACGCATGACACACGCCTGTCAGGCCATGTTGTCCGAGTTTACTCTCCGCTGCACTTTGTCATACCCACAACAGGACATTTGCATATTCTATTGGATTAGCTGTGAAGAGCTGTAGGTTTTGAGCACGCAAGAGCTAAACTAATGGCATGTGTATGTGTGTACCAGGGTGGGACTGTGTGTGTGTGTGTGTGTGGGGGGGGGGGGGGGGGTTCAAAGAATTGAGAAGATTGTGAAAGAAAAAAAAACACTTGAAACTGAGAAAAGGTAGAAAATTTTAGGTTTGATTTTTTCATGAGTTTGTAATGGGTTGGGCTGGGGTATAAATTTGGGTAATCCCTGGTGGATTTGTTTGGTGGCTTTCGCTGCTACCTAAGTAGGAGTACAAGGCTGAGCAACTTCATGCTTTATTGCACACCAACAGTAACTTCAGAAATTTTAAACACATTGAAATACCTTTGATTTTTAAATTCCTTTTTACGTTTTGCCATCAGTGGTGCACTGATACAACACTCCTTCTGTAGCCTAGTTAAGACTGACCCCTATTTACAGATTCCACTACAAGTCTCTGACTGTGCAGAAATGTACATGCGCTGAAAGACACATAACACACAGAATATTGGTACACTGGATTGAAATCAGATAATACTGACTGACACACTGAACTAAACACACATAGTAGGCTACTGGTGAACTGGACTGAAACACGCATGATATCAACAGAGAGGCTGAGTGAGTACGTGCAGAAGGCTGTGTGCCGGGTAAAGCGGGCTAGGAGACGCGGAAGCACTGAGGGGGACCGAGGAGAAAGTTCCAGCGCGCGTCACCAGCGCAGGGCCAGGCCACAAACATAGAGACGGGAGCGCAGACTGACAAGGAGGGCGCACGCAGGAAGGGGGTGAAGAGGGGTGGCGTGCGGGGGGGGGGGGGGGGGGGGGGGGGGCAGTGATGCCAGCTTCCTTTATTTCCGGTTGATAGGACTCCCCCTTCTCCTTCCCCTTCCCATCTCCTCTCCTCTCCTCTCGCTATACACTCAACCCACCCCCACCCCCACCACAACTCCATCCACGCACACACACACACACAACCACCTACCATCCTTCCTCTTCCCCTGATATTCTCTCCTCCCCAGCATCTCCCTGCATCTGTTTCTGAACTCTGAGAAATCCTGTAGACAATGGAAACGATGGAAAACAAGGAAACTACACAACTTTAGCTGTATTTTATATAGGTCTTATGGCTATTTTTATGCATGTGCTTTCTGCAGGCCCTCAGTCCTTGAGCAGTGTAGAAATACATACATTTAAATGAGTTTTAATGTTTGCATTTAGTCATGTATTTATCTGTTTGCTATTCTATATATATATACCTTGGACTGCGTGTTTCTATGTGTGTGTTTGTATCTACATATATATATGATAGTGTGTGTGTACCTGTGTTAGTGGTGGTGTGTGCATGTGTGTGTGTGTGTGTGTTTGTGTATGTGTGAGTGTGTGTTTGTGTGTGTGTGTGTGAGTGTGTGTTTGTATGTGCGTGTGAGAGAGTGTGTGTGTGTGTGTGTGTTTGTATGTGCGTGTGAGAGAGTGTGTGTGTGTGTGTGTTTGTATGTGCATGTGAGTGTGTGTGCGTGCGAGTGTGTATGTGTGTGAGAGAGAGTGTGTGTGTGTGTGTGACTTAAATTTGTGCAGCTTTAGGGCACATTTTTTTCTGCGTCTTGTTAGTTCATCCCTGTCACCCTCCCTCTCTCTCTCGTACTGCTGGGGGGGAGGGGGATGAGAGGTCACCATAGCAACAATGCCAGGACAAATTAACATCAAGTCTTTAAAACAAAGCGCCAGAGAATATATGTGTACAGAGAGGGGGCCTGAGCTTGTCCGTACACAGTCATATGCCTGTGTGTGCATATAGCTATAGCTAAAGCTTCGCTTCCTGTCGTAGTCACCCCGTTAACGTTAACTGTCACTGAATGGGCAGGTGGAGGCAGATGAATGCTTATGCACTGGTTATAAATCATTTATTATCCATCTTTGCCTCTTCCAGTCATCTTTCTATCTAATGCTTAAGCACTTTCTGTTTTGCTTTGTCTACCCCTCCTTCCTGCTCTCTCTCTCTCTCTCTCTCCCTCCCTCCCTCTGTTTCTCTCTTTCTCTCTCTCCTCCTCTCTCTCTCTGTGCCCTCAGGCTACACTATGGCACATCCTCTCTCCCGTCCCCCCCTCTCTCTGGCCCTGTCACCTTCAATTGCTCCATGGAACTAGACACAGAGCCTCAGGCAAAGGAAGAGGAGAGAGAAAGAAATAGGGAGAGGACTAGAAAATGAGGGAGGGAGGGAAGGAGGGAGGGGGAGAGGGAGAGGGAGGGAAGGACACTCACCGTCGAGTTGGAAGATGGGGAGGGACAGAGGCAGTAAGGGAAGACGGCAGGTAAACATTCTGTGTGTGTGTGCGTGTGCGTGTGTGTGTGTGTTTGTTACACAGAGATAGAGAGAAAAACAGAGAGAGAGAGAGAGAGAGAGAGAGAGATCACATATATATCCATTTATTTAGTATGATGTAGCTTTTGAGTATATAAACACTATAGGCCTACAGTTACAAGAAACTGACGTATCTGGAAAAAGGGGTTAACTGTATTCCACAGGCCAATTGTGTCACTTGCCTACAAGGGGCCTTATTGTAAATAGCCTACAGACATTTTTTTCATGCCCCTGTACAGTGTGGAAAATATATACATATTTCACATTTATCATTCTCATGTATCATCATTTTACCTTTAGCATTTATTTTTATTAAAGAAACAGCACAGAAGAGTGACATGCTCATTTTCAGTCTGATGAACGTAAACCTTTTACAGCTGCACTTTTACACTATGCTACTGCTTTCATGACCAGTCACAACAAAATGGACAAGCTGAGCAATGCTGTGCATCTGACTAAAACTGAGCAGAGATGTACAATGTGAGAACATTTACGTGTTCCGGATATTTGAGGCATGGTAATCTACTTTAGTACACCTCAAAAATGATTTTATTTCCATTGAAAATTAGCATCCAATGCCTCCTTCAATTTGATTTATTAAACATGTTTTACTGTTATGTAGCCTTGCTCAAAAGGTTACATGTAAATGTAACGTTTTTGCGAATACACAAAATAGGCAAAGGGATATTTTGACATTTTTGTTCCAAAAAATAAATGCACTTGCTTGATTCATAAGCCTGGTTGGCCTTGTACAGTTTGTTTTCGGGTTTTGCACGAATCAGAATAATAAACAAATCTTTAAACGATCTTTTTTTATGTGAAATTACACTTGATTTGGTTAATGGCTGTCTTTATAAAAAGAAATGCGAGCACCATGTAAAATCTGAGGGGCTGGTTTACCAGGCTAGGTAAAACCCAACCCCGTCAAGTAAAGTTAAACATAGGCCTAGAGTGAGCCCATTTCTAGATCGTTCGAAGTGGTGTACTCTGCCCTCGCGTGTTCACTGCGTGGAAGAACGTCACGAGTGAACAACAGAGTTAAAACATCAGTTGTTCATTGCCTCTAAAATGCACGTGTCCGTTGCAATGTACGTTTATATACATTGTATCCCATGTACTCAACAGGCATGCTACCTCTAACAATTATTATTTCGGCTTTGCAACTATACTTATACGATAATTTATTGTAGGGGATATTTTGTGAAGGTTTTTGCTTACACACAACATAATCTACGTTATATTACCTTGTACCTTATATTTATCACTCAGGTTATATTTACATGTACTCGGGCCTTTGATGACAGTAGTTCTGTTGTCATTCCACCATCAATGGGCATCACCATCCTTGCAAAGCAACGTATCCAAATTTCCTCATGCAGGCGCGCCCGCGTAGTCTGACGCTCGTTCGCGTGTCAACGTGGCGCTCTCTAGCCAGTCAAAATTACACACTCTCTTCGTCCTTCCCGGTTCGATGTGTTCATTGGCCAATCCCTCTGTCAATTATTCCCGAAGTAGTCGTGGTTTCAACCAAAATACCTCCCCATCTTCCTCTACTTTTTAAAGACAGTAAGTGCCAACGCGTATCCTCCACAAATCTGGGAAAACGCCACTGTTGCACGTTCCACTGATAAATTGGTAAGATTTTATCATTGTTTCATCTGTGTTCATTTTTAAGTATTCGCAATGTGTTTTGTCTGTAGTCTGCTGAAAACATTGTTGCACAATTATTTGGGTTATTACTTGGTGGAAAGAAATGATGTACAAAACAGTGGTGTAAAACAATCACATCTAAGTGTGTCTGTCCATGCATTCAACGTTGTAACACTGTATTTGTAAAACTTATCAAGAAGTAGGTCAATGTTTTAAGCGCGTTCAGCAATGTATTGTGGAAGCATGAATGAATTGTTTTGATGTTTCTTAGTTTACTTACCACACATGCAACAGAACATCTTTATAACAGCATGCCTTCTGCTTAACTATCTTACGTTTTTTTTCCCCTGAAACTTGTGCTTTTGATGGCCTCTAACATCGACTAGCCTGTTCTCTCTCCTCAGGGAAGATGCGTCCACTGCTACTGCTGGCGACTCTAACTGTGCTGGTCGGGGTCACGCTGACCGTACCTGCACAAGAAAAACGTGTCCACCATCAACGTGACCTTAGTGACCATGTCCACGACGATTCCCATGGATACCAGTATGATCACGAGGCCTTCCTGGGCAAAGAGGAAGCCAAAACGTTTGACCAACTGAGCCCGGAGGAGAGCAAAGACAGACTGGGGTAAGACACTTGGAACTTTCTCCGGCATGACCATTACGTGCAGAATAACATGTCTTCTCTTACTATTTGTTGAGAGAAAATACAATTCAGTAACTCAGAGAAATGTTATCTTAGACAGTTGAGTGTGTTCAGTAATGTGTACCCAGTTGTAATGGCTTTGAGTGTTGCAGCAGCCAGAGAGGTGTCACGTAGAAAGGGGAGAGGTGGAGATGGGTGGAGCTCCAGCAGATGTGACTGCATTTGTGCTTGTAAATGCAGCTGTGCTTTCTTTGATGTTTAAACAACAAAAGTAATCACAGTGCGACTGGGTGTAAGTGGGACAAAAATTCTTCCTCTACGCCACCTGAAGTTTAGAATTCCAGGAATTTAGCAACTGAGTATTGTGGAAAATTGGAGTTTAACACCATCTAAAACTTTTACATCCTTTTAGTCATGTCTCTCTTGACACTACCATGGTCTGTATTTTGTGATTTCTTCAACAGGAAAATTGTAGATCGCATTGACACAGACAAGGATGGGCTTGTGAGCCATGTGGAGCTACACTACTGGATCAAACACCGCCAGAGGAAGTACATCGAGGAGAACGTGGACAAACACTGGAAGGAGTATGACCAGAACAAGGATGGCAAGATTGCCTGGGAGGAATACAAGAACACCACCTATGGCTTTTATCTAGGTATGGGTTAATTGTGTGTTCAGTGTTAACGCAGTAATCTCATTCTCAGACTCTCTTAGGACACTTCAACTGGGTGGTTAAGGTGACATGACTAACTTCTCATCCCAGATGTGCACTGAAACATTGTATCATTTTTTTAGTCAGTCATTAAGCACACATTGTTAGCCACAGTGGTTCACAGCACAACACAAGATGCTAATTTTCTTCAGTGTTTAACGATCTGCTGATCATGAATGTGAAGTACACAGGTACATTTTCTTTTGCTGAATCACAGATGAGGAGTTTGACGATGTCGATGACAAAGTCAGCTACAAGGCGATGCTCACGCGTGACGAGAGGCGATTCAAAATGGCCGACCGGGACGGGGACCTCATCGCCACCAGAGAGGAGTTCACTGCCTTCCTCCACCCAGAAGACTACGACCACATGAAGGACATCATCATCCAGGTGAGACTCAGGCGCACACACCTTCCCCATGCACCTGCAGAGTGTCTAGACTACCCTGCTCATCATTTTTACTCTTGAACACTCTCTGTAATTCTCTAATTACTCTCTCTAATTTTACTTCAATTTGGATTTCTGTAGGAAACTATTGAGGACATTGACAAGAATGGAGATGGCAAAATCGGCTTGGAGGAGTACATTGGTATGGCTGAAAGACCAAATAACCCCCTTGAAGATCAGTTGTAGATGAGAACATCACAGAATTAGTCAGGTCACAAGAGGCAGCACATATGACTCCCGTTAGCTTCAGCACAGAGTTGTTTCCTATGTGCTTTATGCCATATTCAGTTCATGCCTGCTTCACTTGTCCTCTTTCATGTGTAGTCCATTTCCAACACTGATATAAATATAAGGATATCCACCAACTCCCCTAACTTTAAATGGCCACTTCAGTGCCTGAAACACTGGATCACACTGTCTCACACAGGAATGCAATTCGATTCTCAGTGTATGTGTACCTCTCTCTCCCGTTCTCTAGGTGACATGTACACTCCAGAGGCAGGGGAGAGTGAACCCGACTGGGTCCAAACCGAGAAGAAACACTTTTCTGAGTTCAGAGATGTGAATAAGGTACTGTTATAAGGATATGAATAAGGACTGTTACACTGGTTTCATATAAGCTTGTGAAAGTTGCGTGTAGAAGCTTGTCAGAAAATACTTCATTTCATGTGAAATCCTCACTGATGCTTAACTCCACCTTATTATCTTGTCTAACTGTAGGATGGTTATCTGGATGCCAGTGAGGTGGCTAACTGGATTCTCCCTGGGGAGATCGACCATGCAGATAACGAAGCCAAGCATTTAATCTACGAGACCGACACAGATAAGGTACGAAACAGATAATGCAAATGAATGTCATCAAACACTTCAGTGAAAAACAAGACACTTATTGTTGATTAATTAATCCTTATTAATTGACTCATTCTTTGTTTCTCTGTCCCTTCAACACTCTTCTTTCTATCTGTCCTTTAAAAAATGTTTTCTTCCTTTCCATCCATTCAATCTGAATCACAATCAACTGCATGACCTTGTGCGGGATCCATTTGTGTGCCGACCTGCATAGGATGAGAAAATGTCCAAGAAAGAAATTCTAGCCAACTGGAACATGTTTGTGGGGAGCCAGGCAACCAATTATGGCGAAGACCTCACCAGGAAACACGACGAGCTCTGATCACACCTCCCAGTTTTGGGCTGTCGGCGTTTATAGGGGAGGGAAGGTTTCTGTTTGAAATGGTGAAGGGGATTTAGAAAAGCTAAAATATTCAAGGAGTTGACTGTTACTGTGGGACTTCTGGGATCTGTTACTTCTTATTGAGGGTGGGGTTGGGGGTGGGTGGTTGCTGGCACATTGTGGCCTTTCCAGGGGGTAACTGCACTGGGCTTTAAGTTGATCAAATTCGAAGTATGAATAAGTAGTCCGAACAATGTTATGAAAATCCATATACATAATATCCAGCCAGGTATTTCAAACTGCCGTCCTCAAGATTTTTATTTTTTCGTAACCAGCCACTGTCTGAATTTTGTATTTCTATCCTCAATTTAAGAGGACTAGGGCTAATCTCGCAAGACCATACACCGTTAGATTGTGGATAACCATAGATGACAGAGGTCCTCTTGTATCTAAACTGTGCCTTCAACCTGGAGAGATTTGTCAGGTATGCCCCATAGATTGCCCCTGCCATCTATGATTACCCACAATTCATCATTGTGCAGACCTTTGTGATGAATGGTTACACTGTTTACATACTTTGGCATTTTAAGGACTGGCTGAAGCTGAATAAGACAGCAGTGTGAAGGGGAAGATAAGATATGGAATGTGTCATGGGAGAGGGGAGAGTTCAATGGTGAAGGGTAATGGGAATATTCCATGGTGGGACAAGTCACAAACTGTATTTATGTTGTCTAGCATCATTTATAGTGTGTAGACGAATGGTTGTTTCCACACACACACACACACACACACACACAAACTCACAGATAAACACTAAAATAGACACAGCACGCACAAGCTTATTCAGGAAGGTAAGAAACACTCCGTGAAACACCCAAGTCAGCAGATCAGTGTTGACCAGCTGAACCTTCTCACACTGGTGTGCACACACTCCATTAACTTCTGGTTTCTCTGCTTCACATTTGTATGAATGCAGTCAGAGGGAGTGAAAAAAACAAATAGGCAGTTGCATATGATAATTGGAGAAAAAAAGTGATTGTCACTGTTTTTAGTGGAACATTTTTCTCTCTGTGAATTCTCAATAAAGCCATGTTGGTTTTAATTAAACTGGTTGGTGATTCCTCTTGATTTTATCCTTCTTGATCATACTTAAGTCGAATTACTTCTATAATCATATGCTATTCCAATCTTAGTTCACTGTTTTGTTCTCTTCTTTCTGTCCCAGAAAATATTATTGGCCACAAGTTAGTGTAGATATAAAAAAGGTCAAAACATTGACAATGAAAACGTCTGACCATATTTTCTCATGGCATTTTAGCTTGTAGTAACTATAACACTTTAATTACATGAGGACCTAGGTGTATTACAAGGTATCCTACTACACAGGCGTTGCTGATCTACAGTTGATCTTAATACTGAATGCAGTCAGAGAACAAAAAAAAAAGAGACAGCTGGATATAACAATTGAAGGAAAAAAGTAATTGTTACTCTGGACCAGCAGCATATACGAGGATGGTGCTTCTCCATTTTCCTTTGTCAGTTTCCTCACATCACTGCTTATGGGTAGTAGAGGCTAATCTGTCCCAGCCAGCAACAGTGATAAAGTATGTCATAATTAACAAAATCTGTTGCTGGCCATGCAGTATTGAAGGGTGGTTTAATATATTATATACCAGAAAAGGGCTGGATCAAGAATAACAAAAACAGCTAAAAGAACTAAGAATAAAAAAAGAAATCAGACCCATAAAGAACGGCTACAGACCTCCTCTTTCCAAATGAAGTAAATGGCGGATTTGCTGCCACATATGTTCTCAGCCTGAATGGTGGTGGAACACTTTTAAAAGTAGCAAATCCACAAAGCTTGTGAAGTTGTAAACCAAGCTAAGTTGTTTATGCCTTCAAACAACCCTGTTGTCTTTCCTGTTGTCTGTCTGTCTCAGACCTCCACACCTCCCCTCCACCTCTGACTCTATTCTTGTCTCTAAAGGACGGCCTGCTCTCTCGCGATGAGATCATGGAGCGGTTGGATGAGCTGAAGATTAGCACCATCACTGACTACGGCCTGCTCGTACTGGGCGAGCATGACGAGCTCTGAGACATCCAACCAGCACTACAGATATGTAGCCCACAAACAACAACAACAACAACAACAACAGCACAAACAAACAAACAGAAGTGACACAGGCTCTTGTTTGTAGCAGGACTGGAATGTCCCTTTATTTAATAAGAAAAAAACAAAAAAAAAGACTTTGCATGTGTTTGAATGCACAAATGTCTGATATTCATATTTAAAAAGAATGCACTGAAATAAACAGCCAAACACAAAGTAAACATAACCTCCACACAGTGCTAGAGTTTCACAATTCAAACAGGAAACGGGAAAATAGTACACAAAGGGCGTTTGTACTGACACTGACACCTAAAAGGGTGTTTGCACTGACACCTATACCACCACCCCTCTCCCAACAGACCTCTCTTCCTCTTTGTCTCCGCAACTCACGCCTGCATGACGGGGCGGGCCTCCTTTGCCTTCAGATCAACTCCCGATCCTGCATAGCCTGTTCCTCCCTGTGAGAGACAGAGAAAAAAATTATGAAGGCTAATTTACAGTACAGTCGACAAGGGTAGCTTTAAAAAAAAAAAAAAAAAAAGACAAATGTCACAGCACTGGAGGGTTTTATAGTCTTGCCGTCGGGAACAAAATATGTAATAGAATCGACAGATCACAAAGACCAAGACGTATGTCACGTGTGACTAAAAAGGCAGAACTCTGACAGTGTGCAACGAAATTTGTACCATTTAAATTTTTTGATGAATGTGACAATTTCTGGAACACCCTGGTGTACAGAAAGTTTGTCTCTTTTACATCATACTTTTGTCAAATGACACTTGTTGCCTGTGCTTAAGGTGGTAAGTCGCTGTGATCTTTTCCTACCTACAGACGTTCCCCTTGCTAGTGTTCTCTTACCCTCTGAAGAACAATGATGTCTTTTTCCCTCAGCTTTTCTCCATTGATTGGATCGATCATGTCCTGCCGAATCAGTTTCTCCACACATTCCAGTGTCACACAGACCCCTCTGCCGAAGAGAAGAGTGTATGAGAGCAGAGACACACCTCTGAGTTTAATGTGTTGTGGTAGCAATTCAAAAATTAAACAATAATCACAGACATTTTAAATAAATATATATATATACAGTATATAGCAAAAAAATATATACAGTGGTCCCTCGCTATATCGCGGTTTACCTTTCGCGGCCTCGCTGTTTCGCGGATTTTTTTAATGCATGCAATCTCCTGTACAGTACAGAATGCGCTCAGCTTGTAAAATTTACATAAATCTTCCACCGCTAGCTGTGTGACTCTGAAGTGCTGTATGTTTGCAAGTGTGAACCTTGCCTGTCTGAGAAAACTGTATAAAGTGTAGTGAGGGGTTTTACAGCCTTAAAACATCTATAATAATTGTAAAAAATAAAGCTGACTACTTCGCGGATTTCGCCTATCGCGGGTTATTTTTAGAACGTAACTCCCGCGAATAACGAGGGACCACTGTATATACGTATATATTTCCAAAGGCCACACCAGATGCCTGAGTGTAAATGTAGAGGAACTGTGCAAACAAATTTAGCAAGCAGCCACACTTACGAGGGGCGGAGTACTGCACACGGGACAGAGTTACCCAACGTGTCTTTGGTGACTGCACACACGTAGCGGTCCTGCAGGAGAGAGATACAAGACAAACACACATCAGTAGCAGCTTGTGACATGACAGCCAGGATGGAGATGCTGTGACGGATCTACTGGAAAGGCGTGAGGAAATACCAGAGATTCACGTAAACACTCAGGATCAATTCCATCTGTTAAGTGACTTAAGTACTATATTAAAAAGTGAATATATATATATTTTTTATTATTATTATTATTATTACCTGACGCGTAAGTAGCTTCACCCTCTCCAGAGAAGGGTCCAGCGGAGTGAATCGAACCGTGATCAGCTCGTTCATCTTCAAGGGCCGCCTTGACATCGGGCACAGCACACTCTTATCCTGGACAGACAGGCACATGAGCGGTGACCACACCGCTCAATGGAGGCTCTCTCATTGCTGAACAATCTTGCGGGGGCACAGTGACCATGAAAAAGACTTTTGTGTCCAAAGGGCACCATCAGACACACAGACACAGACACACACACAGACACACAGACACACACACACACACACACACACACACAAAGAGGACAAGGTGACCCTGCCAAGAGTCTGAGTACACAACAAAAATCTCTCCCCAGGTCAAAGCACTGTCCTCAGGCCACCTTTACACTGGGTGGCATCCCAACCATTTGCCCTTGACAGCAGATATATTTATATAATAATAGATATATATATATATAAGCTCTTACACATGTATGTGACTGTATACATGCTATAGTCCAGTTTGTGAAGGTGGGACAGAGATCAATCTTCCTCCCTCTTCACTCCCTATACACCCAACCACCAGCACACATATATGTTACAAACCTGTTGATACGCATCTTTGCATATTTTTTTTGATGGATATACATAATACACATTAAAGATGGATACACATTAAAGATTTTTTTGGTGGATACATGGCAAATACCTGTGTAAAACATAAACTGCAGCTCTGCGCTGTTTCAAACCCAGAGGGGAAAGACACTTTCTTTGATACTTTGACGCAGTCTTATCCTAACAATCTGACAACACAAATGATAAACGTAAAGCTCTCCAAAACATTTTATTTCCTGTTACAACTGAAACCTGTCTATGCTTGTAATGCTAGATTGTAATGATACACATCCCTGTAATGCTAGACTGCAGTGATACACCCAGTGGGTGAAACATGTACTGTAATGACATTTTTTCAGGAAAGAAAAAAAAACTCCAAAAACTATGCTCAGTGAGGAAAGGGAAGTTAAATGGGGAATGAAAACGGAAGGGGGCGAAATCAATGCAATGTAAGTGGATGGCATGACATAAAGCAACACAGGGGCCTGAACTGTGACCACCACCACCACAGCAACTCACTGGTTTCTTGAGTGCTGTAGGCTTGGCCTCTGGCGTGAGGCTGGGGACCCAGAAGCTGGGCAGAGCCGAGGCAGAGCTACTGCTGGACCCAGAGCTGGACCCAGAGCTGGACCCAGCCACCGCCGTGTCGGAACCAGCTGCCCCGCCCGCCACGGCCACCGACCCATTCTGAGCGGCTCCCTCTTTGCCTGGACAGAACAGAGGGATGGGCAGGAACCCACGATTATTACATATTCTCACATATTGCACATTATAACATACAAACACTACAAGTCTAATGTGTCTTTCATTTCGTAGATCCTACTAAAAATCTGAGAGACCGAAAGATTTATTCCCCAGATATGGTACAGCTAAGTTCCCTTCTTTAAGTGCTGTTCAGGGCTCCGGGACAATCCGAAATACCTTTACAGTCATCACTACATGTCTTCTTTGCTTACATCAAAAAGACCTTGGCGTGTAATTTTACACTACTGAAATGAAGGTGGAGGTGTAGTAAACAAATTAGCTCAGACCAAAGCAGACCTACTAAGTTTCATGAAACACAAGTCTTTGTTTCTTCAGCAAAGACTTAACTACCACACCATGTCATTTATACTATACACACTTCGTTTCATGGCTGTTAGTCTAGGCAAACATCACAATACACTGAGGTGACATTCAGCAAACACTTCCTGTTTGTGTCCAACTGTAAGTCATGGCAGTACCCTGCACAGTTACTGATCATTGGCTTATGAGCCCTCGAGGGGCTGTGACCTGAGTTTGCACTTGTGGCCTAACGTTTCAAAAGTTGATTTAAGTGCCATGCTCAGCTGTACACATACCACATGCAGTGCAATTTATCGTAAATCACTCCTTCATTGTGTATATTTAAAACACTTACAGGTAACAAGTAGGACTAAAAATCAGCTAAAATGAACGCAAGGAGTGGGTGGCAGGTAGCTGAAATCAAAAGGATGCAAGTGCATTTCCTATACTAGAAGGAAAAAAATGTGGAAAGCCAGCACTCTCCTGCACCCTCATCCATGGCTGAGGTTCCCTTGGGGCAAAGCATCTAACCCCACATTGCTCCAGGAAGAATGTCCCTGTGTCTAATACATTGTAAGTCACTCTGGATGAGAATATCAGCTAAATGTCACATACTATCACCTCTAACCCTCTAACAGCGCACTCATGCTGACTGACTCCAATGTTTCCCATACACTCACAAGACTACAGGGGGCCACCACAGGTCTAATTTGCCCTGACATTGTCTACATATGGAACGTAAACAAATATTTCCACCATACCAACGTATACCTAACTTCCTGACAGTCTCTTTTGTTTGCATTGCTTTTAAATACTTCGGCTAATTAAAAATCCATGAATTAGTTCTGGTGTAAAAAAATAAAAATAACATGAAGCTGTTTTTAAACCTGCAGCAGGAGGCTCAACCCGCGCGTGCACGCACACACACAGTGAAAGATGGTGCGTCTGTGTGCAGCTTGGAAGCAGCTATAAATTAGTTACAAAATGACAAAGATGTCTCCTATGACTGACTGTTACGTGAGTTGAACACTATCAGAAATATCTAGCTCGTTGTTATATGTATCAAACATGATTTATTGTAAAACCTTTGCCATTAATAATTCCAATGTCAGAGAAAGGAAAAAAATTGCCGACGTTGTCCTTCAATCATTGACATTAACTAGCATGTTCGATATTTAGCTTGCTAATTAGCTGGATGATTAAAGTGGTTACTTAGAAAACTCATCTCTTAAAATAAGTTTTCTGTAGATGAGTTAGAGTCAAACAAATCTTCATTCCAAGCCCATGCAGGGAAGTTAGTGTTGGCTATATGAGAGCATTATAACCAGAAAAAAACTAGAAAGGCTACCCGAAGTAGCCTGAAGTAACATAGGCCTAAGTATAAATATTAGGCTACAGTATGACAACCCCCCCGCCCCATAGCCTCAAAAAATTCTGTGGGAAACACTGAAGTCACTCTGGATGAGAGCATCAGCTAAATGTCACATGCTATAACCCCCAACCCTCTAACAGCACTCTTATGCTAACTGGGTCCCATTATAGGCTGCTGGTGAAGCTGCACCTAATGTAGTATTGAGGGTATATAAGTTAGACTCACACAAATGTTTATTCTAAGCTCATGCAGGGAAATTCAAGTTGGCTGTGTGAGAGCATATAACCGGACAAAAAAAAATAGCTCGAAGTTGCCTAAGTATAAACATTACAGTATGACAAGCCCAACAGCCCCACAAAGCTGCACCTAATGTGGTACTGAGTGTGCACCTGAAGTGAAGGGGTTGATGGGCTTGGACACAATGCTGCCCTCGTTCTTCTTGAAGTTCTTCACCCGCTCCCTCTGTTCTGAGGTGGCCTCCAGGTGGTTTTCACTGCGCTGGGCCTTCTTCTGCTTCTCATAGGCCTAAAAGGGAAAGGGAGAACAGGTGTGTAGCTCTCCACAGCATTATTATGTAAACAGGAGCTTTCCCGTACCTCCTGAAATTCTGCTGAGGATAGCACAATAATGGTGTGGACTTGAAGTCTCAAAAACATGTGCTCTGATGTCTGCACCATCTGAGTTAAATAACTCTTCATTTATGTGAAGAACAGAAGAACAGTTCAAACCTTCATTTTTTTGGCAATTTCAGTTTTTTGGTGCAGGATGTACTCCAGGATGGCTTCTTTTTCGTACAGATATCCATCAGGGCTAGAGAGCGACAACAACACGCTTTTAGTCCAGAACCACAAGGGCTTATTCAAATAAAGTAGGCATGCATTCTGGATCAGCAGCTACAAGTTTCAACCACATTATAAACACAATTCTTTGGACTGAGCTGATTAAACCACAGAACACTAAAATACAGAAACAATAGGGCCTAATGTGTTTTAACATTTCTTTCCTTAGTGGTGATCCTGAACTTGTGATGTTTATACCAATGAGCTATAATTTAATTATGTTTAACAGCAGAACTTTTTTTTGGGAAACCTGTGGTGGAGGTTAGTTGTGACGTAAGTCTGTAGTGTAATGTAGCTACCAGTGCAGGCCTCCATGGGCTACACAGCAGAAGGACAATTAAAAGCGCAACAGAACATCTGTGATTTCATCCAGAATGTTTGGCTACTTTCTGGGAGATTATCAGCTTGTTCATAGTAACTGTTTATAAACTTATAGATTCAGGGCTTTTACATTACATTTACATTACATTACACTTAGCTCTTATCCAGAGCGACTTACAGATATTTACAGGGATTCAGTTCCAGTCCCTGGAGCAGTGTGGGCTTAGATGCCTTGCTCAAGGGCATCTCAACCATGGGTAGGGCGGGATTCGAACCGGCAACCTTCCAATTGCAAGACCAGCTCCCTAACCACTAGGCCACAGTTTACCACTTGCAGGTAGCAGTTGATCATCTGTATTTCCTGCTGTGGTATAGTACACTCTCATGGTGCTGGGGTTATGGTTGTGACTGGAGGTTGATTGCTTGTAAGGACATAAGGGCCGTGATCAGTTTTTGATTGTGAGGGTTCCTTCTCAGGGATATAAAGTATAAGGTCAACAGAATATCAGAAATCACTATTGATATACTCACGTAACAACAGGATCTCTGCAAGGCTGAAGTGAAAGGCAGCAACAGTCAAAATCCTTGATGGAGTCTTTCCCCAAGCGAACACTTTGGGTACCATACCCGGATGCAGCTAGAGATTATAGTAAGGATAAGCTCAACATGCATCATATGCATCACATAACCTGAAGTGGAAAATGGCTGCTTGCTACTGTAATGATGTCTGACAATGCAATAAGAGATAATGTCCAATATTTAGGCAGGCTCTGACAATAGTTTTCAATGTATCTGCAGACCAATGTTGACCTGTGTAAATTTAACATCCATCACTGTACCGTCATAAATAGTCAATACAATTACAATGTTCTATGTGTCTCAAAAACAATCATCTTCCAACAAGATATAATTACAGGCGGTTAACTCAAACCCGCCAACCCTTTCTCCTACTGTTTACTTAACCAGCTGGCACAACAGCACTGGATTACCTGTATCCTTCTTCTTCTCGTGATAGGTGTAAACAGCACCAGCTGTGCAGTTCTTCCCGTGACGAGTCATTGCGGTACAGTTTAAGAGACAACTACGAAACAAACAGACACTTTAAAAAGGCGAAGTATCTCCAAAGAAGTTATATGGGTGTAGGTAAACAATTGCGTGCTATGCTAGCTACCTAGCTAATTGAGCTTGTCATAAGCCTGCAGAGGAACTAACCAGTTAATGATACTAAAAGAAATCAGCAAGGTTTGACAAGTATTTTCTTACAATTTCTTCCTGTACAAATTGTCCCTTTTCTCACGACTTCAGCCGATTATCTACACCAGGGTTTACATGCGTTTCGCAGTTACATTTGCACAGACTGTGCAGTGCTAAAATGTCTTCCCCTGTGCACGTGTTATCTTGTATATGGTTCCGCTCTCTTTCAGTACCTCTCTCAAAGCACACATAGATTGCTGCTGAAATGCTGTGTTCTCCGTCTCTGTTGCCTGTCTTCTGTTGAGTTTTTTCTATGTCTAAATGAAATGTCCCTTTCTTAACAACAACATTGATTACAACAACGAATAGGATAGGATGGTAAGGAAAGGACAGAGAGTCAAAACTACACTGTTTAAATTATGTTTTAACTCCAAGGCAGACTTAAGATACCAGAGCCCAGCCTTTATGTGTCTATCTCCCAGTAAGCCCATACATTTTACATAGGCAGGACTCTACCATTTTAAATCGTTGGTGATGCATTAATTGTTCAGCACCTGACCCAGACTCCTCCGACTAGGCCCAGCATAAGGTTGCATAGGTTTTGGTAGCATTTTTCTTAACCATTGTAATGAGTTTCTCCGGATGTCCTCCATGGAAGGCTCTAAGAGTATCCTCTTGCTCTAAAGCATTTTTTGTGACATATGTGTACGCTCGTCATGCAATACATGCCTGCATTTGACCTAGATTCATGTCGACTGCCTGGTGCAATATTCTGAATGTTCGAACTAAAACATTATAATGTTTTTAAAAAATATGCGTAAATAGTGTAGTAAGTTATGATGTATTCCTAATTGGTAAGTAGTTTATCTCTGATGTATGTATGTATGTATGTATATATATATGTGTGTGTGTGTGTGTGTGTGTGTGTGTGTGTGTGTGTGTATGTATGTATGTATAAAGGCATGTAGGCCTATAACCTAGCTGTGCAACCAAGTAAAGACAAAATAAAAATATCTCACACATATATAAAATATTCCCCAAATTTTATTTTGTAGACCCCCGTTGTGTCCAAGCAACACAGACAAGAATTTGATTAGTTCTTTTATGTTAATAATATCTTACACGTGTCATTTATTTGAAACACAAATTTATAAAGGTATTATTCAATGACAATTTACAGTCGATGTGCTGGCCAAACTGTCTTGTCCAATGTCTTGCATCAAAAAAAGTGAAGAAAAAAGACAGAAAAATAACTTACTAATAATCATTAAAATACTGTATTGAAAATCTATGACAGTGAAATACTAACAATTCCTTGGTTGCAGTGTCTAAAGTTGGCCACATGGTGGCGACAGGGGCTTAGTTTTCACCATCCAAGACATCAGCCACGGTCCTGAAAGACACAAGATGGAGTCAGCATCAGATCCTTTTCCTTTTTTGTAGAGGTTATTTAATGTCAGAAACTTTTAGCATTAGCAAACAGTCTTACTGGTAGATTGATCCAGTCATAGTGTCAAGGAAACCGCCTGTGGATAGAAATGTATTTTAACACAGTTGTTTAAATATATCAAGCAAGGAAATCATAAAGTAAACTCAACCCAAACCAGAACACTGACATGAATTGAACCTGGTATACAATAGATCATTTTTCATCAGATTCTTTCATCAGATTTTTTCATCAGATTTCATCATACCTGGTTGACAGACAGCGTCACACACCGGGCACATGACACACAGGTTGCAGTCCTGCAGAGGTAGGACAAAGACATACAAGGACATTTCATACCCATCCTTACAGAACTCCATGAGTGTGACAGAGCCTCTTCATGTCTGGTGGACTTGTGGTAATGTGGTAACCCAATTACCAGAATGGACGCATTACAAAGTGCCTGGAGCATTTCAAGCACTTCCCTACACCATCGTCCATGTGATGGTAGGGTCTCTCTCAGCTGACTGACCAGTGCATCTGTCTGCAGTAGGCACATTAGTGTACGCCTAGTTATGGTGTCTGTCATCAGGCCACAGCTGAGCTATGGTGAGCCTTTAACTGTCTCTCAGAGGGCCAGGAGCTGGGAGCATAGCGTAGCTGTGCTTGGTTTGTTGTTTAGCATTTTGTTTGCCACACTTTATGTGTCTGATCATACAATTACCCACTAGTAACTCACTAGTGGTGTTACTACTGAATGTGTGTTGTGCGTTTTGTTCTGGTTTTGTATAGAGTGTTTTCTGTAAAAGCTGTTGTTTATTTATAAATAAAAATGCATTTGCGTATTCTGATGGTGTGGTGTGTGGTATATAGCGCATATAGCATAGATCATTTATTTTACAACTATGACTGTGCTGTGTCGTGCTGCAGGGGACTTACATCACAGTGTTCGCAGTGCTCATCATCATCATCTTCGTCACAAGGACACTTATCACACTCATCGCAGTGCTACAGGAACAAGCACCAAAAAAAAAAAAACACAAACAAACAAAACAAATATGAGCCTAAGAAAGTCACTCACTCACTGATGGAGAATAGGAGAAGGCAATATGGGAAGAAGACAAAGAGTCTGTGGGGAGGACTATGGGGTAGGTATGTGTGTTAAAGCAACACTAAGTAGTTTTTGTCTTCAGTCAACCTACAGGTTAGAAGCAGAATTGGCTCTCATTCGAACTATGAAGAGTCAGCCCGCTCCTCCAAACTTTCTTAGTGCGGTTATAGCCCATGTAGGGCGGCAAAGTGAATTCAGACGCGCCTTTCACCCAGTTACATGTTGATGAACCACTCAAAGGATTTTGGAAACATTATTTTAAGGTTAAAATACGACTTAGTGTTGCTTTAAGAACTTTTTTATTTTCAAAGACTCACTCACCTCACAGTGGCCACACAATGCACATACAGAGCCTTCGTGATATTCACCATCTGAAAAAGATGATGTTAGCATTCCCAGTATGACTTCGGCATGTATATGCATTACATGTTACAGTCCACTGTTGTGGGTGTACATCTGTGTGTGTGTGTGTGTGTGTGTGTGTGTGTGTGTGTGTGTGTCTGTCAAATTTTGTGTTTGTGTATTCATATGGCAGATTGCACTGTATGAAAAACAAATTATTGCACAAATGTCACACTAAATGTGTGACAAATATTGGTCATGGTGTCATCAGTGTATTAGTACCGATAGAACTCTTTCACCCATTTAGACTTAAAACAACACACCCATACATTCATGCCATCAAATACATGTTCTCTTGCTAGGTTACTTTCTCACTATCAGTCACTCAGAAGTTTAGAAAACACAGTCACACACAGGAAATGGCAACCATATAGAATGAGTGAGTGCATACACATTGTGTTTGCTGCACACTGTCATTTACACACACACACACACACACACACACACACACACACACACACACACACACACACACACACACACACACACACAGACACGCGCACGCACGCACACACACACACACGCACACGCACATGCACACGCACACATATACACATACATACAACACACAGTGACATTAAAGAAATACTAAACATCAGGTTGAAGTTTTCATTATTCTATGACATGAAATATCACTTTAATGTAGAACAATACTTTACCC
>CM050216.1:24273742-24286242 GCA_027475355.1 Coilia nasus
TTTATACACGCACACACACACCCACACACCCACGCACACGCTCTTGCAGACACACGGCAAGCAAGGGGGAGGAAAAAAAAGGAAAGGTAGAACAGGTGGTTCGAGATGAAAAAAGAACAGCAAAAGACTGTAGAGGTATTCCAAAGTCTAAGTCCACGAGCTTGTTCCCAACAAGAGAGACAGAGAAGATCCCACAGAAAAATCAGGTGTCTTGATTGCCCCACGCACAAGCAAGCGGAAAAAAAAACGCTGTTCCCTCTCGGCACAGATTTAACGTATTAAGACTAAAGAAGAGCGGGGTGGCGGGCTAGGCTGTGGCTGTGGCACTGACCACACTAGTGGGACACAGACAGAGAGAGCGACAAACCCGGGGTAAGATGAGAAGTAGGGGGGGCAGTTTAGCTGAGTGACAGGGGCAAATGCTGGAAGCCGTGCTTGGTGCTACCGTCCATAAGTTTGCCCGGCTGGGAGGGAGGAGTTGGGGTGGCATGCGTTTTTGAGGGTGGGTGCGGGGGGCAGAACGGCATACGTTGCCGGCTTTTCCGCCGTCATCAAATGTTGGGGTTTAACTTTAGAGGGGGGGGTGGTTGAGCGGGCAGGACGAGGAGATGATGACCATATATCGTGAAGCAAGGGGAGGAGGAAAGGAGAAGTGGCAAAGCACTGGGACAGACGATGTCGGGAGATTGAAGGGGGGGTGTGTGTAAGGAGAATTTTATAAGTGATATCAGCAATGTGAACCGTCCAACTCTAACAGACACTCACAAGATATACGCACACGTATGTACGTACGTATGGGCCTGGTTACACTCAGACGATTTTCCGATTGTGAAAAATCCTTGGGACACGTCGACTTTGACATGTTGTCCGAAGGCTTCTGACACCCCTGTCCCTGATATTCCAGTGTCAACAAGAGTCTCCATGAGCTTCAAAGTATTCGCCACTATGTCTGTCCCACTCAGTTACACACACACACTCACACACACGAAGAAACAGCAGGCCTTTCATCATACCCCCTCTAACAAACACACACAGATGTTAATCGGCGCTCGCACTCTTAACATTTTGGAACAGTGATCTCCACGACCTGGTCTTGGCACCCATAGCCTGTCAGTCTGCAAATAGTGGCTGAGAGAAGGCGGTGTGTGTGTGTAGTGTGTGTGTGTGTGTGCATATGTGGTGTGTATGTACGAGGTGGGGGGGGAGGGTGTGTCTGTCAGAATCTCTATTTAAAACCCTCCGCTCACTGTGTCAGTGTAATGTGACCTCTGCTTGCTCAGTGCGCCCACAACACCCCCTACCCCACACCACCCCCACCCCCACCCCCTTACCCCTCTGCAGCCCCCCCCCCCCCCCCCCCCCGTGCATCCGTCTCCACACATCAGGGGCAACCAGTGGCCTCCTACCCAACAGCCAGCACAAACACCAGGGCTCGGGGTTTCACAACCGACACCGGGGACACAAAACACACTTCTGACAAACACCTGATCAACCAGGAGGGAAAAGTGTGTGTGTGTGTGTGTGTAAGACAGAGTGTGTGAAAGAGAAAAAGAAAAAAGGAAGACAGAGTGAGAGCCAGTGTGGGCAGTGGTGACAATGAGAAGAGTGGGAAAGGGAGTGTTGGAGAGAAAGAGCAATGTCGCTGAAAGAGGATATGGATGAAGCCATGCCTCTGAAATATCATTTTTCCCTCTCCATGTTAAAGTCGGATTGCTCAGAGATTAAACAAGGAAAGCCTTGTGGGGTCAGGCTGACGTGCCCAATCCATACACGAAACATCCTCAGATTTCTGAAACTCAGGAACTTTTTCATTCCAAAAATAAAGGTGTCACCTCAGCACTCTACCTAAAAAAAAGTTGCTTGTGGTTCAAGACCTTAATAAAGGAGGCTAATTTTGAGACACAGATAATGATAAATCCAAAGTGACACCTCTTCTTCCTAGACTGGTTAGTGCTGGTGAGTTATAGCTCATTAAATGGCCAAACAGCACTGGTAAGTAGGCCTGATTCTTTAGCTCAGAGTTCAGGTTGCTTAAGGCCACTGATCGAGACTTGTCAGGTTCTACATTTCACCCTAGAATAGAGGGTTGTCATAAGAGTCAATGAGTCAGCCAAAAAGCCCACCAACACCAAAACATCCAAAGCCACCCAGAAACGAGAAACTAAGTAAATCTCTCCCCACATAAAATACACATTTAATGGAATTCAATCTGGAGTCGGGTAGCTCTTCCAGAGATGCCCGAGACTGACCACGAACAGCCCTGATTGTCCGTCTTGCTTCGCCCTGATCCCCCAGGCTGTTGAAGTTCCCCTCTCCTATAACAACTTGATCCTGGTCCACAGCACTCTCTAGCCATGTATGGGACGCTGCGGGATGGGAATACTGCCAGCCAGTGAATGAAGGAATCCAGGGAGTGAGAGGGAGAGGGAGAGAGAGGGGAGGAATGGCCGAGCGAGCGAGCGAGCGAGCGAGCGGTAAGGTGAGGCAGGGCGAAGGCAGGGCACAGCAAGGAGCAGACGAGAGGGGCCAGAGTCAGCCAAGACTCAGAAGTAGGCCAAGTAGGTTTCATGCTCTAAAGTCGACCGGCCCTTCCTTTTTAACCTAGCCTTACCCTTAGTAACAATTAGTAATAAGTCATTAATTAGATAATGATATTGATAGAGGGTTTTGGTATTATCATTAATGACCTAAATTCAAAAACGCCTAAATCTCAAACACAAACTTAATTCCAAAGACACTGCATAAAATAGAGTTTTAGCATTTTTCACAATAGGTATACAAATTTGGGATTATTAAATTGTATGTTCAAAAATCATGACAACACAATAAAGTGTTTGCTTCAAAATATGAAGTTTATTGGCAAAGCAGCTTACATAGATCCAGTCCAATCTTCCTCAACAGACATTCTGACCTTTTGTCCATTACAAATATGCATATAGTCCACTGTCTGTCGGACACAATTTCATCTCGATAAAAAAATAAATGACTCCATAATATATAGTAGAAATCATACTATATTTAGTATGAAGTCATAGTGTAAATGTAAGCTGTTTTGTAATAAACCTCTTTATGAAACAAAAAGGAAAACAACAAGTTTATTTTAGTGTAAAAAACAATGTGCAAGTTAATCTACAGTAGAATGAGGTGAAAGCATCATACCCTGATTTAGCCAAGTACACTGGTATTTCAAACATGAAACCCTGTACAAGACAGACTGAAGCGCATGTCCGAAACACAGTATAATATGCTGCCAAACCTCAAGTGACTTGAGTGAGTTGTGGTCTTACAACTGTAGTCGTTTTGCCCATTTGAAACTTGCTGGCCAGAGTAATACATAGTGCAGACAGTGATAATATGCATACCTATGCAAGAGGTGGGTGTTAAATTACACCTGAGGTCGGGCAATGATGTAAGGCAAATGCTCACGCTCTAATAAAAAATTAGGTGCAAACAAATGCATCTGCTCACAGCTGGATGGGAGATCATATCCACAGTACCCCAACACAGTAGCATGGAGAGTAAAAATGTTCCCTGTCCAACCAGCAAAAAAGTGGAAGGTAACACTTCAGAATAGCTGCTCCCTGTAAATCATGTATAAATGTATTTAGAACTCTTAATTATCACTTTGTTCACATACATTCACACATGATTTATAGGTATAAAGTTATTCTGAAGTGTTACCAAGTGGAAATGTCAGAACCCTTTGGTGTCACAAACTGTAAGCCCTCATTGAACTGGAAACCCTCATTGTGGTTCGAAGACCACAATGGTCATTGAACCTGTCCATCCATTCATACATTTGTAAGTCTCCTAAAAAAAATCCACTCATCGTCTGTACGTCTGTCTGTCCATCAGCCTGCCTGTCTGTCCATCTGTCTGTGTACCCCTCTGTCTCTATCTCTGTCTCCTCCTCGGTCTTCATCAGCTGCTGGGCGAGGCGGGAGAGCTGAAGGTTGAATCTGGGGCATCAGGGGAGACAGAGAGAGAGAGAGAGAGAGAGAGAGAGAGAGAGAGAGAGAGAGAGAGAGAGAGGAGACAGAACTGTGAGACTCCAGAAGACTGCACCTGTTACATGGGCACAGGGAGCATCAGGCGGTGAGGCTGGCTACCATACTCTACGTAAACCTACCTCTATATTTTTACACACACTGACAGTCATACTCTGCATAAACCTACCTATATTTTTTACGCACATGCTATCAGTGCAGGGAAAGGTGAGCACTTCACCACAGCTATGCGTGCCTCCTAGGAAGTCACCCCAAAGGCATTCAACTTTACAGTTTAATAGAAACATTTATAAGGTAGTAAATACTCGCCTAAGTTCATATATCTCAAATCCTGGCACCCTATTTGTCATTTCAGACTGCAGTTAACTAATGTGTGTTTGGTCAGTAGACACAATACATATTTTATTCTAGGTTACAGGTACCTGTGTGCATTAAATTTAAATTATTACAGTCTGTCTCGTGCTGGATAGATATTGGATATATATACTTATGCAAGGGTGTTCGGACAGCATGCTTTCAATTAGCAGCCATAAGTGCAATGCAGCTCTTCATTCTGTCAAGCGCTCACTAGTTCAGCATTACATAAATACATATGAGCTATATTAGGAAAAACCTAGCTATGCCATAGAGATAGAAGTAAGGAGAGGAGAGAGAGAGAGAGAGAGAGAGAGAGAGAGAGAGAGAGAGAGAGAGAGAGAGAGGGGACTGTACCTCTTCGTGTGGGGGGAGGGCATGGTGGTTTTATCAGGTTACTCTGGGACAGTGAATCCGCCATCCAAGAGAGAACGTTGGAGCAGTACTCCAGCTGAGAGAGAGAGAGAGAGAGAGAGAGAGAGAGAGAGAGAGAGAGAGAGAGAGAGAGAGAGAGAGACAGAGACAGAGACAGAGACAGAGAGAGACAGAGTGTACATGAGTGTGAACTTGATGGATCGTCTCTGCTCTATGCTGAGCCTGCACTTAAAACAGCTGCATCTCCAAATGAAGAGACACCCATCATCTCTCAAACACACACACACACACACACACACACACACACACACACACACACACACACACACACACACACACACACACACCACACACACACCCTTCATACAAGACAGTCAGACTGATCTCCCCAGTTGAGGTCAGTGGAAGCTAAGCCACGTGTGGCTGGGTGGCACATGGGTGGGGAGAGGAGAGGAGAGGAGGGGAAGGGGGGGGGGGGGGGGCACACCCTAAACTAACCTCTGACTCCAGCTTTCTCAGCCTGCGGTCGTGGTCTCGGATCTCCGCCATTTGCTTCAGCACGCTATCCACCCTTCAGGCAGGCAGACAACACAGAGAGCACTCATCAGTCCTCCCCCCGAGCATGATCACCACACACACACGCACACACATGCACACACACTCACACACCCAGACAGTACTCCTCCAGACACACACACACACACACACACACACATACATACACACTCACACACCCAGACAGTACTCCTCCACACACACACTCACACACTCCTCACACACACACAGAGAAGCCCAGGCAAGCCCGTGTGCTTGGGTACAGTGGGAATCCCATTCCATTGGCCTACATATAAAACATGCACTGGTTACCAAACAAGCTGTCCTGGCTGTGTAGCCCTCTCCCAACACTTGAGCCCCGACTATAAAACACAGAGGTCATGGGTGCACATCTTGTGAAGCGAGACTACTTATACGATACTAATACGTAAGGCATGCAGGCCCTTCCTTATTCTAAGACCAGCACACAGCACAACTGTCCAAAGTATGCACAAGTCTACAAAATAAGGGGATGGAAATAACTACAGGCCTCAAGAGTGGAAGAATACTAAACCAGAGAGAAAGGGGACAAAGTTCCCTTGGGATGGAAATTCGCACCAGCCACCAGCCAAATGCTGGTAAAACACTATAAAAGCGACTGGTAGATTTCAGACACAAAATAATAATGAGTGGCTGGTTAATTTTACATGTATTTTTCTAAGTGGCTGAATTAAATGTTCACATTTAATTTCCACTCCTGGGACAAGCCCATCATAATAAGTTACTACAGTTACTGTGTGAGTGTGACAGAGCGCAACGCCTCTGCCACTTTAAACAGCGGTTTCCCCCGCTCTGCTTGTTAAATGAACCACAGTGGCAACGGACATTAAAAAGACAATCGGGGTTGTATGTGTGGGGCCTATGTTTGCTGTGGGTTTGTAACTGTTTAATTATGTGCGATATGGGTATGTTGCACCCTGCACGTGTTGTTTGATGAACAATGACTGTTTGAGAACCCGAGCAAAAGACGCTACACCAGACGGGTTTAATTGCATGTAGATGTTTATTCACTGTTATGGTAAATTACAGCATGGTAAAGGTTCTTTACGTGCGCACAATTAACATCAGAATCCTTTAATGCTCAAGTTTAACATCGGGAGTAAATGTTTGTAGCCATCTTACCTGTGGTAGTCTTCGGAGGGCGGGATCAAACCAGAGTGTTGATCAGACAGCAGTTTTATAGGTTACATCCGCGGTGCGCGGCAAAGTAGGTCATTCAATGGACTGATTTTTCTAAAAACATTGTTGAAGTGTTTGTTGTGACATGTACGATCTGTCAAGTGTTAAAATTCAGGAAAGGATGTGGGGAAAATGTTTTAAAATGTGAAATCATGTCTAGATGCGTTGATTGATTTTAGTAGCAATGTGACCGTGACGCTGTTCTATAAATGCGCGCTGCGCAGCTCATTTGAAAAACTGTCTCTGCAACGAGAGGACGCGTTATTCGCTTTGTGCAGGTCTGTGACTGAGTGAGTACAACCGCTTAGTTCCGTGGGCTTTCTTGACCCTGTGTTTTTTTTTTTTTGTCTTTTCATCAGTGTTTTGTTTGTCATTTTTAAAACATTTGCCGGTTAAAAATAAACTAGAATATTTTTGCAAATATATTTCCCTGTCTTCTGCTCATCATTTTGGCTGACTACTCCATCTGCTCGGCACACTCTATTACAGTGAGTGTGATGGAGAGGAGAGGTAGCCTACTGACCATCATAAGTTACTACAGTTATTGTGTGAGTGTGATGAAGAGGAGAGGTGCTGATCATCATAAGTTACTACAGTTACTGTGTGAGTGTGATGGTGAGGAGAGGTAGCCTACTGATCATCATAAGTTACTACAGTTATTGTGTGAGTGTGATGGAGAGGAGAGGTAGCCTACTGATCATCATAAGTTACTACAGTTATTGTGTGAGTGTGATGGTGAGGAGAGGTAGCCTACTGATCATCATAAGTTACTACAGTTATTGTGTGAGTGTGATGGTGAGGAGAGGTGCTGATCATCATAAGTTACTACAGTTACTGTGTGAGTGTGATGGTGAGGAGAGGTAGCCTACTGATCATCATAAGTTACTACAGTTATTGTGTGAGTGTGATGGAGAGGAGAGGTGCTGATCATCATAAGTTACTACAGTTACTGTGTGAGTGTGATGGTGAGGAGAGGTAGCCTACTGACCATAATAAGTTACTACAGTTATTGTGTGAGTGTGATGGTGAGGAGAGGTAGCCTACTGACTTGCTGGACGTGCGTTTGAGTCTCTCCGTGTCGCTGTTGCGCTGCCTCTTGCTCTGCATGGAAAGAAGGTTCTCCTTCTGAATGGACTCCCACGTGTTCAGCTGGCTGGCCTTTCTTCCCCGGATCTCCAGGACTGTACAGAAAGGGGGGGGGGGGGGAGTAGAATGGAGAAAAAAATGTTAATTTGGGCCTTGTGTGTTATGCTGGTAAACCAGCCCCTCGTACTTCATTTCATTTTGTACAGAGGGTCTGGAACAGAGACCATCAGAAACGATTTGTTGGAGGTGTGGACTCTGCTGAAGTTTAAAAAAAGTGCCTCTGCCTTTACCCAATCGCTAACGCCTGGCCGCCATATGCAATTAGCCTACCTACGCACTACAATTCAAATGTAGCACACAAGGTCAACGTCACGGCTAACGAACACACCCTCTGTTCGCTGATTGGATCTGATCTGATCTGATTCGCACTTGATAAAATGACCCTCAAGAGATTCCGGTCCAGACCCTCTGTACAACATGAAATGAAGTACGAGGGGCGGGTTTACCAGGCTACTTGTGTGTGCTAGCAGCAGTAGTAAGTCCTTGGTAATTAAATGGGACAACCTGTAGACTGTATGGGGGCAACACAGTGACCCAAACTTTAAGAGGATAGTGTTGGTGAAAAAGAAAAGAAATTCTTTATTTTTTTAGAACATTTGTTTGTTTTTTCTTTCTTAGAAGTCCATATTGATAGCATTCACACAGTGCTGACAACCTGGTACTGGCAGAGTAGCCTAATCACTGGCACAATGGCAGTAAGCACGTGCATGCCATGTTTAAAGGATCATTTTCTAACTCCTTTAGAGTTGAACAGCTGAGTTTTACCGTTTTTAAATAGTTTCAGGTCTGATCTTCGGATCTGGCGGTAGAACTTTAGCTATTAGCTTAGCTTAAATCACTGAATCAGATTAGCATGTTGCTGTCACTGCTAACATCTCAGTCTGATCATTTTCTTAAACTTTTGGGAGCTGTGAGGAATGCTGCATTATGTTTGACTGACAACACTGCGCTATACATTTTCCAGAGGAACTGCAGTGCAACAGTTTAGGTTCAGTAAAGCTAAAGCAAAAGCAACCTTTTTTTTTGCAAAAACACTAAGAATACATTTTCAAGTCAACCAGTGTTTTAAAAAAGAAGTTTGTTCAGAGATGGTTTTGATGTGGCATAATTACAAAATATGACGTTGATGTGATATACTGATTAACAAGGACATGCCAATCTACTACTGCTGGGAGGCGCTGTGGCATAGTTGGCTACAGGGCCCGTACCATAAATGGCCAAGTGCCCATGGGGATCCAGATCTGAATCTGTTCTGTGCTCATTTTTCCATCCCACCCCTCTGTCTCTCACTAATTTCCAGTCTTATTTTGCTATCCTGTCAAATCAATGCAAAAGGCCTAAAAAATATACTTTTGAAAATCTGCTGCTGCTTTGTAAAAAGGTTGTCGATGTATATTCGATTTAATACCTAGCAAATATTAGCTATATAGTTGGCCCATATGCGCAAGCAGACCCTATGAACAGACGCTTTGAGGACTCAACATGGGCCCAAACTTTGGGTACGCTCACGACAGACCAGTTTATCACTGAACCCTGAGCGTTAAGCCTAGAACACTGGTCTCACCGAAGTGGCCCATTTTGACAGAGGGCACCTGGCGGATCTTCCTCTTGATGAAGAGGTGGATGTGAGAGATGATGATGAAGGGCGGGGCCAGGCAGGGCCGGGAGTGGTACTCCACCAGCAGCTTGTAGCGCTGGAACTTCCAGTGAATGTCGCCACGCTCCTGGACTTTACTGAAGGTGTAGCTGTAGGGCACACACACGCACGCGCACGCACGCGCACACACACACACAGGCATGCGTAAACATACACACACACACACACACAGGCATGCGGAAACACACACACACACACACACACACACACCACACACACACACACACACACACACACAGGCATGCAGAAACATACACATATGCACACACACACACACACACAGGCATGCGGTAACACACACACACACACACACACACACACACACACACACACACACACACACACACAGGCATGCAGAAACATACACATATGCACACACACACACACACACACAGGCATGCGGTAACATACACACACACACACACACACACACACACACACACACACACACACACACACACACACACACACACACACACACACACACACACAGGCATGTGGAAACATACACACATGCACACACACAATGCAAAGATATATGAATTGAAGCACTGGATTTACTGATAACTGATTTCGGAAATCATAAATAGGGGGGGGTCAACTGAAGTAAATTCTTTCCCCTCTGTGAGAAATCTGCCCAGGCTGGTGAGTGAGCTGTAAGCATGCCCTACCTGAACATGGCAATGAGCAGGTTGACCAGCAGGATGTTGGTGACCAGCAGGTAGATGGACAGCAGGGTGAGCACCAGCCAGCTGGTGTCGGCCTGGCGACACGGCTCAATGCCATTCTCGATCAGAGTTTCATTCTCTGTGCAGCTCCCTGGCTCGTCTGAGTATTTTTCAGCTGGATGGGTCAAGAAGGGGGGGCAGAGGGAGGGAGAGAGAAAATGCAGCAAAGAAAGAAATGTGAACCTTTCAGTGTGTAGGTTTTTGAGCATGCTATAAAAAAGAATGTACTCTACAACAACATAAGACTATGAAAAAGAAAACATTTTCTACAATTGCACTTGTTTTATTGTAAAGACAACTCAACTCAAACTCAAATTTGATTTTGAATAGACTTTATGTATGTTCCCTGCAAGTCAGAAAATTGTTGTAGGTGAAATACTGGAATCTTATGAAAGTGTGGTACATGACGTATTTTAGAAGCAATTTTAGAAATGCCTTTACATTCCAATAGTAATGGCTACACTAGACTCACTACAAATTGTCTCTGACACCCATAGTGCTATAAACAACACGTCCTATCATTTTGTAAGGATGTCAGAGAGTGACTGAGGGCTTTCCTGCTTTCTAAGTCCTGGTGGGCATACACTGCTCAGAGGTGCGTGAATGGTTTTAAAAACAAATTTACTTCCAATACTTCTTTCCATTGTTGTTTTTTCATTCATTTTGCAGTGGCCTCTAGTGTTTGTGAATGCCCTGTGAGCTGGTTTTGGTGAAAAAAAAATGCTTTAGTGCTCCTGTTTTAGGCTTTTCTAGTTTGGTGGGGGAGATGGAGCAGGCAGAATGACAGGTTCTCGGCTATGCTAGTCACAGGCTACAATCATTCAAAGCCCATTCGGTCATGGCACACCATATTTAAACGTTTTAAACAAACACATCTACTCACCTATATTTTGCTAGGTGAATGTGTGCTGGACTGAGACTCCTCCAGTAATCACAACTATGGTATGACTTTTTCTAATTAACAAACTTATGTCACTTCGTTTGCTCTTTTTTCATTCGCTCATTTTCCACCTATTTTTGTTCTGTCATTGACTAATGGAGGCTATCGGCGTAGAAGAACATTTTCATGTGCAGCATGCATATGCAACTAGAAGTAACCTAACGTATTTCAAAAAGAGCAAGTACTAAATGGTTTATCTGGGAATGACACCTTTAAAGGAGAACTTCGGTGTAAAATGAAAAATGGCATGCTAAAACATCGTACCGAGTTGGTATGTGTACTGAGGAGCAAAATTGATTTAGCCTGTTGCATTCAGAGTTTAACTATTTTTTATAGTTTGACCCAGAAGGCTAACAATGGAAGTGGTAGGTACCCTTAGACGAAGCATGACGACTACGCTATTTTTAAACCATTAAAACAGCTCGAAGAAACTCCACATTCCATTGGTAGTACAACAAAGGCTCTGGCATTCAAAACGAACCACTGAGAATATTGTAAATGTACACAACGATTATTGAAAAGCTGTTCTTACATGCAGTCGTTTGCAGTTGTTTCTCGTTGCCGCCATGATGAAAGTCCAAACAAGTTGATTGTACTACCTCTCCTCCTATTCTTCCTGCTGGTTCGTGTTCGTCAATTGACCTGTGCAGACTTTCATCATGGCGGCGACGAGAAGCTACAGCAAGGTACTGCTTGTCAAAACTGTTTTATTAATAAATGTTGTGTACACTTAGTTCTCAGTGCCTCGTTTTTAATGCCAGGGCCTTTGTTGTACTACCGATGGAGTGTGGAGTTTCTTCGAGCTGTTTTAATGGTTAAAAAATAGCGTAGCCGTCATGCTTTGTCTAAGGGCACCTACCACTTCCATTGTTAGCCTTCTGGGACAAACAATAAAAAATAGTTAAACTCTGAATGCAACAGGCTAAATCAATTTTGCTCCTCCGTACACATACCAACTCGGTATGATGTTTTAACATGCCAATTTTCATTTTACCCCGAAGTTCTCCTTTAAGTAAATACCTCTATTTCTGTTATGAGTCTAAATACTACAGAAATCATGTTTACTGACCGTCTAATTCATTCAGTGCAACCTGTCCATAAATGTGTAGGTATGGTCGGTAGAAAACCCTACGAAATATCCATTCAGGACGGGAATCAAAATTGTATATAAGGGCCTGATTGGCTACACCATATGCCATCAGCCAAATCCCCAGGAAAAACAGGAAGAAGAACACGTCCTTTACCTGTAAAAAAAATAAATAAGAGAAGTGATAAATAGATGAAATATAATGAGGTAATTACATTACTGGTACATTACGATGACAAAAGTCATGTTACAAACTGCTTGACAGAGATGTTATAGTCACAATGTCTCCATTGACATGGCCCCTATGCAGTGCCAACAGTCTGAAGGCTGTCGGGGACCATCCCTTTTGCATATGCACAAAATGATACATTTGGACCAATTACAATGGGATAAACCTCACCATTTTGCCAACTATGATGATCTTTGGGCCCAG
>CM050216.1:24288742-24333742 GCA_027475355.1 Coilia nasus
ATGTGCCAAGTTCTCAAAGCGATGGGCAAGCTCCTTCATGGCCAGCTTTGACTCGGTCTCTGTCTCCATCTTAGACAACTCCCTCAGCATCTTACAGCCACTCAGAGCACTCAGCACAGACTCTCCTGCCTGAGAGAGAGAGAGAGAGAGAGAGAGAGAGAGAGAGAGAGAGAGAGAGAGAGAGAGAAAGAAAGTAGAGAAAGAGAGAAAAAGGGACAGTGAGTGACACAGACAGACAGAGAAAGACAGATAGTGATTGAATAAAATTAACAGGGTATCATACACTTTAATAGCCTGGTAAACCCGCCCCTCGTACTTCACTTCATTTTGTACAGAGGGTCTGGACCGGAATCTCTTGAGGGTCATTTAGCGAGTCCCAGCAAGACCGATCCAATCAGCGAACAGAGGGTGTGTTCGTTAGCCGTGACGTTGACCTTGTGTGCTACATTTGAATTGTAGTGCATAGGTAGGCTAATTGCATACGTGACAACCAGGCGTTAGCGATTGGGTAAAGGCAGAGGCACTGTTTTTTAAAACTTCAGCAGAGTCGACACCTCCAAGAAATCGTTTCTGACGGTGTCTGTTCCAGACCCTCTGTACAAAATCAAATGAAGTACGAGGGGCTGGTTTACCAGGCTAACACACTAGGATGTGCTAGGCACTAGGCACTAGGATGTGGTATGTGAGAGAGTGTGGATGTGAGCTGAGAGGGCGCCCGTACCATCTGCCAGAAGAAGATGGCCATCTCACTGCGGTTCTGCAGCACGGCCCAGATGAAGAGGGAGGCCCAGGGAGACAGGCAGCACTGCTCTTTATATGGAGACTCCCCCAGCAGCAGCTTGGTCATTTGCTGAAGGTGACAAATGTGCAATGGAACAACAGAGACAGACGAGGTAAACACAGAGGTAGACAGTCAGATAAATATACTCCACCAGGTCAAATATAAGATAATACCTTCATCATAATGTGATGGAGTGACCATCACTAGAGTTGTGGGTGTGCTCTGACTACCATCCCAACAAGCCTGGCTCTTTGGTATTGCGGTCAGAGCCGGGTGGGGTGACTTCTCCTCCTCTTCGCTACACTCGGATACAGTACTAGGATGTGGATGGTCACCTTCTTGTGTGCACTGACTTATATTTTGATTACACAGGCTTTTGTCAACTTTACCAATATTTGAGAATATCTAAGGTCTGAGGTCAACCCCCTTACAGCAGCAGCAAAACCATAACTGGCCAGTTATTATTTCCTTGACTTGAACACAGAACTGTTTGCATGCCACTTGCTGACTGTCTGAATGTTATTCTGATCTAAGAGCCCTATTCATCCACATTGCTCTTAGTTACACATGGTAATGAACAGGCTGAGTTATACCTTCAATGCTTTTCTGTTGCTGGTGCCATGATCCAAACCCAGGGGGCCAAAGTAGAAGGGCTGGCAAACATCTCCCAGTAGGTCCCACAGCACCCGTGACACCTAAGGCAAAGGTTGGAAAGTTCACAAACAACAAGAAATTCTTCAGTCATGTTTCAGTCATGAATAAAAAGGCACCTGCACAAAATAAGACATGAATCATTGCAGATTTTAGGTCATGAGTCCTCCAGGTCCTCATACTGAAAGATAGAGGAGGAGGCAAAGGTGAAAGGATCAGTGGAAGGTTTACAAAACAGTGTTTCTTAACCCTTAGGGCCTTAACCAAAATTTGGGTTGCAGGATGTTTTGAAAAGGTCATGAGGTCCCTATTATTGCTCTGGAAATTAATGTTAATTATTTATTATTGGGTTGCGACTAAGCTGGTATATGAACATTTGGGGTCGTGGCGCAAAAACGATTAAAGACTACTGGTTTAAAAAAAAAGCTGGAGGCATTGGCTCATGAATAAAAAGACACCTCCACAAAATAAGACTTGAATCATTGCAGATTCTACGGACTAACACCAGGCTAACACCCGTCAGTAGTCAGGACTCAGCACAGCTGAGCATTTTGTGGAGATCTGTGCACCCTACATCCTTTGGTATTGCACAAACTGACACACACAGTTGCTCTGATCATAAAGGTAATGCCACCCATGACATTAGAGTCAAACCTGTGTAATGCAGGTATATCACTTTTTACATCATTTAATACATACTTGCAAGCCCGATTTGTTGTGAGTGCATTTGTTCCGGACTTTCCGCAACCCAACCTTGACCCCCTCACCTCGTAGAGGCTGAGCGCTCTGGCTGGGTCAGAGTCGTTGATGGGGTGGCTGATGGGACTCTTCAGGGGGGTGCGGTCCTCAGGGGCGGACGCGGGGGCCATGTTGGAGGCCAGGCCCTGCCGCTCATTCAGCTTGCGCTGCAGCAGGGCGTAGACCAGCGAGCTGTCGGACAGCCTGTTGTACAGGCTCTCCAGCCGCCGGTTGGTCAGGTAGTCCAGGATGTTCAGGCCGTTCTCTGTGAACAGGCGCACGAACTCGGGCTTGTCGTTCACCAGCGCGTCCGTCATGGAGTCCTCCAGGTCCTCATACTGGAAGATAGAGGAGGAGGCAAAGGTGAAAGGATCAGTGGAAGGTTTACAAAACAGTGTTTCTTAACCTTTAGGGACTTAAACCAAAATTTGGGTTGCAGGATGTTTTGAAAAGGTCATGAGGTCCCTATTATTGCTCTGATAATTAATGCTAATTATTTATTATTTGGTTGCGACTAAGCTGGTATATGCAGTCGTGGCTGGTTTAAAAAAAAAAAAAAAGCTGGATGTATTGGCTGACAGGGCCACAGTGGTCATACACGCACCCGCCACTGGATGTCGCCATTGAAGAGCTCACTCTTGGCGATATCCACTCTGTTCCAGGCCACAGCCAGCTTCAGCTCCTCAATGTTCACACTGGCATCACTGGACACGCGCTTGCTGGCTAAATACCATGTCATAAACACATTGAAAGAGTATTATTGGATGCAAAACAAATATTTACAGCCACATTTACTGTTTGTTTCCTGTTGATTTTTTCCCACTCTCTTCCCTCTTAAAGGAGAACTTCGGTGTAAAATGAAAATGGTATGTGTACTGGGGAGCAAAATTGATTTAGCCTGTTGTATTCAGAGTTTAACTATTTTTTAGCGTTTGTCCCAGAAGGCTAACAATGGAAGTGGTAGGTGCCCTCAGATGAAGCATGACGACTATGCTATTTTTAAACCATTAAAACAGCTCGAAGAAACTCCACATTCCATCGGTAGTATAACACAGGTCCTGACATTAAAAACGAGGCACTGAGAACTTTGTAAGTGTACACAACATTTATTAATAAAATAGTTTTGACAGGCAGTACCTTGCTGTAGTTTCTTGTGGCCGCCATGATGAAAGTCCGCACAAGTTGATTGAGGAACACGAACCAGCAGGAAGAATAGGAGAAGAGGTAGTACAATCGACTTGTTTCGACTTTCATCATGGCAGCGACGAGAAACTACAGCAAGGTACTGCCTGTCAAAACTATTTTATTAATAAATGTTGTGTACACTTACAAAGTTCTCAGTGCCTCGTTTTTAATGGCAGGACCTGTGTTATACTACCGATGGAGTGTGGAGTTTCTTCGAGCTGTTTTAATGGTTTAAAAATAGCGTAGTCGTCATGCTTCATCTGAGGGCACCTACCACTTCTATTGTTAGCCTTCTGGGACAAACGCTAAAAAAGTTAAACTCTGAATGCAACAGGCTAAATCAATTTTGCTCCTTAGTACACATACCAACTCAGTATGATGTTTTAACATGCCAATTTTCATTTTACACCGAAGTTCTCCTTTAACCTCTATTGGTCAGTACATTTTAAATTGTTTCCTCTGACATCTGAGTCCATCCTTTGGCTGTGTTTATGTCCCCTACCTCCGCACACATGTACACATCCTCTCTCTTCTTCTCTCATCATTTTCTCTACCACCCATTTCCTCTTCCTCCCTCTCGCATCACTTTCTCGGTTTCTTTCATTTTAAGGTCTTAAGGCTTCATGATTATAATGGTTATTGAATATAGTCATTCCATGGTCATTGCATTTATAATGATTACAGTCATTCTTTGTTTCTCTTTATTTCTTCTTTTTTCTACCATCCTGATTCTCACTAGAAAGGCTGCAGAAAACAGCAGGCACTATACCTCTGACCAAGGCTTTCAGCAGGACTGTGTCAAAGTCATCCGCCCCTTCTTGCTCCCCATTGAATACCGTGATCAGGTCACTGTTCTGGAAAATACTGAGAGCCTACGGGGAGAGAAACAGGAGGAAGACACAGAGAGAGGAGACAAAATGGTAGACAAGGTCCAGAAAAATGAGTCACAAGTAATGTGAGGATGCTTGAAGCAATTAAGTTCATACACTGACAAGCTGTAGGGGTATGTGTGTTAACCTTACCCGGTTCACTAGTTATTTAAAATTAATATTAAAATTAAAATGTTACTAAAGTGCTTTTCAAGTTCATACACTGACACGCTGCAAGGGTGTGTGTGTGTGTGTCTGACCTGGTCCACTAGTTTCTCTAGGTCTGCTTCGCTGGGGAAGACCCTTCGGATGCGCTCTCGCACGCGCACCCTCTGCTCCACACTGGGGCCCTCCTTGTCAGCAGGGGACGAGGTGGGGCTCTGGGGCATCGTGGACAGCTCAACCAGCTCACAGATGAGGTCGGCCGCAGGCCCGGAACCCTTCAGAACCAGCCATGGGGTGGCCTTACGCAGAGACAGATCCACCCTCTGTGCAGGAGACAGACATTGCAGTGAGGATCACATCTCAAGTTGCATGATATATCCAGTCCAAACTATGGTCAGACACCGGAGTGCCTTCGCCCTCAGACTTCTCCAACTCCACTGTCGTGGGGACAGATACAGGAAATATTTTCTGCCATATGCCATCACACTTTATAATGACATCTATATCGCTGGTGAAGAGACAACTAATCCCTCCTCACACTTTGAGTGGTACTAAGTTCATTGTCCACTGCAAGTGTTCACTGTGCCTTACCCACTGTGTCTTACCCTGCCTTACAATGCAATTTTATGTAATTTATGTGTGTGTGTGTGTGTGTGTGTAGGGGGGGGGGGTGTTAGGGATGGGGTTTACTGCACCTTGTTTGCTTTCTGTACTACAGCCAATACTGCTTATTTATGCTTTTTATACTTTATAGTTGTTACACGTTTTTATTGCATTTCATATAGTAGATTGCTTAGTATGCCTTAGTTGTGCTCTTTTTCTTTATTGAGTTATGTGTCTCTGTTTGTCCCTGTATGTCATGCTGCATCTATAAAGCAAATCAATCAGTCAATCAATCAATCAATCAATCAATCAATCAATCAATCAGTCTATCTGTCTGTCTGTCTATCTATCTATCTATCTATCTATCTATCTATCTATCTATCTATCTATCTATCTATCTATCTATCTATCTATCTATCTATTTACTTAGTTGTACAGCCCTGCAGTCTGATAATGTTAAGTATATATTTAATAATATTATTAATTATAGCATATATTCCATAATAATAACCAATATAGCATATATTCCATGAAGGTCACTGTGTTACTGTGTTTGTCAATAAAAAATATTTTGTCATGGAATAATGTATTATAATAATGACTTAACTAATGCTGTAGAGTGCATTGGTATCCTCTAGTATACTGGTATATTGAAATATACATGAAAAGCAGAAGTACCTCAAGCATGGAGGCCTCCCCAGATATTAGCATACACAAGACTGGAATGTCAATGCTGCCACTGCCTGTGGAAAACCATATCGCACACTCATCAGTCACAATCTCATCAAAGGGGTGAAGGTCTCCACACTCATCAGTCACAATCTCATCAAAGGGGTGAAGGTCTCCACACTATTTACTTGGTCATTTGTCTAGTGACCAGATCTGTTACAATTTTGCAACAAAAAATGAGAATTATGGGAAATGTCTGAGCTAGTTTTTCTGAGCACCTCATAAGTGCTGAGTCATAGCAAACTGGACTTTTTATCTGCTTGAAGCTGACCTTAAAAGACTTTTTTAGTTGCAAAATCCCCATGTACTTTAAACCCTCAGACAGAAACCCTTGTGAAACCCTCAGACAGAAACTAATCCACCCCTAAGACACACCTAAACACAGCCTGAGTGACAGTGTGCATGCAATGCAGTTTAGCAAGAAGAGCTAAGGCGCACTTCACCAACGCATGGCAAAACATGGGGAAGCCATTTCATCAGAAAAAGACTTAGCCCAACATCTACAAGGAAAAGGACACTCAAAGGTTCCTTTGAGGATACCGATGTGCAGATTTTGGAGAGGGAAGCCTGACGGTTTGAGAGAGGAGTAAAGGAGGCCATCTTTGTCCACCTGGTACAACCGTCATTAAACAGAGGTGGGGTCGTCACTCCACTAGACAGTAAATATCTGGGACTGCATCGACAGTTCTTAGAACTGCAGATGCCTTTTAGATGAGAGACTGAAACATATTTTCAGAAAACACTTGTCTTGCAAGTCCACACCTATGATTACTATGACCGGAATGCATGAGAACTTACACAGACATGTAAACACAACATAACTTTTTTTAGATGGTTATTTCTGTCTGTAGACTATTATAATCTATATGGTTCATGGGACTGAATGTCTAAAAAAAACAATATGTGCTGATAACTTCCTTGTCCACTTCCTTGTCCTATGATTGTTAAAGTCATACATGTTTTGACAGTTTTTAAGACTTTGGCACTCCTGACAAACTGGTTCAGACATCTATGTCCAAGATCTAAAAAATGTGTTACGCTTTGCTGTGTTCCGGACTTCCACATTCTGTTGTTAACCACTTGTGGCACCATGCCTGGTGTGACCAACCAAAATCATAAGGAGTGCAAAGATAAGTACGACCAGCAGATGGCAGCTCAGAGCAACAGTCGCCTGGTCTCTGCTCTGCAGAACAATTTTGCCCCCTCATCCTTTCTTCTATCAAAATAGTCTCACCCCAGATGCCAGTGCGTTGGTGGGAAATGTAGTCCTCTAAGTTAGCTCTGAAGTGCATCTCTGCTCCTCTGCGGCCTACACTCCCATCATCCACCAGGAGGAAGGCCTGGTAGTTATTATCTAGACATCGAGAATCTTGTGACGTGTTCTGAACATAATACCGGGCTGGGAAACTTCCCTGTGAAAGGGAAGACAAAAGATGGAAAAATTGGGAAAGGGAGTGAGAAAAAAATGAAAACACAAGCATATGACGTCAACAGAAAGCAATGAAGTGCATATGTTCAAAATTAAAGCCAGACTGTGTATAACATTTGTGTGTGTGTGTGCATGCGTGCATATGTGTGTGAGAGGAATATTAGCGCGCACGAATACATTAACTGATATATAATGCCTGGAAGTGAGTATTGTATAAATATTCATGTACCACATGAAGGTATTTATGTAAAAAATATGTATGTGTCACCTGTGCATTGACAAGCTGCTGGCGGTTGTGCACAAGACCCCAAGGTGCCACGCCCACAGCAATGACGTTGTTCTGGGACAGAGAGGAGGCTGCCGTCTGATGATCCCGCACTGCCTCCCCAAGACAACGACCAACGCCCTCCCTCAGGCCACCTGTCAAAATCCACGCTCCTGTGCAGGGTTGGGGGGGCAGAGAGAGAGACAGACAGACAGACAGACAGACACAGAGAGAGAGAGAGAAAGAGTGAGAGAGAGGGGGGATATAGAGAGAGAGTAACTAGCAACATAGGGTGAGGTAGAGAGAGAGAGAGAGAGAGAGAGAGAGAGAGAGAGAGAGAGAGAGAGAGAGAGGCAGACAGAGAGAGAAACAGTGAGAATGAGACAGACAGACAGACAGAAAGAAACAAGCAACAGGGAGGATGGGTAGAAAAAGAGAGAGAGAAAGAGACACACACACAGACAAAGACAGACAGACAGCGAGAGAAAGAGTGAGAAAGAAGGGGAGACATAGAAAGAGAGAGAAAGAACCAAGCAACATGAAAGAATGTACAGCACATTATGTTTACAGCACACAATTTACAGAAAATACAAGAGATATATGGATCTGGGACAGCACAAATTTCCTAAAGCGATTGGAGCAGTGTGAGCTGGCGTGTCTCCCCAGTCAAACACACCAAAACCTGCACACAAGTTCCCATACAGACAGGATTCTGAGTTTCCTGCCATTTCACTTAAGACATTGTAGCTGATCAAGCTGGATTTGTGGCAGTAGGGATATCTGACTGTAAAGGTTACTTGATGGCAGACTTCCAGGCTCAGGGATAAGGACCCCTTGTGTACATTATATGCCAAGTGTGTGATGAATACAGTACATGCCATGAGAAAGGATCAGTGGCAGGGCGTGTAACCCAAGTGTTAGCACTACGAGACATGTCCTTCCCTGCCATTTTCTGCAATCTTACTGTTTCCTGTGTATACCTTACTCCTGTGTATACCTTACTTAATCTTATTTTATCTGTGTTATCTTGTCTTGCCTTGTCTAGTCTTGTCTAGTCTTGCCTTATCCTAATCACCTGGCTGAGGAATTGTGTTAATTACTCTAGAATCAGGGGATCTTGTGAACAGTTGTAACAAATACACGGTATGGGCTTTTTACTCTCTGCCGCTGGTTTACCCATCTCTGTCCAGGGAGCACTACTGCTAAAGGGGGCGTGCGTTACCTGTGCTTTGTGCGGCGCGCACCAGGCCCTGCCGGAGCACCTCTCTCACCCAGGGCTTCAGGGCCTCCCGGCCCTCGCCCCCCTCCACCGACACCACCAGGTTGGGGGAGGGCAGCCCCCAGTGGGCCGTCATCAGCGTGTAGACCATCTGTGGAGGCGTGTCACACGACAGCCGCAGGAACTGGCCAGCAGGACGGGAGAAGAGACATAAATACCCACAGTGCTTTGCATTGTCTGTACTACTGTTACTGCTATTTGAACTGAATCTGTGTATGAGTGCGCTATGGAAATAAACTTGCCTTATCTTGCCTTACTGATGTAAGTAAAAATATAAAACAGTACATATTCTACTTTTAAAGGAACACTAAGTAGTTTTCGTCTTCTGTCGCCCTACAGGTTGGAAGTGGAATTGTCTCTCATTCGAACTACAGACAGACAGCCCGCTCCTCTAAACTGACTTAGTGTGATTATAGCCCATGGAGGCAAAGTGAATTCAGAAGTGCCTTTCACCCAGTTAAATGTTCATGAACCACTGAAATGATTTTGAAAACACTACATTCAACAAGGTTGAAAAAACTATTTAGTGTTGCTTTAATGCTTTTGAGAATCCAGCTCTAAATAATATACAGTATGACATAAATTAGGATCATCTTATTATATTACAGTGGCCACATGTTTGCTCACTTAGAACACTGAGAGCTCAAACATCTCTGTGGTTTCCAGCATGACTATCACTACTGAACTAACCCCATCATTAGGGCCTCTAAAGTGTGATTTCAGGCAAAACCACATGAGCTCTTAACAGCCAAGTGCTGGCTCTCTACAAAACAAGAAACCACTTTAGAATGGGCAGCATCCTAGGAGCACAAAACACTGATCAGATAGGAACAGGAGAATGGCATTTAAAGTCACTAAATCATTGAAATAGTTTAAAAACATTCAAATTTAAATCATCTCCAACGCTCAGTTTCGGGGTTGCACGCTAGTGGCTGATAGCCTACATAGACAGTAAAACTTGTTTCAAACCTGTCACAAACATGTTTTTATTGAAAGATCAAATCTTTCATTCTTTATATTTCTCCCACCAGATAGGTCAAACGCTTATCACAATGGCTTATCGTCAATGCATATTCACGCCTAATTGTAGCCTATAGAACGTCAAAGAATAAACAATAGATACATTGTAGCAGGGGCTGCGCGCACGGGCTGCATCCGCATCTCAGCAGTAGTCGTGCAGTCGACTCAAAGTATCTACGAACAGTTTTTAATGTTTATGGAAAAATAACTCAGTACTCAGTATTCTGTTTGAGTGCAATTTTCGGGACATTTAGGGCTTGATTCTGGATTCGGGACAACAGCTTAGATTTCGGGACTGTCCCGAATTTTTCGGGACGTCTGGTCACCCTAGTTGGAGAGATGGAACAGTTGCACCATAGCAAGTGAATAGATGGCAAGGTAGTGAGATAGCGGAAGTTCCCGAACAGGTTCTGGGACTGGACCCTCAACATTCTCTTTATTACACACTTGATCCAAGGAGATAAAGACAGTATAACAGTGTTAGTCCGTGCGTTTCTCCGTGTAATTAGTTTTATTATGAGTCCACAGCCTAATCCCATCCCTGAATAGCCAGAGAGGGATCACAAGGATAATGAAGGGCCCTCAGGGGCTCTTATTAATCTGTCACAAGTGACTGGGAGACCACTGTCCTATTCTAAGATCCTCCAAAAAGCACAAAGGCCCAAAACATGTAGAAATACAGGCCTCTATTCACATCTGTTCAAAAATCCCCTTCCACAGCTTTCACCCATATATTCACACATTTAGGAAAATGTCTTGTTTACGTCTACTTAAAATGTGGGTTGGAGTTAAAAAAAATGGAAGACAAAACAAAACTAAACAGCGTTAAGAGTAGCTAGAGAGCCACATGGAGTTGAAAGTACAGACATTAACACATGTGGGAAAGCAAAGGAGAAGCACCAGTGAACATAAACAAGAAACTAACATAAACAGATATCTCTCCTCCATGAAAGAATGTGCCTTAATTGCAACATTTTCCTTCATCTGATGGATATCTGGTATTCATGCAAAGATAACCACTGAGTCTTCAATGGAAAGAGAGCAGCGGGAGAAAAGGCAAGATAAGTCAGAAGAAGGAAGTTCTGGAGGTGAGTATGGGGGGACTCACGTGACTATGTCGTCTGCCCGCCCCAGCGAACTCCAGCTCCCCGAAAGCATCTGTGGGGTATTCGGAGGAATGCTGGGCGCTGTCCCACTGGCTCACGATGGCTGCCCCGAAATAATCCCCTGTGGCGATCGAGCTGTGCATCTCTCGCACCCCTCCACACTGACAAAGAGCCCCATTGCTAGGGTCAAAACACAGATAGAGAGAGAAAGAGGGGGAGACAGACAGACAGAGAGAGAAAGAAAGACAAAGAGAGAGAAAGGGATAGAGAGAGAGAGACTAGGATAAGTGGTGTTGCAGTGTGTTTCCTGGAATACGTACTGCAGTAGACAGATATTTATGAGACAATAAAAAAAAAAAACAACACAATGACATATAGCCACGAAAAACATTACTGCAACCTCAGCTGCTGACAACAGCAGCATTCACAAGCCCTGCTTTTTGCCATGCTATCAAGCAAACTATGGATTAGTGACAAGCCTCGCTAAATGAACTCAAAGTAAGAAGTGAAACTCCAAATAGAAGAGCCCAATGACTTTGTTTCCGCATGAAGAATGAAGGCATAGTGTCCGTCTGTTAGGTTAGGTTAGGAGGTTTAGTTATTGTAATTTAGCCAGGTTTGTTACGAATCCGCTTCCCACAAAGTTCTTATAAGACTGTAATATCCACAGCATGCACTGCAGTGTGCTAAAACAAATAAAGACAAATGTCAGATATGGCAGGAATGACTGGTTGTACCTGAAGGAGTCTTCCACAAATGCTGAGCACACTCTCTTATTTATGATTTTGGGGATCCAGCTCTGAAGAGAACACAGTATCATGATACACATTTTTTTTCGACACTTCTGAGGCTACACTGTCAGAAAAACACTTCAGAATGGGCAGCTTTATAGGAGCACAATGAGACAGTGATTTAGACAGGAATAGGGGCACAACATTTACACACACCATAAATCAATCAATCACAGCCTCAGCTGGAGAGTTTCAGGTTACTGAAGAGTACAGAAAATCAGTAAAAAAATGTAAGTGAAGAGATGGCAAAATAGAAGACTGATTATGGCTGTGACTTCCTGGGAGGAAGGGGGCTGTACTGACAGGCTACAGGTTCCATGGAAGAACAGCATGTGAATTGGTGTTGATGGTACAGACTGGAGACGCAGAGATAATAACGGCCAGGAGGGCCAAGAAGAGAGAAGAATGACAGGAATGTATCACAGGCAGTGGATCAAACACTACAGCCACTGGCTCGTCACAAGCTCAGTGGTCAGCTGAGTCTCTCTCTCTTTCTCTCTCTCTCTCTCTCTCTCTCTCTCTGTGTAAAACTGTTTGGGAAAAAATACAGTGTCCTGATATGCAACATGACCTAGCACACCAACACAATGGTTTAACTACCAATCTCTGTCCTTTTCCCATGCAAAGTCGGATGTCGTGTCCTGCAGTTAAGTAACAAATACTAGACCTTAATCTGCACGAGTCAGCACTGATAAAAGGTGAGCAGCAGTCTTGTAAATCAATATCTCCATCACGCCACTCACGGTGGTCATTTGCGCCGCGCGCTCAGCCCCCAAAAAACTCGAGGGCTGACTGTAATTGGTCACGAGAGTTGGATGTTTTCAAAACATCCACCTCGATCGCTCATTGACTGTCAAGAGTAACCATAATCACATCAAATGTCGACATAACACCGATCAGACTTATTTTTTGTAGACGGTCTCTTTCCTCTGCTGTTTTCTTTTTTTTCCTATTATTTACGAACTGTATTTGTCATTTACAGTACCCATATTGTAGTCGTAGGTATTTCCTCACTTTTCATCTCAGTGCAGAACAAGTCTTATCTTGCACATCTGGAGCAGTAAAGGAGCTTTCCAAAAGTGTGCTATAGTCAACAGGATTGTAGTCTGCCATACGCCAACGTTATGCTTGCAGACTAATATGACAGTTGTATTTTTTTCACAAAAAATATCCTGACATGGTAAACATTTCTGAGGTAGCATTTTGACATATTCAAGTAAACTCATTTGAGCGTTAGCATCAACATGACTCACCTGATCTTTTACTGATTGTCTAGTCCCATCCTTCCCTCCTCCTGTATCATTCCCTTTTTCCACTTCTTTCATTCCGCCTGTCTTCTCGTCGTATCTGACAAACAGTGTTCCTCACTCGTTCAGTTGGACAGACGACTCTTGCTGTTTGATTTCTATGAAGAAAGGTTCGGCATTCAGCTCCTCCCCCTCAAGAGGCAGTAGCCATTCCAGCGCGAGCTTTACGCTCAGGTGCAGTCAGGTGCGTGAGAGTGCGCGCGAATGTGTGGGTGAAGGTGAGTCCACACCCTGCTAAAATAACATACGTCTTTTGTACTGTCTTTTGTACTGTCATGCACAGTTGCCGCGGTGCTAGCATGCATTATGTGGTGACTATACACCCACCATGGAGAAAACCAACTGAACCCACCAGGAACAAATAACCTGTGAATGTAGTTAAAGGAGTACTTTCACGAGAAACCGCTTAGTACTTGCTCTTTTGAAATATGATGGGTCACCCCGAGTTGGATATGCATGCTGCACGTGAAAATGTTCTTCTACCCCGATTGCCTCCATTAGTCAATGAAAGAAAGTAGGCGGAAAAACGAGGGAATAAGAAAAGGCCATCAAAGTGACGTAAGCGTAGTGAAGTGTAAATAACAAAAAACCATGCCACAGTTGGGATTATGGGAGAAGTGTCGTTGCAGCACACATTCACTAAGCAAAGTATAGGTACGTATGTGTGTTTGTTTAGAATGTTCCAGTCTTCTATTTGATTCGCTATGACTGAATGGGCCTTGAATGATTGTAGCCTGTAACTAGCATAGCTGAGAACCCGTCATTCTCCCTGCTCCATCTCCTCCACTATGGAGGGCCAAAAATGACATAATTAATAATAAATACGTATGTAAAAATATGTAGCATAAATAAATAAAATGACAAAAAATGGGAAAGAAGTAATTTCCATTTACTGCTGCATTTATTTACATTTAGGCTACATTAATTCCATCATTTATTTATTTTCCATTTTCTCTTTCTATTTATTTACAGATATTTTTCCCTGTAATATTTTCTACATACTGTTTTATATGCCCCGCATTTTTTCCCGGCATATTTATTTATTGTCACTTCTTTTTACATTTCTTTGTCCTACATTTACATTCACTACGGGCACATGGTAGGATCGGATTGGATTCGGATTGGATTGGGTGTTGCTACCCAACGGGTGGTCTGTCCCAAATCCCTGTGCACATGAGAGTTTGTGTAAGTGGATAATGGTCAGAGATCTGGCCGTTTCCGCTACACTAGATGGCGCTGTATTCCTTTCAACAAGTGGTGTTAGAACTACTTCAGGTTGACGGCTGCTAAAAAGAAAATAAACAATCTGGCGGCATACAAAACAAAGATAGCGTTCGAGGAGGTTGACAGAGCAGCATTTGCATGCATGTTGTGCATTCTCCTTTGTTTGGAAGTCCGTATGAAAGAACAAACAGCGTTTTTGGTTTCCTTGATACGACATGAACTGTGCCGTCAGCATTTGATATTACAAGCAATTGAGGACAACGAGACTTGTTGAGAGCAGGCGCTAGAAAGCCTCGACGTTCAGTATGGATGAAAATCAGGGACAGAAGCTTCTGGGATCGAGTGGTCTTACATGCGCAGTAGTCGAATCCAAACTAATCGCGTGCACAAGGCGGCACCAAGCGGATTAACATCGGCTTAAGCCAGGGGTTGAAATCGGATTCGCGAAACCAATCCCTATACGATATTTAGCCTGTGCACATGAATTCGATGCGATCCCAAACCATTTCCAATCGGATTCAACTCGTCCATGTGCACGCAGTGAGTGATGCCTACATTTCTGCCTCAGTATGCAAATGAATTGGGCGTCACCCTCTTGCCCGTTGGTTTTTATGCAGGCTAACGCAGTTTGGTAGATACTGGCCAGAGACGATTTTGATACTGGCATCCTGGCTGGCCAACAGAAGCTATCCAGCAAGATAGCCTACATCTAACGGCAGTCTTGCACAGAACTGCTTCAGGATTGCGAGCTGCAGGGTCTACGTGGGCTTATTACTATTGCTGGGTTGCCTAGATAACATTTAAGTGTTGCAATATTGTTCTACAAATGCAAGAAGTGTACTAGTACAAGCTTGTGACCGTATATGTTAGCCAGCTTGCTAGTAGTTAGCTGGTCATAAGCTAACTGTGCTAACTTAAAACATTGAGTGATTAAATGGCAATCTAGAGTAGCCTGGTGGTCTTAAATCAGTTCGTGTTACACCTAAACAACAATCCGTGATGGCACCATCACATTGGTCACCCAGAGACTTTAAATCATATAAACACTTTCACGTTTCACTTCCACGAGAGTCTGCCATGTTGGTCTGAGTTTTTGTAACTCCTGCCTCTTCAGCCAGCGTCATGCAGGAAACACATCACACGCTGATATAATTGGTTATCACATCATTCTTAGTTAAATAAAGTTCAGGTTTTGCCAACTGTATTTCACCTCCCTCGGCGAATTCGCCCTGACTTTGCCCTATCAGGCGAAATTTCGCCTCCATTCAAAGTCAATGAGAGCAAGGCGAAATTCGCTGTAATGGAAACGCACCGCAACTACCATAGTACCCGCGTTCTCTCGACCAACCAATGGGCAAGAGGGTGACGCCTTGCGAGACAGTGTTAGTGAGTAAAGTGACAGCTTTCAATTTAAAACATTACGTTAGCGTAGTTCGCTAGCGTTAGCGCGCTAACAACCACATAGTAAGTGGTTGCTGCCTGACCTGAAATAAAGCTAATTTTCTCAAAATCCAAACAGTAACAACTTACACTATTAGGCTTGAAATTATTACAAATAGTTGCGGATTGTGACACATGATTCCAAAAAACCCTTAACAACTCCAGAAAAACGTAATGACCAATTTATTAGTTAAACTCCACATGTGTCCCATTCATTTCAGTGAAACGAACCTAATCTGCTCTGCACTGCATAAAGGGGGATTTCCCCCCCTCCCCCTTGCGAAAATAGAACACGGAAGCAAACGGCTGTTGGCGACACTCAACACTCAACACTCTCTGCTTTCACCTTGATATTTTAGCGCGGATGCATACCTACCTATATATTTTAGTGCGGATGCCTTTGGCAGAATTCAAATGAGCCATTTTAATCTAGATTAATCTAGATTAATTTTATGATTACAGCGAGATTAATCTAGATTAAAAAAATTAATCTATGCCCACCACTAGTATAAATGTAAATGTAGGACAAAGAAATGTAAAAAGGAGTGACAATAAATAAATATGTCAGAAAGAAATGTAGGTATATAAAATAGTATGTAGAAAATATTACAGGGAAAAATATTTGTAAATAAATAGAAAGAGAAAATGGAAAATAAATACATTATATAATTAATTAAAATGTAAATAAATACAGCAGTAAATAAAAATGACTTCTTTCCCATTTATGTCCAGTTTTATGTGTGATATATTTTTCAAATGCTTTCCTAAGCACATTTTTGGTGCATTTCTTAGTTATTTTATTTATTTGTGCTACATATTTTTACATACGTATTTATTATTAATTATGTCATTTTTGGCCCTCCATACTCCACCAAACAAGAACAGCCTGAAACAGAAGCACTAAAGCATTTTTTTTTTCACGAAAACCTGCTCACAGGGCATTCATTAATACTAGAGACCACTGCAAAATTAATGAAAACACGATGCAAGTACACCTTTAAGGTAGCAGAGACAAAGAATGAGATCAGTTGTTCAGACTGATCAGGCATTTATAGAAGTCACACATTTTAGTAATGTATGTTGATCACTGCAGGACAAAGGAATTCATGTCTGAATGTCTGACCTGGAGAAACTACTCAGTGCCATTGTCACAAACAACAGTGGCACAGTGAAAGACTCAGAGAAATAGGAGACCGATTCTCTCGGGAATCTCACCCAAGGCTGAGCTGAACATTCTGGAAAACCAGCCTGTCCTGCTGGAGAATTTGTTTCTGGAGAGAACAGGTGTAACCTAAAGTAACAGTAATGTAACAGACATTACAATAATGCAGTGCCTTTCATGGCAAGGAGACTTTAAAAAGCTTATAAAGCTATCATATCTCACTTTAGTGTGTTAGCTTTTACATTATATTTGATCAAATAAAATGCAAAAACATATATCTACATAGACAGAGATTGTGTGTGTGTGTGTGTGTGTGTGTGTCCATACCTTACCTGGACTATGTAATGGACATCCAACACAAGCTCCACAGGCTAACCCCAGTGTTGTGCTGGGAGGTAACCCAGCTTAATGTTACACAAAGGGTGACACTCATTCAGGGAACTCATTGTATTTACTTACACTCAAAACCAGTTCTGTTAAGAAAACTTTTGCTGGGTTTCGTAGGCTGTGTAGAATGTCTGAATGTTCTGCTATCTCAGTCCTTCAGTTAACCTCCCTCAGTAGAACAAATGTTGTTTAGTCAGATAGCTGTGTTACGACCTCAAAATCCATTTAATTCAGTAAGGCGCCATATTTGGTGAGTGGTCAAAACATCTTCGGTCACTAAGCTGCAATGTTTCCTCCTGCAAATAGATCAGTGCTTGCTTAGTGACAACTGAATTTTAAGAACACACAATGCCATTTCCCATCTTTTCTGCCACTACCCTGCTGAAAAAGGGAGCTTGAGTTCAAATACATGCTGTAAAATTTGACATGTAAGAGGCATAAAAATGTATAACATACAGCAGTTAGTTTTACCATAAATAATGCTTCACTAATGAACCAAGAACAGCAAATAGGTGTGTATGTTGTGGCTACAAAATATATTGTGGCTTCTGTGTATGTGTGTGTCTGTGTTGTGTGACACTTGCTTACATGACATTGTGGGACCACATAATGACCATTGAGCCATTCCCATGAAATGGGCATCAGTTAGACTGACTGATTACTGATGTATTTATTTATTTATCCAAACACTATTTAAAAGAGCCCCATAAGCTTTAAATTACAACTTGGGACACCCACTGCAGACATTCTTGCTTTGATGCCTCAGTTTCTACACTACACAGTCTGTTTGCGCTGAAGGTATTGTTATGTCTTGGACTACGGAACTAGTTCTCTTCCTGCCAACATCCTTCAAAAGTGCGTTAAGACCCCTGAGTCTCTTTATAGTGTAGAGTAAAGTTGCGGCAGTAAATCATACCCCACCCATACTTTTCAAGGAACCGAACAAAGACTGCAGCATGACATAGCCCTTCACGAAACTGTGTGTGTGTACATAGGGATATAAGGATGACCCTCCCACTTCTTCTCTCCTTACTTTCACACATAAGAAGTCATTGGGTCCCTTTCTGTACAGTGGGAAAGCTGTGAAGTCAGAACAGGAAACGGTTAACTGTGACCATGCAAGATAATGTGAAGCACATTTCCTGACTTTCCTGTAAACTGACACAACAGACAGGCACTCCGAGAAAGCGAGAGATAAGTTTCGGAATGCCTTATTCAAAGAAGAGTGCTGAGCATGTGAACAGATGCAGTCCTTCATAAATAAAGAGCTCTTTTTGGATAGACCTGTCTATTGTTCAGGCGATGATGTTTGGTACACATAACATTCATGTTCAGTATTACCTTTTATGGTAAATAGCCATAAATGAGATACTGCCCATATTTGCTAGTTAATTATATACCACCAATGCACATAGTCCATACCTTCCTTCCTAATCTCCTAAGAGATTTGTTCTGTTAAAAACATTGCCTGTGGGGACACCTGGCGGTGAAATAATGCCAGTATCTAAACAGCAACACTGCAAGGAAAACAGCAAATGAATGGGATGCCGTAAAGGATATCACTGTTTAGGTTAAGATCTAAAGCAGGTGAAATTAGCATATAAATGAAGATGCATCATGATATGCCCCGCAGATGTGGTACGTTATTCTCAATCACTCAAAATTAGCCTCTTGCGAATTATGGATTTCTACCTGTCCAAAAGGTCTGACATGCAAGAATGGTCACGTTAAATTTCAGTTTATACATTTTGTAATATTGAGCAAAGTAGCGCTAACTGTAATAAGGAAATATAGATGTGCAATGGAAACTACCAGTTAGGTTGATATGCAAATGGATTTTACACTTAATAAAGAACCAAACTACATGATAATGTAGGTGCTGAAACACAATACCACTTAACGCATCTCATCAACACACATAATGTAGCAAAATCCACCCAAGGCTCTCCGTAGCCATGTTCTGTCATACATACATTCGGCAGCTTACCAGTGACGCAACATTCCTTATTTTTTTGGTCCTCCAGTAGAGCCTTGAATGAAAAATGCTAGTGGTGGCAAGCCAGTCTTATTAAGAGGACGCAGTGATGAGTATCCAAGCTGGCCTAGTTGCAGCCAAAACACAACAGCCTGTGTGCGCGTGTGGATGAGTGTTCTACCACTGTTTACTTTGCTAATAATGGGTAAAGAATGTTTCCTGGTGCACCCAAAAGTTAGTCAAATCACTACTTGCAATCCCACCACCTCAGGTCTAGCCAAATGTGCATGTCAAAAACACAGTGTTGCTGCCTTGCATTTTTCATCCCCGTAACAGCCTTGGTTCCAGTGTTACTTCTGCCTGATTAAGAACAGGCAGAAATGTACTCTTTACACCCCAAAAATGCCACAGCATTCTTAGTTATGGACAGCTTAAAAACGGCAATACTTTTCAAAAAGTGAGCACATCCAAGCTGGCAAAAGAATGTCATGAACTCATTACTTCACTATAGCCATCAAGCTGGGTTCTGAAGAACCATGTAACTGCAAATATATTTTTCATAAGGTTTTGTCTTTCTGCTTTCTTACCTGAGAGATCTTCACTGCATTACCCTTCCTAGTCTGTGTGGATGGTGGAGGAAGTCGAGAGGTTTTCACTTGCCATTGCTTCAACAGAGCAGGACATGACAAGGCGACTGTTCTGTACAGCATGTTGTTAACATAAATAATGGATTGACAACCTGTCCTGACATCCACATCCTCGGTAAACCACACCAAATGAAAACTCTAGCCAAAAACAGTAAAGTAAAACAGAACAGAGGTATTCACTGAAATTAGATGAAAGAATTGTGTATGTGTGTACAAGCAAAATAAAAATGGAGAATGCATTAAGTGTTGCATGCATGCAAGGGAGAATGCAGGATGGTCTATGTGTACACAGAATGTGTGACGCATGCCTATACAAACTTCATGACAACAATGGCAACATTGTCAAATGTCTATATTTAGATAATTATCCGTAAGTCCATTCATCCACATCCACACACTCGCATAGAGCAACGACCATGCAGGTCGAACCTGCTATCCATTCCGGAGGTGACACCCCACAGGTTGCAGTAGTGTCCTTAACAGTATGTACAGGTTTAGGGTGGTAATACAGATGTAACTGTATGCAGGTGTGCAAGTTTCATCTCTCTTAACAATGTCTGTTTCATAGTACATACATTTTCTTTTGTGTGTGTGTGTGTGTGTGTGTGTGTGTTTTGTGTTTACTCCTAATCATAAATCTGTACAGCAAGACATGATGAAAACAAATAGGCATGGTTGGGGGGGCTTGTATATATATGAGGGGATTAATAACAAACAACCGTCACTCAGTGGCCCTGTAGAGCCCAAAAACACGTGCAGGATAAAAAGGCGCTCCTTGACCTGTGTAGCCAATCAGCATCGAGAGCCAGGCAAAAGGGGGAGTAAAGGGATTGGGCGTGGATGGGGAGGCAGTCAATCGCAATCGCATCCAATTGTCCAATCAGGGTGAGGAATGCATAGGGCCGGAATCCCGGTCACCATCGCGTCCCTCTTCGTCCATCTTGCGGCCGTGCTTGCGGAAATACTTGTAGCGCTGCACGTACAGCTTGACCAGGTTGCTCACTTTGACTGGGTTGATCTCGCCCGTACGGCTGTGGCAAATCTGGAAGAGGAGAGCAGACATGAGTGCACTCGCTGTGCTGCAGAACAGAAAAGATCTTTTGTCCCTACTTCAATAAGACTGCTTAATAAATAGCTCCTAAATCTTAGTCATAATTTAAAAATTTCATATCTATTTATTCACTTCCCTTAAATCATTTATTCGGTCTCTTTTTAACAGCATTGTATGACTGATGAGGGGGATAAGTGTGTGTGTTGTAAGCCTGTCTGGAGTGAATAACGTTCTTTGTTTTCCATCCTTCCATCCATACCGAGCATCCATCCATCTATCCAGACACAGTAGGCTTTGCTATGAGTAATGTAGTGTATGTGAATGCATAGATGTGCATTTGTATGTGTGAGTGGGCAAGTTGGCTGGTCGATGTACAGGGGTTAGACAAAATAATTGGAACAGTGCAAATTTCACTTTAGTATTTCAATGACCTATTGTGTCAAGAATATTGATTCAAATTTCATTATGGGAGTTTATATCCATTGTAGATAGGTTTATTTAACTATTTGACTGTATATTTCTAATTCTTTTTCAAATTGTAGCAAAATGTAAGTTAAAATGCATGACCTAACTGAGTTTGAAAAAGGGCAAATTGTTGGAGCTCGTTTGGCAGGAGCCTCGATCACCAAGACGGCTGAACTGCTTGGTTTCTCGGGAGCTACCATATAAAGGACCATGACGGAATTTAAGAAGAATGGAAACATCTCTAGCAAACGGCGTAATTCTGGCTGGAGAAATAAACTTTCTTTGAATTAAACAAGTGTTCCAATTTTTTTGTCTAACCCCTGTACTTCAGTGAGGCAGGGCAGGGGTTGCTACCTTGTGCACAGCTTTCCTCAGGATGTCCTTGTACTCGTCCTTGTTGATGTCTTTACGCTGGTAGTAAGGCTTGATGGCCAGCTTCACCTCCTCCACCGCACGCTCCTGTGTGTGCAGCTTCTTCAAGTACTGAGAAAACCCAACGGGAGAAGGAATTCACCAAAAAGCCAGAGAGTCTGTTTAAATACTGTTTTAATTAACCTGTATCAAAGACCACTGTCTCAGGAAGTATCTGGAAACTTTCCGAAGAATGTCTAACCTTGTCGGGATCTTTGCTTTCCCCATCCCAGGCACCTTCACTTGCTCCTCCAATGCCAGCGGGCAAGCTGGGAGGGGGTGGGGTTTGTGCACATCCGCCGCCCAATGAAAGTCCGGAGAGCAAATGGGTGGGAGGCGTTTTGGTGCAACCGACCAGTGGGAGAGAGCTGTGAAGGATAAACTGCGCTGGATTGGGACCAGAGGGCGGAGCTAGAGTTGGTAAGGGAGGAGCTTGGGAGGAGGAAGAGGACGTGGAGGAAGAGGAGGGGGCGTGTGGCTGGCTCTGGTTCTGGTTAGCCTGTGAGAGAATCTAGCAGAGTACCAAAAACACAGAACACAGCACTGTCAGAAAGCCAAGGCAAGCATGTCCATATACAGCACATTTCATACATAAAAGTGCACCACAAACAGTACATACACACACACACACACACACACAGTAGCTGTACAAGTACCTATGCTGGGGGCTTACCTGACTGGTGGCTTGGATGAACTCCTGTGCTTTGGCGCGACTGGCGATGTTGGCCTCTTCCATCTTAAACAGGAGTGCTGTTACTAAAGGACACAGGAAAGAGGAGCAGTTTTAGGATTTAGATTTAAAATGTTGAGGTCCTGTACGTTTTTTATTGACGTGAACTCAAAACCTTTCCAATTACCTTTAGTGACCGGTTAGTTTTCACAGTATACAGCAAAATTGCAAGTTTTCATCCACCAGTAGGGTCTAGTGTCATTATCGAATAAAAACAAAAAGGTCTTTTCCATTCTTGTTCCAACAGGTTTGTTAGTATATATTATACATATACTTCAGTTCACCCAATAATCAAACCCTAGAGCACATCCACATGCAGACAAATATAAACACATTTTAGTCCTAAAACCAAAAACAAGGTGTTCCCATACTACCTCATCAAGCACAATTAGTGTTAATTAACCACAAGAGAAGAGCCTGTTCAGTCAACAATTACTCTGGCATGTTTTGCACAGCAAATGCTTTTAAGGTCTACTGCATGTGTTTTGTGGACACTAATGCTATTATTATGACTATTATTATTATTATTAGTTTTAAAAAACACAAGACACTTGTGCACCTGGGAAAAGTACCTTTGCGAGAACAGATTTAAGCCTTCCTGACTAACACCTTATTCTAACATACTATTGTTTAGGAAGAACACTTAGCACTTTAATGTTATTATTTCCTGAGTCCTGAGTCAATCGTGCTATTGTTGGGTTTGTTTGCTAAGTCGCAGCGTCTACTTTGTCTGTGAAATTTCCAGGACACGTCATCAATAGTGCACCTCAGGATCAACGACTATACACCATCTCCTGAGACGGCCCCTTCCTAAGGTAATGAATCCTTAGCGTGTATCTAGTATCCAATTAATCGATATTGTCCTATAATAATAATAATAATAATAATATTTATATATATAATAATAATAATAATAATAATAATAATAATCATTAATAATATTGCTATTGTTATTATTAATGAAGGGAATGGACTCACAGGCTAGCACACCCCCTGCGGTGCAGTCCACTCCGGTCTGCAGGCTCCAGGGCAGCGGGGGGGCTGAGGGTGGGGGCGGCGGGGGAGGCGGAGGCTTGGATGACGAGGACACGGACTGGAAAGACGAGGAGGAGGGGTCTGCACCCGACGGCGGGAGGGAGAGAGGGAGGGCAGGTACGACCGAGCCGGACGACGTGGAGCAAGGGGGCGAGCCCTTCTGCTCGTCTGGGATGAGGGGCTTGGCGCCGGGGGTGGACTGAGCGCCCCCGCTGGAGGACGCGGAGAGCAGCGTGCCGGGCGGGCTGGCCGGCGCAGGGCCGCTCTGGTGCTCCTCGGAGAGGAAGGAGGGCTCGGGGGTCTTGCAGCTGCTGTCCACCGTCTGCGAGTCCGGGCTGGAGTCGCGGGCGTCCCGGGAAGGCAGCGGCAGGGAGAGGGGGGGCGTGTGAGGGGGAGACGACGAGGGGGGCAGCACGCTGGTGGAGGAAGAGGAGGACGAAGACGACGAGGAAGGGGTCGGAGCGGGCGGCAGGGCCGGCGGGCTGGACGGCTTGGCCAGCAAGCCCCCAGCGGGCGCTTTGAGCTCCCCGGCGGCGCCGCTCTTGTCGCGGAGCTTCTTGCCTGGGCGGCGCCGGCGCTTGGCCACCGAGGACGAGCAGGGCGAGGAGGTGGAGGAGGAGGTGCTGGAGGTGGGCGTGGCCTTCTTGGCCTTGAGGAGGGTGGGGCTGGGCACACCGGGCGGGGCCAAGACGTTTCTCTGCTGCTGCTGCTGCTGCTGGCCGACCTTCCCAGAATCCTTGGCGGCGCCGGTGCGGGACTGCAGGGGCAGCGGCTCCGAGCATGGCTTCAGGAACGGCGAGCGGCTCTCGTTATCCCGCCGGAACACCACGGCGATGGAGCCGCCCACCACTGACGAGGAGGAGGAGGAGCCCCCGCCCACCGCGCCGCTTGGCCCCATGCGCTCCACAACGCCACCCGCCTTCCCAGCGGCCCCTCCGCCGGGGGCGTTGGAGGCGCCCGTGGTGCTGCTCACCCCTTCCCGGACCAGCACCGACACCTTGGACTGCAGCTTGGCCTTCTTGCCAGACAGCTTCTTGGAGTGTCCTGAGCGAGAGCCGGCCTCCTTCTTGCCTCCCTTCTCTCGCTCCTTCTCCTTCCTGGTTTTGCGGGCGCGCTTGGCGGAGGAGGGCGCGGCCGACGGCAGAGCGGAGGCGAGGTCCCCGGGTTGGAGGGGCGGAGACGACGAGGAGGTCATCGGGTGTTTGGCGCCTTTGCTTTTGGACCTGAGGGACGCAGACTCTGCCGACTGGCCGCTCTTCTTGGCCGACTTCTTCTTGGGCCGGTGGCTGCCGGAGGGGGCCTTGGGAGGGGGGCTGCTTTTGGGTAGGGGGGAGGGAGGGGGCTCGGGCGAGAGTGGCAGGAGCGGGGAGTCCTCTAGCGATGGGTAGTCCGAGTCCAGCGCCTCGCCGTCCAGCGACAGCATGTCCATCTCGGGACGCTCGGAGAAGCGGTCAGACTCATAGCCACCGCGGTATCGGTGCGGCGAGAGGGAGGCATGACGCGAGCGACTGCGGTGCATCCTCCTCCGCTCCTCCTCCTCCTCCTCTTCTTCCTCCTCCTCCTCCTCCGAGCACCTCCTCCTCTTCCTCTTCCTCTTGTGCGACGTCCCCGAGGCCGGGCTGAGGGACGAGCACTGGCCGTGCCCCGGCGACCCCGGCACGGTCGTGGTGGTGGTCGTGGTGGTGACGGTGATGGTGCGTTTGATGGCGAACAGGTCCGAGCCGTTCAGGTCCTGGATGGAGGGCGGCACGACGGGCCGTCTGTCCCTCCTCTTGTCCCGCTCTCCCCGGTCCCGGTGCCCGTCTCGCTCCCGCGTGTCCTCCCTTCGCTCCCTACTGCTCTTCGACCTCTTGGCGCTGCCCCTCTCTCTGCTGCTGGAGCCGTGCTCTCCGTCTCCCCTCTCGCGCTTTCTGCCGCTCTTCCCTCTGGAGTCTCTGCTCCTGTCTCGATCGCTGCGTCTCCTGTCCCTCTCTCTCCCCCTGTCCCTGTCCCTCTCCTTGTCCCTGTCTCTGTCTCGGTCTCTCTCCCTCTCCCGGTCGCGTTGTCTGTCTCGCTGCCGCTCCCGTTCCCGCTCTCTGTCTCTCTCTCCGTCTCGCTCTCTTTCCCTGTCTCGGTCTCGGTCTCGTTCCCGGTCTCTGTGGTGGTCGTCGGAGTGGCTGGACCAGGACCGCCGTCTCGAGTGCGCGTGTCGGAGCTCGGAGTTCTGCGCGGGAGGGTCGGGACTGCCGTGCTTTCTCCTCTTCCTCTTCTGGCTGGAGCTCCTGCTACTCCTCTTCCTCTCGTCCTTCTGCCTCTCCTGCTTCTCGCTCCTCCTCTCCCGGTTCCTCTCCTTCCCCTCCCGGCTGCCCTCCTTCGCCTCCTTCCTTTTTTTCCTCTTCTCTTTCTCCGCGGCTTTGCCCTCCTTCGTCTTGTGCCGATCTCGCTCCCTGGAGCCCTTGGATGATTTCCGGCTCTTTTCGCGGTCGGCGGAGAGGGAGAGGTGGAGGGAGGGGGAGGACGGGGGCGAGGGCAGGGCAAGGGCGGTGGGCAGCGGCTGGGGGGCCGGCGGAGGGGACAGGGTCACGGACACGGGGCAGGAGCGGAAACGCTCCTTCCTCCTGCTGGTGAGCTTCCTCCGCAGGTCTCCCACCCCCACCACCACCGGCGGCTCCTCGTCCCACGAGGCCTCGGTGCACACCGACACGAAGCCGTCGCCCTCCATCACCCGCAGGATGCGCTCCGTCTTCATGCCCATGCCCATGCCCAGCCCCATGCCCCCCGCCCCGACCTCCGCTGCTCCGTCATCCCTCCCAACCTGCTCACGCCACCGCTCCTTGTCGCTGGCGCCCACGATCTCGCCCTCCTCGATCTCTGAGTGCTCCGAGTCGTCCCTCCTCTCGCGTACCCGTCGCTGCTGCTGCTGCTGATGCTCCCTCGCGCCGTCTCGGAGCACCCGCTTCCTGGTGGGAGGCTGTGGGCTCTGGGGTGCAGGTGCGGGGGAGTGAGCGGGGGAATGAGCGGGGCCAGGGGAGGGGTAGGGGGAGGGTGATGGAGCCGCAGCCTCTGCCGCAGCCGAGGAGGCCGCCACCTCTGTGGAGTCTGGAGGAGACTCCTGCTGGAAGTCCTGCTGCCCCTCGGTCTCTGTGTCGTCCATTCGGTTCAGAGCGCCTTCATGCGGGCTCTCAGGCAGGCCCTCCCCACCCTCTGAGCCCCCGTCATCGTGCTCTTCTGAGGCGGGGGAGCCCGTGGGCTGAAAGGGGTCGTACTTGTCTCCTTCCTCCTCTTCCTCTTCCTCCTCCAGGGTTTTCGGCCGGTCCTGCTCCCCTTCTCCGTCAGTGGGCTGGAACGGGTCGTAGATCTCCGTGTCCGGGCCGTCTCTTTGGCTGTCGCCGTCAGGGTGGGCAGGTTGAGCCAGGCGTCGGCACGCGGGATTGGAGGAGGAGAAGAGGGGCGGGCCGCCAAGGCAGTGGGCGGGCCCTAGGGAGGAGGAGGTAGATGACACGACATCGCCCGTCGCGTTGGCAACTCCGCTGGCGCCTGAGCGGAACCTGTCGTCTGTATCGTTGTAGGTGTTGCCGGCTCCCCCTGGCGACGAGGAAGAGGATGAGGGCAAAGAGGAAGGCGACGATGGGGGAGAGGAGGGCGACGAGGGGGAGCTGGAGGGCGACGAGGGCGCGGGGCTCTTGGTGCAGTAGGTAGGCCTTGTCCTCAAGCCTGGGGCTGGCGTAGGGCCTGTGAGCTGAGGAGAAGAGTATGCAGGGTAGCCCAGTGTCAGAAGCTCCTTCATTAGTCTTAGCGTTCTTGAGTGAGGATACGAGGAGTGAAGGCCTGCCAACACAGAGAGAGAGAGAGAGAGAGAGAGAGAGAGAGCACACACAACACATTGTAAATCTGAAGGCTATGCTACCGGCACATTTCCGTACTCTTAGCGGCTACTGTACGTTCACACTGGGAGCTACTACAGCAGCACAAGTCGTTCTTTGTCTATGGAGAGACTGCGTCTTTAGTGCCGAAAATGACAAGGCTGTCAGTGAAGTGTCTTGGGCAACCAGAGTGAAAAGGAGACGGTAAAATCTAGTTAGTTCTACAGTAATGAGCTATGATGCTGTTTGACACAGACCAGTTGGAATGTGTAGATTTAATGACCTTATTAAATATGACTGAACATCATGTTGTTTTACGTCATGAACACTACCAGCACCTGAGCGCTGCTTTGTTGCTTCAGTAGCTCCTGGCGCGAATGTACAGTTTGGAAGATATGGGCAAATAAGAGGTTACCTATCTTCCGGGTGCCAGCAGGCAGCGCTAACGATGACAGCAGAGCCAGCGTCGACCCTTCTGCTACCCGCACCTCTGCCGTCACCTCTACTTCAATCTCACTGCTGAGGCAGAGACAGACAGCACAAGACAAAAATAACTTTATTTGTCACATTAAAACACTAATAATAATAATGACAATAACAATAATAAACATGAAAACACTTTTCACACAAACTGCAGCTCAAAGTGTTGTACACAGGAAGATAACAGTTATGAGAAGAAACCCCACCTGGCAAACTAACATTAACACTGACAAATGCACAAAGCACAGTTGTTTATTTCCTCTTGTATTTTGTTTTTAGTTAAGCTAATCAAACACCCCTGAATCATTCACTTCATTACTAGTAATCCTCTATGCATTAAGAAGTCACCTGCCAACCAGCTGCAGTGATGAAGAATCCCCTGGGATCCAAGAGAAAGGGGTCTCTATGGCAACTACAGAAGCTCCCTGAGAGAGCGAGACAGTGAGAGAGACAGTGAGAGAGAAAGACAGACAGAGAAAGAAAAGGGGGGGGGGGGCAGAGAGAGAGAGAGAGAGAGAGAGAGAGAGAGAGAGAGAATGCCATTAGTCATCTAAACGCCACCTTATGACTCATCAAGTAATATGACATTGCCTACAGAGGGGCACAATGGCTTTTATTTAGGCCAGGTAGCAGATAAAATCACATAGGAAACATAGTCTGGATTCTCACAAGCTCACTGGGCCCGTCATCAGGGGTCTCTCTGTCCTCTTGTTTGCATCTCAAGACCAGCATGCTTCTCCTCCGAGAGTCCCGCTCTTCATCCTCACTCCCGTCCTCTGCCATACATTCTTTGTCCTCCTCTTCTTTTTGGGAGTTCTCTTCTATCTGAGATGGACAAAGAACAGATACCACTGTGCAGCTGTACTGAACATATGTGGGCAAAACATTTATTTTTACCTGTGATTTTTTTCACTCTTGTAAATATTTGCACTACAAGTCAAATACTACCAAAAAATTGAGCCTTACCTTTGGTTCCGGGTGGCCTGCCCCCTTGCACTCTTCATCTTTCCCCATCTGGTCATAAAGAATGAGAATTGTGTTGGTTAACACATTCAATATCCACCTTTCGGTGGATTTTGTGTAGACGAGTCACCATCTACCATGACCAAAGAGTAGCGGCTAGATCAGCATTTGTGGTCAATACATGAGCAGGTTTTTGATCTGAGAGGGTTGCAATATCAGTCAACCGGTACAGTTATAACCTGAATGGCAAATTGTGACTTCACGTCTGCACCACCTATGCTAATAGACCAGCCTGAGTTTCAAGGTCTACCATTATTTGACACATACAAAGGTATGACACAACATGAATCATAATTTTGGATTATGACAGCCACATCATTAGATTACTATGATTATTACTATCATTATGATAATAAAAAAAAACGAGGTCAATGTACTGGTTACTGATTCCTCTATAACAGTGAGGGATACCATACCAATAATAGAACCACTATCTGTGAGGCTAAGTTAAATCTGTGCATAATATAAACCACAAAAACACGCATTCAAAGTACATATCCCGGAGTAGTCCGTTAATGCTGCACCCTAAGTAGTAAATTTATCTTTACACGCAAGCTAAAAAGCTTGGAGAATATTGTTTATTGACGTTACAGGACCACTCAACTGGGTATGTTGGCTAAAAAGGTACCAAGCCAACACTTACCTTCGGTTAACACAGCGCTTCTCAACTCATATAGCACATTTCTATACTTCTGAAACCCGAATGTCTAAAATGAACATTGCAATCAAACCGGTTGGAGACACTGCTGGGAAAAATGTTCTTGAAACCAGCGTAGTGGCTCAGCAAAAGTAGACTGCTAGCTAACGTTAGCTTAATGTCTACATGACCAACTACAAATCGTATTCCATTTTTACTAGGTAACGTTAGCGATGCATGCTAGATTAGCTTATTTGTAAGGTAATAAACGCATGTATGCCTACACGCTACCTTTATCGTTGGAGTTCAAGCTGGATGCACAATCCTGAAAGGAGCTCTGTCTTTAACAATAAAATATTTTCTTAAAACCTAAAAGGTTCCTAAAAGCACTGAAGATTTCACATTTCTGAATACAATAAAAGGCCCTGCCCATCCATGTCCGCCATTTTACTTCCCCCACCAAACTGAAACCGGCAACCAATGGCTCATGGGAAATGTTGTTTTTAGAGAGAGTTTTTGGAGTCCAAGAAGTTGCACGGGTGGTTTGTGGTCTCTTGCCGTCTGTGGCTGCAGGCTACACAGGCCAGCAACAGTTATTTAATGAATAGTAAAATAGCATTTACAATTGGTCTTTTTATTATTCTCAAAACCTCATGTGCAGTTGTTCATGACCTAAATCATTCCATGGGCAAAGCGGTCACGTACAGCAGTCATAGGCCTACATTACATTTTTCTGGCATACTTGTACTTGTACATTCTTGTTCTTCATACTTTCTCTGAATTTTTTATTGTTGTATTTCAACACAGTATCTTGCCAGGTCAAAGACAGTGCAAGGGTTAAAACAGCATCGCTCAACAACAGATCTTTGCTTGTACGACCTTCTGTCCTCTCTCCTCTCCGTAAAGAGAACTGCAAATACAAACACATTTCAAAAATAATCAAAATAAAATTCTTTTGTTTCACTCTTTTTTCACTATCACATCTCTATTAACCATACATTTAGTATGACAATGCCCCTTCCTAGCTGATAATAAACTATGCTCTCATATTGCTTAAGAGAAATTGGTTCATGAGGTATGTCTTAAATAGAATGATATGCCTCTCTCTTTAAAGGAGAACTTTGGTGTAAAATGAAAATTGGCATGTTAAAACATCATACCGAGTTGGTATGTATACTGGGGAGCAAATTTGATTTAGCCTGTTGCATTCAGAGTTTAACTATTTTTTATTGTTTGTCCCAGAAGGCTAACAATGGAAGTGGTAGGTGCCCTCAGACGAAGCATGACGACTACGCTATTTTTAAACCATTAAAACAGCTCGAAGAAACTCCACACTCCATCGGTAGTACAACACAGGTCCTGACATTAAAAACGAGGCACTGAGAACTTTGTAAGTGTACACAACATTTATTAATAAAATAGTTTTGACAGGCAGTACCTTGCTGTAGTTTCTCGTCCCCACCATGATGAAAGTCCGCACAAGTCGATTGACGAACACGAACCAGCAGGAAGAATAGGAGAAGAGGTAGTACAATCAACTTGTTTGGACTTTCATCATGGCGGCGACGAGAAACTACAGCAAGGTACTGCCTGTCAAAACTATTTTATTAATAAATGTTGTGTACACTTACAAAGTTCTCTGTGCCTCGTTTTTAATGTCAGGACCTGTGTTGTACGATGGAGTGTGGAGTTTCTTCGAGCTGTTTTAATGGTTTAAAAATAGCGTAGTCGTCATGCTTTGTCTGAGGGCATCTACCACTTCCATTGTTAGCCTTCTGGGACAAACGATAAAAAATAGCTAAACTCTGAATGCAACAGGCTAAATCAATTTTGCTCCTCAGTACACATACCAACTCGGTATGATGTTTTAACATGCCAATTTTCATTTTACACCGAAGTTCTCCTTTAATTCAGCACCTTTAGGATTTTCTTTTGTATCACTTACAGCCGCTCTCTCCAGACAAGATGCAGGGCGTCCACGAGTTCACCACCACACAGCTTCTGAGCGGGCATGACGGTGGCTGCCAGCACAGGAGGGGAGTTGGGCAGGAGGGCCACACAGCAGAGTAGCAGCAGCAGCACCCTCACACCTGATATCCTTCCCTCCGATGACCTGGGGCTGCTGCATGGTGTTCACAGGAAAAGAAGTTGCCTAATAGTTGTGCTGTAGATTCATTTTAACTTTACTGATGCTGTGCCAGACCTGAAATACGTTCAATGTGCAAATAAGGATTTTTTAGTGTGCTACAATGAAGCCTTAAAGTAAACACGAAGGCAATGAGCACAAGGGAAAACTCTTCCACAGCAACAACACAGCTCATGGAGGGAGGGGGTGGCATCTGCCATCTAAACGCTTACAATAAATGTACAGGAAATATGCAGTTTCAAGAGCCAATGTTAAAAATGTCATGTAGATTTCTAGAGTGGCAGAAGATGGTTGAGGAGCAGACTGCCCATACAAACCCAAAATGCTGTAACTATACATATTTTGGCAAAACTGAGTTTAGGGGGGAAATTGACTTTATGACACCTCATTTGTCTTGTGACTAAACCTCTTGCTTCTTATTAAGAAAGTACATAAAAGTATCACCACTATTATACCTACAACATGTTTGACTAGGCAGTATGGCAAGGTATTTTTTCTCAGTTTAATTCTTTGCGTAGTTACTGCACTTTACTTTTTTCTCAGTTTAATTCTTTGCGTAGTTACTGCACTTTACCTTTGTAGGGCAGAACATATTAGAAAAAAAACCTGCAAGCACGCTTGACGGAGGTTGATTCAGAACACTTAAATTATAAGGATGCATGGAACTTACCAGCTAAGACAGATTCAGAGGTTGCCCTTCTGTTTGCGTCTGGCAGTAGTGAAGTGATATACTCTATAAGCCTGCCCTTCCCCGCCCCTCCACTCCTCCCTCCTCTCCCCTCCTGTTTTCACCAACGCTGTGCAGTAATGTAGTCTACTGATCCACAAGCTGTCAGCTGCTTCCTGTTCTTAATATAATCTACATAACTGCCCTGATATTGTTTCCACACCTTCAGAAAGTAAAATAATGTAATAAAATAACAAAGTCTGGGAGCCTTGGAGCTGGGGGTGGTGGAGGTGTAAATGATTGAATTGAATTTTGGACTTTCCTGTCCAAATAAAGGCACAAAAGGCCAAAATAAAACCCTAAAAAAGAGAGTCAGTGTAACAATGTTGTATTCTCCAGTGTATTTAAACAATACAGCAATATTACTCTTTAGGGCCACCAGACTCCTGGAATGGAGTGTTTTTGTATGAGATAAGTTGTCATCATCATCATCATCAGGCGAAAACTATTAAAATACTTGAGGCCTGGTGTTCGTGTCCCTTGTTTGATCCCACGTTTTGTTTAAATGAACAAAGTCCATATTTTCATATTTTCTTATGGAAGATTGGTGTTGTCATGTTTATTTTTTTACCTTTAGGCAGTCATTTGTTCATTTTTCCTTGATTTGCAGGAAATCACATGACACTGATTCCATGCTCAGTGCTTCTAGTTCCAGGGTTTCTTAGTTCCAGCCTGCCATGAATTTGTTGACAATATCATAAAAAAAAAAATTCTTTTCTCCTTTTTTCTTTCTTTCATTCTTCCATTCAACAGATAGTGACATGCAGTCAGATTAATAAACATTTATATCACCTTTAACTGCTTCATGTAAATAAACTGTAATTGTTCATTGTGGCTATTATAAGGTCAGCATGGCACTAAGGGAATGCATATTTGTTTTCCAGGCTGATCTTATGAACACACCTGTTCTGACAGTTTTCCAGCCTGTCTGACTGCAACACAAGCTGAAGAGGTATCAGGAATTAGCTGGACCAACATGCCATCCAACTGAATAGCAAACATTTCCATATAAGCTTCATGTAGACCTCACATACATATTGACAGACCCACAGCCCCACCTCATCATTTTATAGTATGATGCCACATGACATAGGCCTACTTGAGATTAATTTTGTCCATTAACAGACTAATTAGAGTATATTATGTCAAAGCATAGTGCTTTGGTTCACCATATTTCTCCAGGTGATGGATGTAACAGTCACCACTATCTGTCTATTTGCTGTAAAAGGGCAGTAAAGGCAGCCACTTTGAGTAAAATATCAGAAGGGATGCAGCGTCCCATCCAAGAGGTCCAACAAATTTGGAAAGTTAAATTCAGTTGTACAGAGGAGTTTCCGCTAACATCACAAAGTGATAATAATTGTGTTGCTTATGAACTTGTTGGAGTTGTTGAATCAGCTGATTGTAGTAAGGTATGCACCCTCCTGCTCTGAGTTGAGTGTTCTGCAGAACTTGTAAGACCTTTGCATGTTTAGCAGTTTAGCACATTGAGCTGAGTTAATCTTTGACTTCATTTATTTTGACAGGGACAGTGTACAAAGACGTTAACCTGACGGAGAGATATTTTGTACCAGTAGTCATATCTAGTGTAGTATCAACACCTCTAGATAGATGCATAACAATATCTCTCCAGGAGGGCAAGATCACAATATTCTTCACAACATTGCTTTATAATCTGTCTTGCCTTCTTTTCATTTTCACGTCTTGTCTGCAGGACAAGTTTGTTCTCTTCTCTTCTTCCCCAAGCTGCAAATACAAATGCATGTGAAAAATATTCAAAATAAGCTCTTGTTGCATTTACTCTCAAAACATTTAAAAAACACACTCTGCGCTCTACTTTTACTCTGACATCACACTTAGAAATACATTCTGCACCACAATACTGTTCTAGCCAGCTGATATACTGTAACCTATCCTCTTCTAATGTTTGTCCCTTTTGACCGATATTGTCACCTGTATGGAGTGACTAAACTTTATAGGAATGCTCCCTCATTCTTTCTTTCTTTCTTTCTTTCTTTCTTTCTTTCTTTCTTTCTTTCTTTCTTTCTTTCTTTCTTTCTTTCTTTCTTTCTTTGTTACTTTCTTTCCTTCTTCCTTCCTTTCTTTCCCTTCAAGGTTTTTAGTTGTGTGCCTTACAGCGTCGTTCTCCACAGACAAACTGCAGGGCGTCCACGAGTTCACCACCACACAGCTTCTGAGCGGGCATGACGGTGGCTGCCAGCACAGGAGGGGAGTTGGGCAGGAGGGCCACACAGCAGAGCAGCAGCAGCAGCACCCTCACACCTGACATCCTTCCCTCCGATGACCTGGGGCTGCTGCATGGTGTTTACAGGAAAAGAAGTTGCCTAATAGTTGTGCTGTAGATTCATTTTAACTTTACTGATGCTGTGCCAGGCCTACTGAAATACTTTTAATGTGATCTTTAGAGTAAGTACGACGGCAATGGGGACAAGGGAAAACTCCCTTTTCACAGCAACAACAGCTCATGGGGGAAGGGGGCATCGGCTATCTGAATAATATTCAAGAGCCAATGCTCAAAAACGTCATGTCATGATTTAAGAGAGTGCAGAGGATGGCTGAGGAGCAGAGTTATGGACAATATTAGAAAACGATCTGCTGGCATATTTAAGGTTGATCCAGAACACTTAAACTATAAGTATGGGACAGGCTCTTACCAGGTAAGACTGATCTGGAGGTTGTCCTCTTGTTTGCGTCTGACAGTAGTGAGGTTATATCTAACCCTGCCGCCCCACTCTTCCACTCCTCCTCCACTCTTTTATGTTTAAATGAACAAAGTCCGTATTTTCCTTGGAAAAGATGAGTGCTGTCATGTTTACCTTTCCCCTCTCCTTTTATGCAGTTAGCGTGATTGTTAATGTTGACTTTGTGATTAATCAATTACACAATAATAATAATAATAATAATAATAATAATAATAATAATAATAATAATAATAATAATAATAATAATAATATCTCTTTATACAGCTGTTTTCATACAGAGGATGTAGCTCAACATGCTTGACAGATTGTGAAAAAGAAAAAGAAAAAGAAAAAGTTGTATCCCCACCCCAGGAGCACCAAGGGGGGAAAAAATCTTTAGGTATTTTTTTGTTGTGAAAGAAACCTTGAGCAGATCCACACCTCAAGGCAGAGCTAGGGAATCAGAATGTGAAAACTGAGATGCAAATATTTCCATCCAGGCAGGTCTTAGTGTAAATACCATAACATACTGTGGTGTGGCACACACACATGCACGTACGTGCGCGCACACACACACACACACACACACACACACACACACGCACACACACACACGCACACACACACACACACACACACACACACACACACACACACACACACACACACACATACACAAAGCAAGAGCAGAAAGAGAAATAAAGGCAAAGTGAGAAAAAGGAGAAAGATTTGTCAGAGAAATTTATTGCAGCATTAGTGCAGCATGAGATGAATTTTGAGTTATGTTTTGACTATACCATTCCGTTACTGTAATGTTTTTATTCGGTATTGTGTAATGCCAACAATATCAGGATTTCCATCCACCAAACTTCACAGAACCCTCTCAATGCCTTATCAGTTTAGATGTTTCTTAAATGTTGTGGTGCCTCTGACATTCTATTTTGTTTTTCTACAGGTTCATCATGGAGATGCCCAGCACAAATCGACACTGCTTATGTGTTACAGTAATTCTCCAGGTCATAGAAGTCACAGTAGAAGTAACAGCACTGCTCAACAATGCCTCTCTTTGATATGCTGCTGCTGAGACCTCCTCTTCTCTTGTCCAGGGTGACTCTGGTCTCCTCAAGAGAGGGAGCACTATCCATCATGACACCTACAAATGGAGGAGCATTTAATGTGATACTGATAAAAATGTTCAATTTCTCTTTTGTATTCTTTTATTAGCCCCACAGACGTGATACAACACAGACAGTCACTCATACCATGCATTCTTTCTCTAATGAGGTAAATTATTTTGGCTAAGTTAAGTCAGTCTTTTCAAGTGGTGAATCCAAAGCACTGCTACTGTATATATCTTTCTGTTAGCCTCCCATTGGCTGCATGATCCTATCTGGCTGTTTATTTTCCTTACGTATGTTTTCCTCTCTGACACGTCTTCCAGGCTGGTAGAAGATCCCCCGCTCCCCGCAGACAAGCAGCAGTGCATCCACCAGGTGTACCCCACACAGACGGCGAGCCCTGAGGGAGATCGCCAGCACACCAGGGGGGCTGGGAGCCAGACATGCACAGCACAGCAGCAGCAACAGCACACTGGGTCCGGACATTATTCCACTTGCTGACACTACTGTTGTTACATATATTTTACGAAAATGAGACATAGAAAGGTTTACAAGTATGCAAATGTGAAAATATACCTGAATACACAGAAGTTCAACAGTAGGTTAGAATAATCTCATGGGATATTTAGTAGCTTCGTTTATGAATGGTTTAATGATTTAATTTATGGTTAAAGCTTCACTAACTAGAACTTAACTATTGGAGATTGTTGAGAGAAAGACTGAGACAGTAAGTCAGTGGATAGCAGAAATAGACTAAACAGTGAGAAATGAGGTGAACAGGGAATTTCTATTTAAAAGTAATGAAACAAGCCCTTACCTGGCTAATGCTCCACCGATCTGGTGATTGTCGGACGATGGTGGTGCTTCCAGTGTGTGTCCAGTAATACTGTGGTAGGGGGGATATATAATCATGGTGCTCTCCCTCTCTCTTTCTCTCTCTCTCTGTCTGTCTCTCTCTGTCTCTCTCTCTTAATCTCTCACCCTCGCTTTCAATCGCTCTCTCTCCCAATCTCTCTCCTTCTCTCTCTCTCTCTCTCTCTCTCTGTCTGTCTGTCTCTCTCTCTCTCTCTCTCTCTCTCACTGTGCACTTGGCATTAATACACTCTTTGTCCAGTGTAATGTAATCTATTACTGACCTATGGGCTATGTGTTTTTCTGTCTGCTGTTTAATCACCCACTTTCCACCTGTGTAATTAGCTGTCCCTGGGATTGTTTTTCAGTCTGATTTGTAATTACCCCCATTACATGGACCCCCAGACTTGGCCTGGCTTTCACCGCCTGCCCAAACCTTAGCTCTGCTTCTGCCCGGAGTGCCAGCATACACCCTCATAGCTTTTCTTTAGATGTTGCCCAGAGACTTCCTCATCCCCCTTAGGATGCAGCTTTTGACATCCTTTCCATGTCCTTGTCCTTACAGTGTCCTTTTAATGTCCTTACAGTGGCTTGCAATAATAATAATCTTCCACCGTAAAAAAATGATCAACATTTTTTTTTTACAACCATGTAAGATGCTTTTATAATCATGTAGGACAGTGTTACCTTTGTCAATGTATTCTGCAGCATGTTTTAAAGCAAGGTGTTGTGATTTATCTGCCAGAGTTATAAATAAAATATGCAGAAAACGTAATTATAAAACCACTTTTAATAAGTAACCGAACCCTTGTGCTCTTAGGTTTCAGATAAAGACACAGACAAATTATTCAAAAATGTGTCATTTGACCATAAGTAATCAAAATGATGCACTAATTGTGCGTCATTAAAGTAGTGACACCCTTTCTGATTGTAAAAATCACTCTGTCTGAGGGTCGTGTTGTGCAATTGCAGAGGAGAAAAAGACCAGAAAGACGAGATGATTCAAATGCTTCAGTGAGGAGAAGAAGAGAAGAAATTGTCGAAGTGTTTTTATATTCAGTGAAGCAGCACTGGATCCATATCAATGAAGTGCAGGTTGCATCACACTGCTCAGATGCTACATGAAAGCCTGTTCCTCAAACCAAGCATCTGAGGCAGACGACAAGTGGAAAAGTCCTCAGCCTTGAGGAGTCTGCAAAGGTCACTTTACAATAACATTGGGATGCAGGTGTCAAGGTCCAGAAGAACTACAGATCTATCTAACCATTGAAGAGTGTAAAAGATATGATTTCAAAATCACTGAATTGTCATGTCACCCCAAATCAGAACTTTTTGGTCAATACTTAAAGTGCTATGTGGCACATATCTACATGGCCAGCGCCCCAGGAAACAACATGTCAGTTGTGAAATATGGCAATGGGAAAAATGCTGTGGCCATATTTTTCACGAACTCAGAAACTTCTAAAAATGTAAGGATGATCAAATCTACTAGCCTGGTAAACCAGCCCCTCATCATTTCATTTTGTACAGAGGGTCTGGCTGTGCTGTATTGATAAAACAATTTCTTCCTGGAGGTGTGGACTCCAGTTTAAAACAAGTGGCTCTGCCTTTACCTAATCGCTAATGTCTGGTTGTCAGGTATGCAATTAGCCTGCCTACGCACTACAATTCAAATGTATCACACAAAGCCAACGTCATCACTCACAAACATACCCTCTGTTCACTGATTGGCTAGGATTGGCTGGTACCTAATACAGCAATGTCAATGGCCACGAATCTACACTATATCCCATGAAAACCTGTTGCAGCGTAAAACTAAGACTTGGTGGAGGGCAACACTGAAGTGGATGAAAGACAGTAAAGCGAAATTTCTAGAGTGGCTCTGTGAAAATCCTGAAAATAACATGACATTTATATTTATGTAGAACAGTCTTTTGTTTACAAAACACACCACTAGCCCTGCTAAAAGCCATGCCCTGTGTAGCGTGTTTGTTTTAGGTCACCTGTAACTTTGACCTGCCTTGATTACAACTGTGTTGTAGTGTATGTACATATGTGTACAAGAGTGTGTACGGGTGCATGTGTAGTTGTGTGAGTGTGTGAGTGAATCTGTGTAGTCCCTCAATAGTGTATGTAGGCAATATTACGTATCTGTCTTGTCCATACTGTGTTTTAACAGTTGTGTTTATCACCAATTGTTCCCAGTGAAACGTTGTGTTGTCTCACTATGTACTGTGTATATGGCTGAAACGACAATAAAAACCTACTTGACTTGACTTGACTTGAACTTGACTTGACTTGTAGTGTGATAGCATTCCTCTTCAAATCACCATGATGTTTTTCATTTTAGTTTGTTTGTGTGTTTTGCTGTGTTCTTGTCTCATTCAGTTTTCACAATGTCACTTACTGTAGTGTGGCCTTTTCCATGTAGGTCCTTGTGTTTTTGAGTCACAAGGTAAGATAATTAAATCCATTATGGTAAAGATACATTAATGAAATTCATTATGATACATACTGATCAATTGTAAGCAGTAGGTAACTTGAAGGCAAACACACACACTAGTACACAGACAGGGACAAAGAGGAAGTCATGCTTTCATTCTGCCTATTAATTTTCACAAACACACACACACACACAATACTGACAGAGATAGAGAGTGAGAGAGAGAGAGAGATAGAGAGAAAGAGAGAGAGACAGAAAGCGCGAGAGGGAGAAGCAGCACAGAGAAACAGACTTCATTTTGCCTGTTCATTGTCCTATTGCTATAAATTATTTAATGATGTCATTAATGATTACATCAATCAGCCCCCACCTACCCCCACCTCTCCATTATGTGTCATTACTCTGCCTAAATGAGCAATGCATCTGGACTGCAAGAGGAATGCTTTTACACACCTCCCATCACAAAAGACACAGAGAGAGCAGAGAAAGGGCAAGACAGGGGATGTGAGAAAAATAAATCAGCACTGACATTTCAGAAGTAGTGGCAATGAGCAAGAAGTTGGATTTTGTTGGAGGTAATGGAAAAGAACATTTGAAAGGAGAACGATGAACGCATTGCTCTCTGTTGGTTTACCTGTACAGCTCCTGATCTTAATTGTATCTTATCTAGCATAATGCATAATCACTAACTAGCATAATGTCTTTCATCTTGGTGCATACGATGCTTTTCTGATCCGCATGCCTAGTAAAAGCCCAGGACATGCTTCAGACATAGATACACAAACTCTCGACAAAATCATAGACATAGATACACAAAGCCACAAAAAGACACACAAAATCTCAAAGATCGTACACACTCAGGTTTGTAGCTTTTGCTGTTGTGAGAGACAGCAATGAAAATATCATTAATTGATCAGAAGAAGACATGCCAGTTTAAAAAAAATTTCAATCATCACCATGTCAACCACTTGTAAGAATGAAACAATCAACCACCTTTTTTCAGATTGCCTTACATCCTTTCATGTAATATAATAACAATTTGGCACATTTAAATGAAGGAAATCAGCACCTTTAAACTGAGCTGATTGGACCAAGTCCCTGATGCTTGTGGTGAGCATGCTCCCCACCCAGTCCCCCGCTCCTGCACCTCAGTCTGTCAAATGTCAATAGCAGAATATTTCAGATGTAGGAAAATATGGAAGAAAATGGAGGCCATTAGAGGAAAGCAGGAGGAAATCCAGCAGGGAGGACAATTAACGTTAAACACTGATCTCTGATCCTTTACCTGTTCATCTCTTGGTCTTAATTGTGTCTGATTTAATCTAATGCATTTAATTTGAGGTGAACTACTTGGAAGAATGTGGTGAACATGTCCCCCCACACCACCCACAATTCTGACAACTAACTACACTTCACTAACATTACTGTTACTACTATTATTACTACTACTAATACTACTGCTAAGATTAGAAGAATTGTTGTGGAATTGTTAGGAGGTTTAATGAGAAAGAGAAATCAGGATGTTAAATGTGTTCACCCAGGTTGAATTTGCTGACATAATCAACACAATACTGCCCTGCATCTCCTCTAAGGCCATGAATGCACATCTGCCATTCACCTGTATGCAACATAACAAATACACATGTAGGACCAGGTCTGGTGACTAACTGAGAGGGTCATAAGTATATTCTTTAGGAAGTGTTTACATGTCTCATAAACCGTTATAAATCTAAATATGGTTTAAAGGACAAAGTGAGACCTAGACCTAAAGATAATCAAGCAGACTACTGTTTTAGAGGGAAGATACCAGTTCTCTTTATTGCCTCCCCCAACGACTGTCCTTGCCATGACTTATGATTGGATATTTCTCAAGCCAATCACTAAGGTCTGGGAGAAAAAGAGCTAACGTAAGGGTCACGCATTATCACGGACATAATAACCAATGTTGTTATTGTTACCTATAGAGGACCAAAAGCTGACTGGAACAATAATATCACAAAAAGTAAGGGATGGCCATGGCTGTCTTCTGTAGTTTAACAGTGATTTCTCAAATGGCTGAATGATGGAAATATCAACATCCGTAATCAGCCTTGGAGGCAAACATTACATGGTTCTCGGGCGCCCCTTTGTGGTCAGATGAGGAGCTGCACCCTACAAGAGATGCCGTGGTCAGGGGAGGACGAACCAAGGCTGGTGAAAAGAAGCACTGGCAGGATAAAAACACAGGTATCTGTCAAAACAGGGGAAAAACATTACGAAAAAACACTCGCACATATGAGAATAATGGTGCAATGTCCAGTGTCATGTTAAGAACTAATCTAATTCCCAAGAGCTGCAATCAGAATTCAAAACCACCTCTCCTTCACCCACAATACACTACAACCAGCGCTCACTGGGTTAAGAGCTGCACTCAGTCAGGCAGGCCCCTGCCAACCCCCCACCCTAGAAGAGGAGAGCAGAGACAAAGAGGGACAGCCATCACCAGAGACGCACAAATACTCCACTACGCACCCCGCTTCATCACCATGGCAACATCACCATGGCAACAAGACACGTTGTTCAGCAAATTCCACAGATTGGAGGATTTCTATACTTCTGTAATACTCAAGCTTCGGTCTAATGCTGCAGCAGGTCTTACTGGTGTCTGGTTAAACAAAAAGAAATTGGCGCAATAAAAAGAGAATACATCGAGCTAATGTAATTTCATAATCAAAGGCCTCACACGTCATAATCCTACTAGTTTTGCATTACACACATGAATTGCACTCCATGGTTTTAATTTGACTTCACCTTTAAAGTCAGAAAAAAAGCTTTAACACGCTTTTCAGTTCATTCTGTCTTTCTATTTTTAACCAACCTCCATCTTACTTTTCTGTTTTGTGAAGCTCAAAAGAGGGTTTTGTAAAACTAAAGTCCTATGTCGCAGGCAAAATGATTGTATGATGATTAAAAAAAAGGTCTGGTGCAACCTGTCATTTTCCCCTGTCATGTCCATCATTTGAATGTTTTTATTGGCTTCTTCCAAAGACGCAGAGACCCATTTACAGAATACAGACAGGGTGATCGAGGCTCCACGGAGCAACTGTACAATATTTACACACAGAGATCAAACCAAGAGCTACAGCTCCAAATCATAATCCTTAATATTAGCATCATAACAACCAACAGATAAAAAAAAACAGAAACACATAACACAGATATTTTGCACATTTTTGAAAAAACAAACTCAAACAAACAGAAAAACTGTTACAGCTTTCCCCGAACCACTGCGGTTTGGTTTCTCTCAGAAAAACAGTTAACACTTTTTTTTTGCTTCTCTCGTAGTCTTTTAAAGAACAGAAAGAACACATTATTTAGCTTAAATACATTTCTCCTTCCTCTTTTCTTCAGAATGGAGACATAAAAAATGACATCAGACACTCTGTTTAAGCCACACCCCCTTCAGTGTGCCCTGCCACAAGATTTTTTTTTTCCGAATCATTGAGCCTTGGGCACAGGAGGAATAGAGAATTAAGGGTGAGCCATTTCATGAACACCCCATTAAAACATCATTATTTAAAACAATAACATCAAATTGCCCCGACTTGAGGGAATCCTTCATAAAAATGTCCAGGTATAAATAATACAAATCATAACTGTTGATCATACATATTTATATATTTAAGAGGATATGTTTCGCTCAGAACACATCTGTCAGATCCCGGCTCTTCAGAGCTCCTCCACGTTTTCGACGTCTACTTTTCTGCAGGTGTTCTCCACAATCACTCTTTCATTTTTCCAAAGCTTCCCCCTTTCCTGTCTCTCCGTACCGCCTTATTCACTGATGAAAATGTCAGCAATATTTATAAAAACAAACAAACAAACCAAAACCTTCACAAAAATTCGTTTCACATCAATTCTAAATCTCTTCCAGAAATCCGGCAGAGTGGACCACCGATGAGAAGATCGGACCTGTCCTGGCCTCCCCTATGCGTGAGGCTGTGTAATGGTTCGGTCCTTCTCCAGGCTCTGCCCTTTAAGCTTTCGTGCTTAGGGTCAGTAGGTCAAGGAAGGAGGTGAAGAGCGTCTCCAGCCAGCCCTGATTGGCCATGCACTGCTGGACCACCTCCTCCTGTCCTGGGTCCTCTGCTGCCTGCTCTATACTGTCCGTCTGAGAGAGAGAGAGAGAGAGAGAGAGAGATAGAGAGAGACAGAGAGAGAGAAAGAGAGAGAGAGAGAGAGAGAGAGAGAGAGAGAGAGAGAGAGAGAGAGAGAGAGAGAGAGAGAGAGAGAGAGAAAGAGAAACAGAGTGTGAGAAAGAATAAAGATGAATCTGGTAAAAGGCTAACAAGATGCGTTTGCCCCATTTGCAAGATTATGCATGGTACATAGTATGTGTGTTTATAGGAGTGATGGAAAAAAAAAAAAGAGGGAAGGAAGGTGTGGAAACAAAGGAAATACAGTACGAGCAAGGATTGAAGATTGACAGTGATGAGGGCATGACAAAAACAGTGAAGGCTAGAGTATTAAAATGACAGCCAGCAAAGTTAAAAAACCTGCCAAATAATAAGTTTAAGTAAGGCAAGGTCCGATACTTGTTCCTGGCCATACATCAGCACACGGGCCAGGGAGGTCTGATTGGCTAGCACGGGAACGTGTGGGCCGGCCTCTCACCTCTTTCTTGCAGTGCAGGAAGGTGTGATACTTGTAATGATGGAGGGAGTGATAGAGGCTGTACATCCTGCAGTTCTCCGTAGATAACTTCAGGTCCTGGAGGAGAGGATACAGAAAGTTGGACAGTTAGGCAATGAGATACATGCTCCAGTCCAGTCCATGATCCGTGATCAAAACATTATCTCAGGAAAATACATTATCTCAGAAACATTATGTCTTGGTTTATGCTTGTGTTATTTCAGAGTTTTATTGTGGTGTTCGTAACACAGAACATTTCATATTTTGGGGGGAATTTTGCATGATAACAGATTCCTATTTTGTCAATGATATGGGGTGGAGGTGTCTGACTGTTTCGTAGTGAAAGTATATAAGGGAGTTGTGCCACAAGGGCAGCCTCTCTCTGGCTGCATATGTGCTGTACTGCTGCATATAAAATAAAATCATAGTTTGGTTTTCTTTGTCAGAAGCCTACTGTATGTCCTTCCAGCTGTCTGCTTAAACAGTTTTAGAACTACTGCTGTGTAATACACCACACTTAATAATGCTGATGGGGAATGGCTGAATCTTGCGAATGTTGCTGTTGTTGACTGTATTACCCATGGGTCAATGCGACTCTAATGATGGGAACTCCCCAAGAACTCAAAGGATCAGGGGCCGATTCGAATTCCACTGTGCAGCCCTGATGCAGAGCGCAAACAATCTTGCCGAAGCTGCCTGAGGTTGCGGGCATTAATAACTCATTTGTGTTATTGCCTGATGTAGCTCTGTCGTAATTACTGCTCACTGTCCCCGCACAGCATGTGTCAACCAAAGAAAAAAAAGGAAGATGCTCCCAAGTAGGGTCCTTGGTTGCGGCAGAACAGTAAATACGAAAAATAAAAACGAACTGCCTGTTACATATGAAAACGACAAAAGGAAATGATAACAGTGTT
>CM050216.1:24336242-24438742 GCA_027475355.1 Coilia nasus
CACTCTGTGGGTCGTGGGAGGAGTCAGAGTCGGAGGATGACGCCACCTCCTTCAGCCACTTTTTCCTCTTCTTAGGAGGAGGCTCCGCCTTCACCTTCACAGGCCGCACCCTCGTGGCTCTCTCTACCTTCTTCTCTCCTCCTCCTCCTCTCTTCTCTTCCCTGCTTCTCCCTCGTTCCACCGTCACTCCTCTTTTCTCCATCTTCTCTTGCGATGCGGCCTGAAGCTTCTTCTCTTTCTCCTTCTCCTTCAGCCTCTCCCTCTCTTGCTGTTTCTCCTTTTCCCTCTCTCGCTCCCTCTCTTTTTCTTTCTCCCTCCTCTCCCTCTCCTTTTCTCTCTCTCTTTCCCTTCGCTCCCTCTCCCGCTGTTCCCTCTCTCTCTCTTTCTCTTTCTTTTCTCTTTCCCGTTGTTCCCTCTCTTTTTCTTTCCTCTCTCTTTCACGCTGTTCCCTTTCTCTCTCTTTCTCTTTTTTCTCTCTTTCACGTTGTTCCCTTTCTCTCTCTTTCTCTTTCCTTTCTCTTTCCCGTTGTTCCCTCTCCTTTTCTTTCTCCCTCTCTCTCTCTCTCCTCTCTCTCTCCCTCTGTTCCCGCTCTCTCTCCTTCTCCTTCTCCCTCCGTTCTTTCTCTCGTTGCTCCTTGTCTTTTTGCTCCTTTTCTCTCCTCTCCTTCTCTTTTTGCTCCCTCTCTTTTTTCTCTTTCTCTTTTTGTTCTCTCTCTTTCTTTTCCCTCAGCTCCCTTTGCTCTCTTTCCTTCTCTCTCTCCCGTTCTTTCTGTTTCTCCCTCTCCTTCTCTCTCTCCCTCTCATGCTGTTTCTCCCTCTCTCTCTCCCTTTCTTTCTCCCTCTCTCTCTCCTTCTCCCTCTCTCTTTCCTTCTCTCTCTCCCTCTCCTTTTCCCGCTCTCTCTCCCTCTCTTTCTCTTGTTGTTTCTCCCTTTCCTTCTCTCTTTCTCTCTCCTGCTGTTTTTCTTTTTCTTTCTCCCTGTCCCTTGCTTGCTGCTTCTCTTTTTCTTTCTCTCGCTCTCTCTCCCTCGCTTGCAGTTTCTCTTTCTCTTTCTCTCTTTCCCTCTGTTCTCTCTGTTCCTTCTCTCGCTGCCTCTCTTTCTCTCTGTCATCCCTCTCTACCCTGGGAGGAGTTTGGCTGCGGGTAACAGGTGTCACCTTCGGGAGTGACTGGCGCCTAGAAAAAAAAATGCAACCATTACCTACTTGACTTTTAATAGAATTATCTTTTTTATTGAGGCGTTGCTCATTTATTTGGGATGCTATTTACAGGATGACATAAATACACAGAGAAAAACACATCCTTTAATACCATTAGTGCAGTTCTATGGAGACAGTTTTGCCATACCAAACAGGTGAAGCTGATGCTCAAGTGCAGTTACCTACCGCAATGTGAGTCCAGGGCGATGCCAGGGCTTCCGTGAACACACACGCACATAATCCTTTTTATTGACATTTTCTAGAAACTTCACATACAAACGCTGGTAGCGAATCTTGGCATCGCCGAAATATCCAAGGTACTGTGTATAGAGGAAGAAATAAAAATACCATTTTGACCCTTAACATTTTAGTTTGTGTACTTATTCGTTATTGTTTCAGTTACTGAGACTTACGTTACTGGTGGCACAGAACTGCCGCTGTCCATCTTTGATCTCGGGGGCAAACTTCTGCAGCAGGGCCTTCTGCACCCTCCAGATGGGGGGAGGCTCACGGCCAGTCTGCAGGGCCAGCTGTCAGGAGGTGTGCAAACACACAGCTTGGGTCATGTGATTATGTACAAGATGGGGCTGTGCAAAATTTAGACCTGAACTGAGACTGACCTTCGAATGTCAATTCGAGTTTGAAATTGAGTTGTATTTTAAACTAAGTTGGCAAAAACAGGAAGCAGAATTACAATTTTGCCTAGCCCTGATACAAAAACCTGTGTATACTGCAGGACCTCTACTTCTGAAGCTGCACTCACAACTCTAAAGAGCGCAAAGACCCACAACCAAAAATACAGCTAAACATTCACATGACTTTGAGTTGAACTTTAAATCTTACAAGGATACAAGGCTATTTATTTGTCACATGCATGGACATACTGGGTAGTAGGACATGCAGTGAAACTGTTGAAATAGAAAAAATAAGGGGTTAATAAAAGATAAAAAAGTAAATAAACGCACAGTTTAGACGGAGCAAACAGAAAGGCGTCTGAACGCAGCGGTGCCATGGCAACTGAAATTGTAAATCTTGTAAATCTTGCGAATACCTTTAGAGTCCGGATGTCTTCAGACCGCACCACAAACTCGTCCCGCTCCCTAAAAATGCCCTCGCCTCCGCTCTCGCTGTCGTCCTCCTCGCTCTCCCCCACGATGGCCACGTTGGCCTGCTTCTTGGCCAGGTGCAGCGAGGTGATCTTGCGTATGGGCACATCTTCAGGGGTCGGGGGCGTGGGGGGCGCTGGGCTAAGCTCCTCCTCGTTGCAAGGTGTGGGGGAGGGGGAAGGGGAGGAGGAGGCTGAGGGGAGAGGAGAGGGACAAGGAAGGGTGGGAGGGGAGGGACTGCGAGGTGGAGGCTGCTGCTCCTCCTCCTCCTCCTCCTCTTCTTCCACCTCCTCAGCAGGCTGGGGCTGAGGGGCCACCTCCTCCTCCTCGTCCTCCTCCTCCTCTAATTGAGGAGGAGAGGGGAGGGAAAGTGGAGGAGGCGGAAGCGGGGAAGGAGATGAGGATGTGGGGGGAGAGGGTGAAAGAGAAGGGGGTGAGGGTTGGGCAGGAGCAGGAGCTGCCTCAGATGGAGAATCTGTGAAGGATGGGGCAAATGGTGGAGAGAAAACAATTAGTGTTGTGCTGTTTTGACAGGCAATGTCTTTCATAGCTTTTCAGCTTTGTAGTCAGGGAATAATTACATAATTCAATTGTTTTTCAATACACATCACACAATCATCAATATAGACCAACCTTCAACTTTAGGTTGCTCCAGTATCTCATACTCGGGCTCCTCCATCTCCTCTTCCTCTGCCTCTCTCTGCTCCACGTCCTCCTCCTCCCTGGACTTCTCCTGCTGCTGTCCCTCCTCATGCTCTTGCTCCTGTTCTTCCTCATGCTCCTGCTCCTCTTCTTCCTCCTCTTGTTCCTCCTCTTCCTCCAGTCTGTCTTCCTCCACCTCTGTCTGTTGCTGCTCCTCTGTCTGCTCTGGGGTGGGAAGTTGCGGCTCTGGGCTCTGCCCGTTGGCTGCCAGTGCAGGTGGTGTCTCTTCTTCCTCTTCCTCCTCCTCCTCTTCCATTGGTTCAGTGGGTGTTTGAGTGACAGGCTCAGGCTCAACTTGAATTGGAGGGGGTGTGCTGATGGGGGAGGGGGTCTGTTGCACATGCAGGGTGGGTGGGGAAGGTGTGGGGGGTGGCGGGGCCGCCAATAGGCTGTGAGGCGTGTCGTAGAGGGCCGAGATGGCCGAGGAGATGCTCTTCTGCAGGTCCTGGTTCTTGCTGACAGAGTCCTCCTCATCTGAGGAGAAGGACGGCAGCGTCTCCAGGTTTCTCTTCAGCTCCTCGTCTAGCCGCTTGCACGGGCTTGGGCAATTGCTCAGGCCCAGGGATCCCTCCCCTTCACCCTCTCCGAACGAGGGAGCTGGTGGAGGTGGGGGCGGGGGCGGTGGGGGAGGAGACAGAGGCCGAATACCCCCCTTCACAGAAGCGGGATCCACAGGGTCTATGCCTGGAGCAGGCTGCTTCTTGCCAGTCTTTAAAAAGTCCAGAAAGGAGGCCATAAAGCCAGACTTCAGTTCTGAGTTCTTATCCTCTGACTGATGATGAGGCATGCAATAAAGCACAGAGAGAAATAAAAAGACAGATGAAGAGAAAGAGAAGTGACATGTTAGAAAATGCAATAGGCAAGCATAAAAATGCACTGAACTTCATTCAAAAAAATCTGTTTAAATACAAGAAACACAGAAGATGTGTCTCCAAATTATAGTTCTTACATTTCTACTCTCATTTTTAAATTAATCTTATTTTCACCACTATGTTATTCAGCTGGGTATGTCTGCAAAGGTAGTTCATCTTACCGAACAGCAGAGGCGCATGAGGATGGTTGCTATGATTGTGTAACCTTGGCAACTGCTACCCTAGCAACAGCCAGCTCTTTCTCCCTCTTTTTATTGCATTTTTAAGGACAGAGCCATTACAGCGGTTTGTCAATCATCTCTGAGTGCAGGTCTACACAATGCCCTCTAGTGGGAGCACACTTTCACAAAGGGGCATGCACTCACACAGGCTAACATACTGTATAAACAGAATCACAAAGAAAAATTATGATTTATGCAGGGCGAAATCATTCCTGGTGCTACTATGGTGATCCATTTGAAAAAAAAAAAGACTTATTATTAGACAGCTTTTTGCACACCCTGCAGCTGGGTTGCCTCACTCCCCTTTTTTTCAAGGAGGGATGTGGGCTCCTAAATTAATAATAACACACGGAGATGTGTGTGCTCTCACCGAGCTAGAGAGTTTCTGCATAGCTGCCCATGCCTCTGGGGTCATCTGCTCATCCATGTCTCTCTCCCAGGACATCTACGAAAGAGGAAACCATATTTTCAACATTGCTTTGTTATATTAGCCATTTCCTGTTTTTTTCTTTCTTTCTTTCTTTCTTTCTTTCTTTCTTTCTTTCTTTCTTTCTTTCTTTCTACTGCCTACCTGTTGCTGTGGTAACAAATCACCATTCTACCATTCTTACCATGAACGAGGTGTCAGGGTAGAAGGGTTCGATTCAAGCATCTTAGCAATTGGCTCTGTTTGAGCATGTGCTGTAAATTAGGTTTACCAGCCAAAGACTGGCTTGAGACGGCCACTGTTCTCCACAAACCTGACATCTTTTTTTGAAAGTTGAATGTTCTTGTGGACAAAGGAAACTGGAAATATCACTAGTCTTTACAGTGAACCATGGCATTGCCACAGTAATTCCTTCTTCGTCCTTCTCCCTCCTTTTCAAAATACATCATGCTGTCATACAGACAATATCTAATTGATGCTACTTAATTATTGAAAGTCCTTAGACAAGTAACCTTCACAGCAGGTCTTACATGCTGCATTTGAAATAAGTCTATGCATCCAAAAGAGACTCCAAATCTTCCTGGTTGTGAATACAATTTTTAAAAAGCTTCTTCATCCACAGGTGTTTGCATTAGTATCTCAAACATCAACAACTACCCTGCATAAAGGTGTTAAACTGCATAATGGTGTTATGTTCCAGGTTATGTTAGATTCATGCATCTTTTTACAAAACAAATGCAGTGCAGTCATTTTTCGCTGACAAAAACTAGCACAGAGGCCATGTTCTGTGTCCCTTCCCTATGGTTTACCACCAGGTTTCCTACCACCACCTCATCATTCATCTCTTCTCTAGGTCTCTGTGGTCCTCACCTCGGGAACTTTGTGCTTCATTTTGTCCTGGCCTCTGTTCATGTCCAGTCCACCTCCGGGACTGAGCCCCAGAGAGGGTGCCGAGCCCAGCGACCCGTCCGACAAAACCTGGTCAGAGCTGGACATGGAGTCTGTCCTGAGGAGAGCATCTGACGAGGGCATGGAAGGAATGGGCAGCTTGATCTGTCAATGTTGAAAGCAGAATGGAAAGTAGAGGAGAGTGAGAAATAAACAACGGCACAAAACTAATTTTGCTAAAAAAAAAAAAGAAAATGCAAGGGTTATAGGGCTATTTATTTTCATGTCACCTCAAATTATTAGGGTTTTACACATGTGAACTCCCTCACAGTTATAACAATTTCATTCATACAGGTTCATATAGGGCTACTATAATGGCAGACTATTAAACTGAAATCAAAAAGTGATTCAATATCCTATCAAAATCACCACATAGTCTGAATTCCTATTCCACAATATGTCTCAAATGTCAGCAACCCTACAGTGGTAAGAGGGTCAGTCGCATTTAGAGATTTTTAGAGTAATTTATGCATTTTTAAATCATCTCAGTGTCAGAATTTACATTCCATGCCATACCTTAATTGGCCTGATGGGCTCCTGGTGCTGTTGTTGGGGCTGTGGCTGTGGCTGGTGCTGTTGTTGTGCATGGTGCTGCTGTGGCTGCTGCTGCTGCTGCTGGGGGTGTAAGTGCTGCTGGGGGTGCGGCTGTTGATGCAAGTGCTGCTGTTGAGGATGGTGGTGCTGCTGTTGCTGCGGGTGGTGTTGCATCTGTACCATGTGTGTTTGTTGTTGTTGTGGGTGCTGAAGGTGTTGTGGTTGTTGGTGGTGGGGGTGGGGGTGGTGATGCTGCTGCTGATGCTGCTGCTGCTGTTGTTGTTGCTGCTGCAGATGGAGGTTCTGCCCTTTGTTCAGGTCTCTATGCATCTGCAGCATCGGATCGTCCCTCCTGCCCCGACCTCTACCACGTCCACGGCCCCTGCCTCTGGTACCCTCTGCTGGTCCCATTATGCCCTTGAAGTATGGCGGCTCTGGGAGTGGACGAATCCGAGGACGCCCCCTTGGCCGAGGTGGGCCCTCTCGTTTGGGTTTGGTAGGTTTCCTGCCTCGCTTCTTGGGGCCGTCCCGTGGAAGGAGCTGAGGTGGTGGACCAATAGAAGAGAATCCAGATGACTGACAGAAGTCCAGGTCACCCATTAGTGGACTCAATGTGTCCATGCTAGAGCCAGCGCCAGACTTCCGGCAGCTGGACACCAAGTCAGGAAGCAGATCTGGAAGGCGACGGCTGTTTAGTCGGATATCGGCAGGTACATTGGCTTTGTCCTCGTCATCCTCAAACTCATACTCCTGGGCATAGTTCTTCTTAGCCTGGGGCTGCGAGTTAGGGTCCCTACGTTGTTTCAGCAGGTGGAAGGAGCTGGTTTTGAGTAGCTTCTTGGGCCGAGAGGAGCAGAATATTGGAGACTGTAGTCCCCCAGTGCCTCCTACTCCAGAACCACCCATCATCTTGTTTGCAGAACCATCTCCACCTGGGCCTGTTCCTCCCAAACCCATTCCAGGGGTCTGCGACTGAATCAAACCGAGTTGTTCGGTGTTGACAGTGGATGGAAGCTCATCGGTCTTCAAGGAATCCAGGTCCAGATGCATGGTGCTATTTCCAGACTCTGAAAGGCTGTGGCAGTACTGCTCATACCCTTGGTCTCCGTGATGACCCATCATATCATATCCACTGCCTCCTACACCTGCTTTGACAGAATCCATACCATCCTGTCCTGGGCCACGTCCTTCAGACATCCCATCGTGACCCCCAGGCACAGCTGTGCCACCCCCTGGTCCTACACAACTAGACTTGTAGTCTTCTGAGCAAAACATGTCCTCCATGCCAGGGAAGAATGATCTGTCTTCATCTTGGAGCAAAGAATCTGGGAAGCTAATGGACGTCAAAGGCATAAACCTCTGCTGCTGTTGCTGGTTCTGACTCTGGGAGGTCTTTCCCACAGGGCTTGTGGTGTCAAACTGGTGCTCCTTGAGTTGGTCTAGTTGGCTTTGGGAGAGCTGTGGCTCTGGATCCCTAGACTGTGCTTGGGTCTGCGGCTGTGGGGCTCTGGAGGGTGGCTGCATGTGGTGCGGGTGTTGCTGGGCTGAGTGGTGAGGGTGGGGTTGTTGAGAGAGGTGGCTGTGTTGGTGTTGGTGATGGGGTGCCATGTGGTGCATATGGGATGGAGCAGACAAGCCAAGGTCAGGCTCAGAGAGGAAATCATGCAGATCAGACGCGGTTTGCTGTTGGTGATGGGAAGGATGATGCGCAGGCATCCTGTGTTGTTGCTGTCTGTGGTGATCACTGCTTCCTCCATCTCCTCCTCCCATGCCTCCATGGCCACCTCTGTCAGTGCTAGCTGCTTCCCGACTGTTGGCTCTGGATAGAGAGCGCTCTAGCATGTCCAGAGAGGACACAGAGTTCTGACTTGTCTGGCTCTGGTCTCGCTGACTTCCACGTCCATAGTGGGACTCTAATGTCTGTGGCTGAAGTTGGAGCTGAAGCTGAGAGGTCTGAGACTGACTGTCCACTCCCCCAACACCTCCAGCTCCTGAACTTCTGGTTGGTCCCATCATGGCCTGTTGACTCATTGAATGCTGCTGCTGTTGTTGCTGCTGAGAGGTTTGCTGGGCCTCCATCTTGTTCCGTGCAGTGTGGGAGAGGACGGACTGAAGCAGGTGGGCTGGCTGGGACTGCTGCGATTGGTCAGGAGGAGAGTCCATCAGGGAGAGACTGGACTGAGACTGGTGCTGCAGGTCAGGGGTCTTGCGCAGGTAAGGTATTTCTGAGGGGTCAGGTGCCTTCTTCAGCTCCATGTGAGCCTGTGGGAGTGAGTGGGGGTGGGAGTGCTGGGCATGCTGGGAGTGCTGCGTGTGTGAAGTGTGGTGGGCGTGCTGGCTGTGCGGGTGGGGAATGTGGGAATAGGGGTCGCCACGACTATAGTGGACAACAGAGCCCAAGGAATCGTGGGGATGAGGGTGAGGCGCGTGAGGATGAGAGTGCGAGAGGGAGTCTGTGTTCCCCCGCCCTCCACCAGCCCCTGCTCCTTGTAGTGCTCGGTCACTCTTGACCTGTTGGTGGTGGTGGTGCTGCTGCTGTTGATGCTGTTTTTTCAGAGTCATTTCTAGCTGACTCTCCAGGCCTCCTGTTACACTGGTACCTGTGGGCCCAGGAGCTGTGCTGTTAGTTGCACTGTTGGTGCGAATCACGCTTTGGAGTTGATACCGTTCCTCAGAAGCCTTGTTTAACTCATAGGCTGATAGACTTTTGCCCCCATCCCTGGACTGGGGGGCCTGTGGTGGTTGGGACTGCTGCTGGGCAGACACCTGTGGTGGTGGCTGGGCATGGTGCTGTGAAGGGTGGGGTGCAGGGCTCTGCGCATGTAATAAGTGCTGAATTAAAAAATCATCATCATCTTCCTCTTCGTCCTCCTGGGGGCGCTCGACCCCAAGCATGTCGTTGTCAGATTTAGATTTCGGAGGGGCGGGATGATATGACTGGGGCTGAGGTTGGGGGCCTCGGGTGTCCGGGTAGCCCCGGGGGGAGGACAGGAACGGAGGGGAGAGGACGGACGAAAGGTACTTGTTACCCCCAGATCCTCCAGGGGATTGGACGGGGCGGTTGGGCGCTGGAGAATGCATCCCCGGACGTATTATGCCAGATCCATTGGAGGGTGATGGGCTGGAATCTGGTAGGTGGTATGAGCTTCCTCCACCTCCGCTCCCAACACTTCCCCCACTTGAGCCACTGCCCCCACCTCCCGAATTACCTCCCACCGACCCAGTGCCACTGCCTGCCGAACCAGCTCCACTGCCTGAACCCAGAAGTGCAGGAGAGTGACCTGGACCACCGAAGCTCAGCGAAGGACTCCCTGCTCCTCCAAGTGAGGGGGGCAGAGAGCCATATCCAGACTCTGACCCGTAAACCACCTCTGCTGAGAAAGATCTTCCTGTCGCCCCTAAGCCACCATAACCCTTCCCACCGCCAACAGTGCTTGAACTCAGGTCCTGGGCCTGGGGGGAACTGAAACCCCCATATGGCTGGGGAAGGTGAGACGCCTGGGGATGGCTCGGAGAATATGACTGTGACTGCTGCTGAGGCGGTGTCTGACCAGGTAGGCCAGCTGAAGGTTTCACTGGGGCAACGGGGGAGCCGTATGGGAGGCAAGGCTTAGGAGGTGCCTGCTGTGGTGTAGCTGAGGAGACGGGTGGTGGGGGTGGTGGAGGGGGAGGAGGTGGAGGGGCTGACTGAGGCGGGGGCTGTTGTCTAGAGGGAGCCGATGAGGAACCGGAGGATGGGTTGGGGTTGGAATTGGAAGAGGATGATGAGGAGGAAGAGGAGGTGGATGAAGCAGAGGGTGGCGTGTGGGGTGTGCGGGATGAGGAGGAACCAGAGGAAGAGTAACCGCTACTAGAGCTGGAGCTCTTGCTCCCTTTGCCTACGGATCCTCCTGAACCAGCCGTTGAGGAGGCTGAGGAGGTGGTAGAGGAGGTATAGGGGGGCTGGATGATGGGCCGGTACACCTGATCTGACCGTGGTGAGGGCTTGGGGTCTGAGGTCGGACTCTGATCCCCCAGGGGACTACAAGACATGCCGCCATGCCTGTGGTGAGGCATCTGCTGCTGATACCCCCCTGCCCCCCCACAGCTGAGGTAATGCTGCAGGGGGTGAGGTGTAGAAGAGGAGAGCTGGGACTGGGCTGGGGAGGGACGCTGGTAGTGTTTGATCACACTATCCTGTCGGGGCATAGCCCTCTCTTGGCTGGGCGGTGGCTGGGGAGTGGGCGTGGGGGAGAACATGGAGCTGTTGTACAACTGGGACGACTGGTCCTGCAACTGGGACGAAAGCAGGTTGAACTGGGGTGGCGGTAGGTGGCGTGCCGATGAAGAGCTGGGAGCCTGGGGGGGTGGAGGGGGCCCTCCAGACGGGTCTTGGGACCCTCTGTAGGCTGCTGCACTTTGGGAGGACAGCAGGCGATCGAAGCCTAGGCTGGACTGAGAAGGGGTTTTGATGTGCAGAAGGGGATCGTGGGGCGACAGAAGACCATTGGAGGTGGGGCTGAATGTGGGTGTGTCCTGGAGCGTGAGCGATGTGGTCATCCCCGGGAAAGAGCGTCCGGAAAACGAGGCAGGGTGCTGATAGGCTGACAGTGCTGAGGATGAGGGGAAAGATCCGGAGCCTGGGAGGGCACCAGAGATGAAGAGCTCAGCTGGTGCAGGGGTGTGCATTGCTACACCAAAAATGGCAGGGTAAAAGAAAAATAGAGAAAGAAAAAAGAACAAGTAGTGCTTAGTCCAAATACAACAACTTTGGAAATGACTGAATGAAAGACGTCTTGATGTGACTGATCTGAACAGCTCAATAACCCAGAACTCACCTGTTTGCCAGGAGGGGGTTCGAAACTGTGAGAGAAGAGAGGAGGCTGAGGGGGATGGCTGCGGACCACGGGACTCCAGGGCAGATATCAGGTTCATGACGGATGCATCAGGGCCAGATGGGCTGGTGTGATGCAGCCCAGCATCAAACAGACCTGACAGACCTGAGACCAAGAGACATGAATCTGAATTTCTTCAGAGATGTACACAAACCAACACCTGTGCACTTACACCTATCTACACCTGCATGACAACATCAACACATTACATTACACTTAGCTGACGCTCTTATCCAGAGCGACTTACAGATATTTACAGGGTTTCAGTTACAGTCCCTGGAGCAATGGGGGTTAGATGCCTTGCTCAAGTCAACTATGGGTAGGGTGGGATTCGAACCGGCAACCTTTCGATTGCAAGACCAACTCCCTAACCACTAGGCCACAGCTGCCTCAAGTACACAAGTACATAAACACCTGTGCAAGTACACAGGCATTTTTATATGTGCATAAACATCTGCAGTGCTTGCAGTACACAAAAATGTACGTAAGCACACAGGCACTTATGCAAATGCACAACAAGTCAACAAACACCTATACACATACACAAACACTTGAGGAATTACTCAAACACAATGGAGGTGTAATAGTCTTAGGTTATGGCATTTTGCTAAATGCCACAACGGCTTGTTTTGTTATTGTTATTGATAAACTTTTCAATTCTGCAAAATGCTTTGTGTTATGGTGCACCATCCTTACCCAAGCTCCTCCCTGCTGCCCCCCAGGCTCCACTCTGTCCGGAGCTCCCAGGGTGATGATTGGTTGCATAGCCCTGCAGGGGGTGGGGTGTGGCATATGCTTGGCGATGGAGAAGCTCTGTGTCGGGATGAGAGGACCTGGAGCTCCCATACACCAGACTGTGGAGGAGAGAGGCAGAGGGTACAGGTGGGTGGGTGGCAGGGTGGGTGGCTTGGGAATTCCAGAGTGCAGCAGTGCTTCAAACGTTTCTTCAAACTAATTTCAAATAAGTTAATAAACAATGTGATTATTCCCAGTGAACTACTTATACTTATTAGTTATTTATTCATTGTGTCATAGTAGCTATTTCCTGGTGTCTCTTAGACAGAATCTGCACCAAACCAGAACCTTAAAAACAATGAGTCTTGCAGTCAGCACTCCTTCCTCCTTTCCTGCAACTGCCTCTCCTCCAGGCAACTGCTTTGATTATGTAAATTGCAGGTTTTGATTATTTTCCATGTTTTTTCCAGCTTGCTATTGCTGTTGAATACAAAACCAAAGTATCCGTTTCAGTTGGGTTTATTTCTCCCATTCGCTCCTGAAATGAACAACATTGTTATCCTCCCATACAGAGGGGTTGAATTAAATCCCAAACTAAACCCTTCACAGGCCACTGACCTCCCATCCCCCAGCGCTCTATCTGGTAGATTACATCAGTAATCTGCTTTTAAGTATCTACGTCCTTACTTTCCTTTACGAAGAATGTGTGGTATTTGCATTACTGCACTTCAGATCACACCAACAGACACATGCTTTAGTCTTTATAGCGCTGCGAAGCTAAAATTCAGCTGATCACTTTCCAGACAAGGACTAACATTGAGCTTGAACTGTGTGCCATGTGGATGCATGCGGATTCTCAGGATGAGATCACAGCTGGCCCATCTCTGGCGGTCTAAAGAGGATGTGATTTGTGCTCCTGCATGTGATGGGAGGGGTAGGAGATATCTCCACCAACAGAACAGCAAGTTCTAACTGTTTGCAAGATGCCTTTAAAACCTATAGGGAGGAATCTGTAAAGGTAGTGTGCACCCCCAACCCCCCCCCCCCCCCCCCCTCCCCCCAACTTACAGTGCACTGTCTTGAAGACACTCCCAGTAAATAAAAGGAGCTAGGCAGTCTGTTTGATTTACGTGTCTACGAGGGTCTGTGCAGTGCACCCCTCCTTCCTGAGTGTGGTAAGCTGGAGGAGATTACAGTGCGGTAAATCATAAGAGGACTAAATAAAAGCAAAGCACAAACAATATAGCAGCCTGCAGAAATGTGTTTGTCAACTAGTTGTGATTTCTCTCCCCAGTGTGGCTTAAAAAAAACTGCAGGCCAGTCCTGTGACTGTGGTCAATCAAGTGTCGCTTTTGGGGGTTGCAGGCTCTCCTTGGCAACCCCTCGTTCTGAGTCTGTCGGAGACGATGGCAGCTGGGCAGGACTACTGGAAGGATAAACACTGCTTTCATTGATGAATCCTCGACTCCTGCCTTCAGAGTCAATTACAGAACACTTCCCACACTCGCCTGCCTCTGCCGCGACCGCAGCTCAGTCAATCTACACAGCACTCATGGGAAAATCCAGTTTTGGAGGCACAGACACTGTGTGCGCAGACAAACACACACACACACACACACACACACACACACACACACACACACACACACACACACACACAGGTGCCTCTCTCGTGCCTCTTGTGATGGCTAGCTGTCCACAGCAAAGCATTAGTCATTGAGCAGATGTAGTGCTTTTTCCCTTACAGTTTTAACTGATGAAAAAGATGATGAGCTCAACCATGTAATTTGATGAGACAGCTGCCAAACACAAGTAATTAAGTTTTACCCTTTCAAGTATTGGCTTCACTTTTAAAGCCTACTGATTGCCCTTGACTCCTTTCGCCTTCGGATTGATATTACGTTACAGTTCTGTGCAACATGATACAGGATTCCAAATTCATTTGTGAAAACAATGTCGTAGAGGACAGAATGTACAGGCAAAGTAAATGCTGTGGTTGACCAATATATACATTTGAATTGCCATTTTACATAAAGGAATGGGTTGAGATTGAAACTGTTACATTATTTAAGTATTCCACTCCTTCCAGTCTATCCCATATCCCATAACATGTTTGTATCGCAACATCTCTACCCATCAGTTATTTATCTGTTTTAAAAAAAAAAACAAAAAAAAAAACCATGCCATCGATCCCTTTGCCTCTCTTCCTAATAGCTGTGCAAAGTGGCTGGGGATTATCACACACACACACACACACACACACACACACACACACACAAACACACACACACACACACACACACACAAAAGGTGGAGTAATTTCATGCAAATAAGTACATCCAGGCTGTAAAGACCACTGGTGATAAGAAAACAACAGCTGTCAAGACAAAATTGTGGTGAGCATTTGAGTAGTCATCAGTAGTTCATCTTGTCAGCATGTGGTCTCATCCCGTCTCACATCTTCAGCTCTCACTTATTCCCTCTCTGCAGTTCTCCGGTCCTGCTTCATCAGCTGTCCCACCTATTATTCTCCCCACTACTCCTCTCACTCCTTCCTCCACTTATTCACCCCACTACTCCTCTCACTCCTTCCTCCACTTATTCACCCCACTACTCCTCTCACTCCTTCCTCCTCTCCTGCTATTATTCTACCCACTACTCCTCTCACTCCTTCCTCCTCTCCTGCTATTATTCTCCCCACTACTCCTCTCACTCCTTCCTCCACTTATTCTCCCCATTACTCCTCTCACTCCTTCCTCCTCTCCTGTTATTATTCTCCCCACTACTCCTCTTGCCCCTTCCTCCCCACTACGCCGCTTACTCCTTCCTCCACTCTGCATTTTTACTTCCACACCCAGCTTCCACCCACTTACCCACTCACAATTTCTCTCTTTATTCCTTTCATTCTTTAATTCTCTGTCTGTCTGCCTGTCTGTCTGTCTGTCTCTCTCATTCAATTTAGCACACAGTGGTTGTTGAGCAGTGAAAATGAGCAAAAGTGAGTAAATTAAGGGACAAATTAGCCAGTCCCATTAAATCTGCTGTATAGAGCCGCCACTAATGATGGAGGAGCTAATTCAACATGTACTGTAGAGCTGAGCTGCCTCACAACTGCACGCTGTTTATGGGCAGGCAGCAGGCACAAGTCTGCATTCATCAGGACCAATCATAAAGAAAGGGACTCCCATTAGTCTGGGGCTTCTTGTAGATTTGTGAGCAACACAGCAATATTTTAACAATATCATTAGGTGATATAGTACAGACAGGACCCCTTCCCATTTGGCTAAACTAAACTGAACTTAAGAACCTACGTTCTTTGTATGATGGATGTCATATAACAGAAAACAATGCCTGATTCCTCCCAACACTAGACAGTGCTGTGCTGCCTGCTATAATAAGGACTGTGTGATACTGGATATTTGCATGTATTACATACCATTATATTTTCAAACTCCTTTTGGGGCAATACTTTTGCACACATGAGAACAAGAGAATGTCAAGCCTGTCATGTGCTTAAATTACCATATTGGTTCAACTGTGATTAGTTTTTGTAGGTACAAACATAAAGCATTTTCTTTCATTACACCCTAAATTTATCCTTTAAAACAAAACCCATTATTTTCTCATTAAAGAACCCAAAAAGCATTAAGCTTAGAGAAAATGTAAAATATGTCACTCCTATTTTTAAGGAACACTTTCAAAAAATATGCAAATGTCATACTTGTGCTTTATAGAACCTTCGCTGCCAGGCACATTTGCAGAATTTAGCTCAATTTGCCAGTGCCCATAATTAACCTCTTCAGTTTATAGGCGTGCCCTCTTAATTATTTTAACTTGGTAGCCTCTTGATTATCAGGCAAGAGATGTTTATATTACTGTGCTGAGAAATATGTTTAGGGAAAATACTGACTGGTTTTTAAGGTACTGTAAGACATGGTAGTATTGGTGATATAAGATTGTTAGTTAGCATGTGGTCCTTTTAAATGGTCATTAGGTTTCAGACAATCATAAGTTCAGTTGAAATTGTAAAGTGTATATACCATGCAACGTGCAGCCATAAGTCAACCAATTCCAGTGTCTAGCACTTATAAATTTACAATTCACTCTTGACTACTGTGTGCCTAATGTCATGTGCGGAAAATAAATCTTATAAATATAATAAAACACAACTCTCTAATTAAAATCTAGACATGCAGAGTTGCTAGTGAACTTATTATTGAAACACAGTTGTAATGAACACACAAAGGCTATAAATCAAATTTCATTCAAATTTCATTCTCATTCAAAGGAACTGTGTATAACCCTTCTGCTGGTTTGCAAATAATTCTTATGGAGCACTGCATGTTTATGTTTCCACTTAGGTGCAACTGGCATTAATGGCTGTAGAGTTGCTATTAATGGTGCGTATCCCCAAATTACAACAAATCGAGACAAAGCTCCAGTTTTGGTCTGCACTGATTCTGTGTTTAATGGCAACACAATAGAGCTGCTCTAAGCCGGTGCGCCACTAGTGTAGCTGTGCGAGTCTGCAGAAGCCCTGAAGAATCACCATCATAAAGCTACTCACAGCGGCAGCATGTCAACATTCTACCCTCACGTCAATGCAGAAAAAAAACTCCAAGAGGCTTGTTCAACTGGGACTGAAATGCACAAAGGGTGGATGGAGTGTTGACACTGTATCACTCCACAGTATAGGCCTGTCTGACATTTTGACACCTGAACACAGATCCATCTAGCCAATAGATAACACCACTGGCATGTTGATTGACTGATCAGAATATTGCAATGCTTTGAGTAATTTATGACAGCTATGGTCATTTCATTCTAGCACTCCTACAACTGACAGAAATTGTATACACAAATGGACCTTTAATCCTATGCATCTTTGAGGATACACATTTATATCATGATTTACATATCTTAAACAATCCATGTAAACATCAAAATGCAAAAGGGATTGCTCTGAAATGCATTTCTGTGCAATAAATGTGGAATGTCTAAAGATGTTAAGGAAAATTCAGCATGTTACCACTTTGATAAAAACGGTGTGACTTTTGGCTGATTTCACAGGAAGCATTCCACTGTTAGGAGTTGCCATAAATGCCTATTTAAGTGTGATAAAATGAGGTAGAGGCATCTTTCTAATCATTAAACTTGCAAGACAATCATAAAAGGAGGAAGACTGCTGCACAGACTACTTTGTCTTTGTAGAGATGTATACAGTGTCTGGTGGAGAACAAGCGTTTTCTGCTACCCAACAACTGAATCTACAGAACGCGTCTCCTCCACGTCTCCTTCGCTGTTGATGGATATAACGCACAACCAGGATTGATTTGGTTGTCACGGCGACTAGCTACGTAGTACGCAGCCGGGTAGCCTTTGAAATTCACAGGCCGCGAATTACTGAAAGAGACGGGCCGAGTGTGGCAAATGAAAACGCAAGCTAGCTGCGCTGCAGTCCAAGAAAGTAGGCTAACAATATCTGGGTTGCAGAACAAAAGAAATGACCATTGATTTCAACAGAAACTAACCATCAGTGTGTTGCATAATAGCCAGCTAAGTTTCTTCACTGATAGCTTAAATTAGCTTACTAGCTAGTTAGCCATGTCAACACTGCAGCCTTTTATGACATGAACATGTCTAACGCTAGCCCGCACTGGTCTGTTAATCTGCGTTCAGACGTTTTTGTGTCTGACTGATTGTGTTTAAAATATGTTTGCGCTTTTGCAGACGTTGTAACAATCTCATTTTCGTGTTAATGCTGCTATCTGGATAGTAGCAAACATTCTATCGTGCAACGCTAAGCTAGCAACATTAGAAACAACAGTCGGTGTCGTTATCTTGGAGAAGAGCATGTAACATTACCCTGCCTCTATGCATAGGTATGTCTTAAAATGCCAGGAGTAGCCATCTCAAGAGAATTGAGTCTCGTAAAACGAAACTTGCTTGATAACTAGTCTAGCATCGTCCACAAATCACGCATTAAACCAGGTCTATACAATTACCAGCCCATTTCTATTTAAAATATAGAATATCACGGCGAATATTACTGTCACTCAAAAAACGAATCCCAGTCTGGTTATTAGTCATCTATAAATTACCATGTCATGCTGTCGAAATGCTGTGTTCATATCTTACGCAATTAAGTAATTTAAAATACATTTTAATATAAAAAATACTCTATAATAAGCCTGTGGTAATGGGATGTTATACTGTTTACATAATAGTTTGTAACCAATTAAACATTTACGTTCTCTTTATTATAAGCATATGGGTCTAATTTTAACCCAGCTGGCTTACTTTTATTGAACAGAGCTATAGTATTGCACCACTGTGCATTTTCTCGAATTAAGGCCGTTCCATTTTGCAGACACATAGCTTTGGCTATAGTGCCAAGCTGCCTACAGTAGCTAGCACTACTGGCATCGTCAAAATGCATTTGATTTCTGTGATTACATGTCTCCCAATGCTGCCTTGTCAACTCACAGTGCAACCCATGCGCTAGCCGAGACGACTACATTTACATCACAGGAGTCAGTGGACGTACTGCCCTGCATGCTCCCTTGTGAACACAATGAACGTTTGATTTTTCATTTTTGATAATACGCTAAGCTAGCCAGCTAGCTCGCTACGATATCCTTCATCCCATCCCCCTTCTTTTCGCCCCTCTCCCCCCTCTTTTTCTGTCTCGGTCTACCTTCCGTATTAAGCATTGCCTCTCAATTGCATTCCTTGCATTTTCCGGACACCCCCTCCTCCTCCACTGATAATGACAATAGCCCACTGATAGATGCACCTGGACCGTCTTAATACAATCAATGTATGAGAAGCAAAGTCTGATTATGGATTGCATTGCGTCCACAGGCATGGCATTGTTGCAGCCAGCTAAAGCATGTTTATGCATTCAGTGTATGAAAGTCCACTTGCATGGGTACAACCGCCTACCTTGCCTTTGCTGATCTCTCGTAACTCCATCCCGTTCCAGCGCCCAAATCTCCGAATCCTGTTCCAGGATAATTTCTATCCATTAAAAGAAAAGGCTAGGAATGAAGATGGAGAGACAGAGAGGGGGAGGGGAGGGAGGAATATCCTAAATTGTAGACACTATCACACCCTGTATCCTTTCCCTCTGCGCTCGGTGTCTGTTTATTTCTCCCGTTTCACCAGCAAGTCCTCAAGAATGGGACCAGCTTAGAGGGGGAGAGGAATGGAGGGAGGAGGAGAAGAAGGAGGGGGAGATGGAGGATACAGAGTGGGGAGGAGGTGGGATTGGGGGGTGTCACACCAACCACCCCACCACTACCACAAAAATCCGGTTCCCGTCTTCCCTCCCCTCTCTTTCCCCAGTATATATTTCAGTGCCTATTGTCCTTCTCATCAGACAGCGGAACGGCTGATGCCCGAGCGTATGCATACGGTGGGCTCTCCTGCCATTGCACACGATTACAGCAGGGAACAGCGCTTGTATTTTTTATGTCTCCTAAACAGTGTTGTAGTAGTGTTACTATAATCAGGGCTGACACAATGATTATGTGCTACTTGGCAGCAGCCTATGCTTTCATATAAAAATCGCCAATGAGAACCGTTTTTGAAAACTGATGCGTTTAAAGGACATCACAATTCAGGAGATTCCGGGTGAATCAGACAGCGAGCCTAAGCCACAGCACCAACATCATTGATTAACCTCGCGATGTTATTTCACGAATACCTGTAGTAGCGCTATGTTGCAGTATTTGTGTAGAAAACAAACAAATAAAACACGTTTTCGGATATGGCAACAGACCAGCATCGAGCTGGCTGGCTGAACGGCTGTCCAGCCGAATGGCAATTTTGTCGTCTCGCGCGCCCGCACGCCCCCCTTTCGTGTTCTCCCGCGGAGAGCGCGCCCAAGCTGGAGTATTGTCTAGGAACCCACGCACCACACGGCAACGCTTTAAACCCACTGAGCCACAGCTAGAGTGGATGACCATCATCTGTTCACAGTCTGAGGCTGAATAAATCGGATACACATGACAAGAAACAACCGCATCCGAGTTTGTTGTATTTACCCACCCCAGGGTAGTTTATATGTTTTACAGTACATATGAAATTTACAAAAAAGACAAGAAATCAATACAGTCTACTAACCTAAATGAAATTTTCTTGTCAATACACATATTCCCTTCTCCACTTAAGTGAAATAAATTAGTCCACAGTGACATATGCAATGGTCGGGTCATATCAAAACTATAAAAACCTACTATTCCTTAACAATTAATTCTAGGCCAATATTTTATTACAACTAACCAATACACCTAAAACCCTAAAAGCCCCCACTTTCCACCCGATTGTCTGAAGTGTTGTGTCAGTCTCCCTCTTCAGGCCCTGGGGCCTCCGATGCTGCTCCCCTTCAGACAAAGAAGAGACAGACCATAAACATAATTGCGTACAAGATAAAGCCTGATACACATTTGCGTGCACACATACACACACTTACACAACCACAAATGAAAAGACAGTGAAAAAGTACCAGGTATACCTTAATGATGAACAGTCACTAATGAACATTCTCAGCAGGATCACACATAGCAGACATACCCTGAGTACGGTGGAGGGGGTGCATCGTACTGGCCACTGCGGTTGAGGGCCTCGTTATAGGAGGGTAGGCCTGGAGCAGGCTGCTGCTGGGACAGCGGGACGGACTCAGGGGCAGGATGCGAATTTGAGAGCTGCACAGGAGCACTAGCCACAACAAAAAGTATCAGTACACATGGCCATTGGTAAACATTTTTGGCTCTATGAAAACATTATATCTCCCATCCCATAACAATGACAGTGGTAGTCATAATGGTCTATGAGGGCCCCCTACGATCCAGAGCCCTTTCTTTTTCACCATACACAGCAGCCCTGTTAGTACACACAGAGTTGGAGTTGATGTCTACTCTAAATGAGCAGACTAAATGAAATGAATCTGATTGACAACAACAACAACATGAATCTGATTTGAAATCATACAGTCAAATCCAGTTTTATGCATATGCATGCACCTTTAGTAAATCAGGCACATAGCCTACACATGACATACATTGTGCTCTTTCTTTAAATGTGGTTGTAAAATGTGTTTCTCACTTGGCATTTCTGCGTCTGCTCTTGCCGCTGTTGTGGTAGAAATAGCAGCCAAGCACAGTAGCAAGGACAGCCACCAGTAGCAAGGCTACAAGGCCAGACACCAGGCCTGGTACGTCCACCTCAACAATGGAGTCTGAGGAAAAGGACCACATACCTCTCTAGGTCAGTAACTATTTACTGTTTCAGTTACACAGAGAAAATAAATGAGACATGCTTTAACATTTGTGGAGTAACGATGGTTTCTGTACCTTGGTGCTGTTGCCAAAACGCTGCCTGTAAAATAGGCGGAAATGTTTTTGAGTTCATGGTTCATTTCTACTCGCATAAACACAAATAATCTTTAGACTGTTGATAAGCTAAAGAAGAAAAAGTATGTGTGTAATGTAAATGAATATCTTTTAAGTTGATGTTATTTAAGGTACACATAAAATCTGGAGCAGCCTTGGGCTATAGAGCATCACAAGTAGACTAACACCAGTCTATTATTATTATTATTATTATTATGATTATTATTAATTATTATTATGATTATTTTGGGGCCTCTGCCACTTTCTTAACCACACCACTGCTTCAAAAAAGCAGACTCCCACCGTTTGTGCATCATCTTCAAATATTTCTCGGGCCTCCTCATAGGAGCACTTCTCTTCCACACACTCCCGCTCCAGATTGCCCTGCACCACCAGCTCAAAATCAAAGTAGTTATAGAGGAGAGAGCGTGACAGGAAAAGGCTTGCTGACTGCTCTGACACGAACACTGGATGTTAAACACAGGACAGGGAAAACATACATTACACTGCTGTTCATAAATTTCTTGAGGCAAATAATCTGTGAGCAATATCTAGGCTACAGCATGAGTTGTCAGTTGAGGAGACTCTGAGTGGTTGGTAGGCTAATGAGATTACCATTTTGGTCCTTAATGATGGCCCTCCCCCAGGACAGGTGTAGCCACAGCATCCAGACGCACACCTTCGCCAAGCCCGCCATGGCATATGCCTTCCACACAAAGCAAATCATGACATTCTTCAGCATTGTCATCAAACATGGAGTGAGCGACGCTACGTTAAAAACAACCTTTGCCTGAGGCCGTGGATGCGCATTTTTTGGCGACACAGACACGCTGTTTAAAATTCGCCCAACACTCCACCGACACGTAAGTAAAATATTAAATTGGTAGACGGTTTTAGCCAAAAGAGCTGAATAATGTTTTAAGAGCTGTTTTCGAGATGATCTACTTGTAGTGATTATCTAGGAGAATCCAATTTGGATGCCTCTACCCCAGACCATGACAAGAAAGTCTTTTCCGTCATTTTCTTGGATACGTTAGAGTTTTTTTTCGTTTTCCCCCATGTAGAAAAACGGTGAGTAGGAATATAATTGGAAGGGGTTAAACTATCACGAAGTGCAGTATATCCTTGACCTCGAGAACGCCCAGGTGATCGAGGGCGGAAGTAAAACATACACAAAACAAAAGTGGTGGCTTGCTTACCTTTAAGCCTGTCCAGAATCTATATATCTCTTCTTTATCTCTGTACACACGGAGGTCTGTTCTATTTTCACGTGTGTAATAAACGATGCTGCGTAAAATTACTCATACATTACAATAATCATTCTCTTAACGACTTCCAGTCCAGTTCAGCTGTTGGCACATCTCAAAGAAACAGAAACACCTACGGCATAACGTGCAGTACCAGTTAGACAACATACCTGTGGAATGAACTTTCGTGTGGGAGTTTCCTGAAAATTGGTTTGACTGGCTTCTAAACAAACAACAAAAAATCCTCTGGATTGTACATACAACTGATGGTAAAGCCTTCGCCTGTTGTCTCTGCATAAAATATGAACATTTGCTTATATCTATGAAATGTTTAGGCATCTACTACGTTACTCTCCTAGGTGCAAATTTACGGTTTTGTTAAACCTGCAACCTGGGCATTAATCTCTCCAGACACAATTTTGAGGGTGCAAAACGTACCGCGGTTGAATTGGTTTGATATTGGATATTGGATATTCGACACATTCAAAGACACTCATATAACTTCTGATGTATATCACAGTTTCTTTTCAAACAACTTGTGACGTCTTCATAATCATCCAGGGTATATATCACAAGCCAGTAATTATTTAAAAAATCATACTCTGAGCATTATGTAATAATGCATTTTTGTGAACAAATACCGACCCTCAAATGAACAGTAAATTAAAGAGCTAATTAACATTATCCAGGGCTGCACACATGACTCCACCCTTGCATGCATTAATTCAGCTCATAGTATGATTTTTAAATAATTACTGTCTTGTGACATATACCCTGGATGATTATGAAGACGTCACAAGTTTGAAAAGAATCGGTGATATACATCACAAGTTATATGAGTGTCTTTGAATGTGTCGAATATCCAATATCAAACCAATTCAACCGCGGTGCAAAGTGTTTGTGTCCAACCACAGAGCCAAATATGATCTGACTGCTCTCGATTTGGGGTTGTGCTCATCAGCGTCTGATTAGACAGCAAAAATATTTAACTTACATGACTGAGACACTAACAAGAATAGTTTTTCCCAAGATGATAAAAGCTAAGCAGTACCATAAAAAGAACGAGGGTAAGAAGTAAGAGAGGACGTAGTTTAAGTAAATAATACTTTAATTTGGTATAAAAGTCTTTGGTTGATTTCAGTACATTGTGTCAATACAAAATGGTTGCATACAGGGTGCACATATAGGCTTGCAGCAGATGGTAGGAGGTCAGGTGTAAGTAACTGTAGTTTATCTGACAAATTAAACATTGTATTCCGCTACAATACATTTTACCAGAGCAAAGCTGCGAGATGCCACACTGTCAAACATACCCTTCAGTTAAGACATTCATGACTTGACAACAGACAGTTGTGTATGTACACAAATGGATCTCAGTTTTTTTTTTTTTCAGTTTTTCCAAATCAGTTTCTGGTTCTAGGCTAGAGATATACCATCTCTTTTACAATTTCATCACTGATTCATTTAAAAATGCAGTGTTATTGGAAATCCTTGATGGCTTGCTATGTGAGCAAGATTCCTCCTAGTGGCCAGAGAAATTATTGCTTTATTTATGGGACAAATGTTCGCTACCCATTATACAGATGTCCCTCCTCTAAGCATAAACAAACATATCCATTGATGCAGTACAGTTTGATTAACCTTTGTGTGCTGTATATACTTAAAAAAAAACTGTTACAAGACGGTGCATCAAAAAAAAAAAAAAACCTCCAAATGTGCAGTCACAAGTACCTAGATGCACCCCCCCCCCCCCCAAAAAAAAACATTCACACAAAAGATATGACAAAAATGGCATCTAAGCTTCTTAGTGTTAACCTACTTCTGTATAACTGCTTTTTTTGATAACTTTAAAAATGTAGCAGGCCTCTCCACTCCACACACTACTTAAATAACAAAGAGTGGCACAGTAGCAACCTGGAATAAACATAGAAATGCATCTCTGATTGTTACCAGTTCCACACAGACTCAGAGCCAGCCAGCATATGTCTCATTATGTAACCACGAGACCCAGCAGTTCTGGAATTTTGTTGTAGCAAGAACACAAGGCATTTCTGAGTCATTCTGTGACATGTGGCTCGAGACAGTGTTTCTCCAACACCTCCAAATGTCGCACACACACAAGGTGCTAAACCAAACTTCTTGGACATGTTAGATTATGATTATAGACATCGAAATACACCTTTAAGCCCAACAGTTCATCGAGGCTTAGTTTGTCTTCAGTCCCTTATTTAAACACAATGACTTGCACAGTTAAGGGCAAAATAGCACCCCGTTGTGGAGAGAAGCTCCTCTTTCTCTCAACAAAAAAGTTCCAGATTCTTCAAGTCAATTTTTCTAGGTTTGTTTGAGTTCATTCAAATTTTACACAATCATGTTCCCTTTAATGTCGTCTGACCGCATAATGAAATGATATACCCACATAAAAACCAAACATTAAAACAATTAAAAAGTTTGAAATACATTTTTCCAAAAGTGCGAATGAAATGAAAAAGAAAGAATCATGCTTCACCACAACATCGGCATCCTTGAAGAAAACCCTACAAAGTCAATCCACTGCTTGGCCTGGCATGAGCCAGAGGTTAGAGGATACTGCATGGGCAGCCCTTGCTTTGCGGTTTACCTGCATGGTTGGAAGGGAGAGGTGGGCTTTCTGTCTCCTGAAACTTCCTGAAAAAAATGTAAGTGCAAATAGGGATATTAGGAAAAATACAGTAAAAAAGAGAAACAAGGTTCAGTAAGACTAAAGGGCCATTCACACCTAGTGACCTTAACACTACAAAGTGCCTCACACATGTCCGGCTTAATGTTCGGTTTACACACCTGATTGCCCTCACCACCTCCAGGAAAGCTTCATCCACATTGTAACGATTCTTGGCAGAGGACTCCATATAGTGAATCCGGTTTTCCCTGGCAAAACTCTGTGCCTCCTCTCTAGATATCTGCACAGGTGCATAAGAGCAATTTCTGAGTGGTGTTGAGGGAAAAAACAGCTATAATATTAAACTATGTTAAATGCTTACACCACGATGCATAACGATAGCCTTTTAAGGTTTAGTCGGTATCCCAAGTACTCTATTATAGTAAACTGGAGCAATCTCTTGTTCAAAATATCGCAATCATGAAATATCGATTCATTCCTGAACTCAGGATAACACATTCATGCATGCATCATATGTGCTGGTCATTACCACTCTTTGGTGATCGAGGTCCGACTTGTTGCCAACTAAAACCATGGGAAAGTCATCTCGATCTTTTACTCGTAGAATCTGGGTGTGGAACTTCTGGATTTCGTTATAACTGATAGAGTGAGAGTAAAAAAAACAACAACAGCAGAGAGAGTCAAGTGGGGCGGTTGAAGAGAGGTGTTTTTGAAATAGAAACATAAAAAAATCAGTCATTCAAAACAATTAAAGAGTGCAGCAATATATGTGTTTCTCTTGTCTTTACATCTGTGACTGTTTTCAGCATCTAACAACAAGACCCTATTTACACACTTGGTTTTAAGATGCATCTTGATGAACTGAACGACAAGTGGACAGCTGAGACACATTGCTGGCCACTTTAATTGAGATCCAATTGCTGTCTGTATCACGTCCTCTCAGAGACCTCATTGTTAGTGATGCTTGACAACACAGCATTGACACGAGTCACATGACAGACAGAATGTGGTCAAAAACATCACAGTGACCGGCAAGTAGTTAGTCACCAGATCATGATGCAGCTTGGCGATCAGCAAGCAACACTTTCTTGTTATTACTTGGTGTATTTAGTGCTGTCCACTTACGATTCAATCGCCCACAACACCTTTTAAAAACTGCATACAAGGCTTGAGAGATACATGTAGTCAAACTGTCTTAACTGCTGTGCACTTTTTAAATAGCTGGAATAGTGGAATTCATCAGTGCTACCCAACAGTTTACTGTCTTTATCAGACATTTTCTTTATCAGAAATGTATACGGGCTGAGAAAAAAACATGGTAATTGAGCAAATTAAGTCAAAGTAAGTATTAAGTCATTTTCACACCAACATCAACGGGGTTATGGGGGCAAAGTATGATTAATAATTTGAAGAGAATCCATTCCAGAACAAATCTTATTTCTCGGGTTACATAAGGTAAATCTTTTGTATGGTAGTCAAGGAACATCTTACAATATATCTTCAAATCAGACATGTTACTGTTACGGTTACAGTAAGGTGTCAAGGAACCAGTAAGCCAACTATCCAAAATGTAATACTCTTCAACTCTTGTTCTAGACTACAAGAGCCAGTATCTTCTCAGCCAAAAGACTAACCAAAACTAACCCTCCACTGAGCACAATGCATGTGGACCTTTTTAAACCGATATTGCCACCACTGGGGGAATTCAGCAGCACTGAGTGCGCTTGCCACAAGACACATGCATACACAGATGCTCTCAAAACCTGATTTTCAGTTCTCAAATGAGACTTGTGTGAAAATATACCCACACATGCGCTCGCGGTAGGCTCTTTGCTTTTTTTCTCTCGCTCACACACACAAAAACACTCTTACCTGCCCCTGTCGTTCAGGGCGAATACTAGTAAGAAGCCCTCCCCCGAACGCATGTACTGTTCTCTCATGGCACCAAACTCCTCCTGCCCGGCCGTGTCCAGGACTGCCCAGAAAACAACAGAATAAGCATTACAGACACACACACACACACACACACACATGCACACGCCAAATGCATAGACAGGAAACATGACAGCTACTTAACACGGCATCATCAACAACTCCCTAGAGAAACCAAACCACAGACGCCTCCAACATATACATACAAACAAACAAACAAACAAACAGTCCTGTCTGGGTCAGTACCAGCCTATTTCCTCACACACATCATGTAAGTCCTCATGAGTTACTGTACTTTCTTTGCGACAGTTGACACAGTTGCATGTTACTGACCTGTGAGACTGACCTGTTAGGTATAATGTGGTAAACATTCTCAGTACACAGACTCTTCTGAGTAAAGTAGCTAGAAATAATGTTGAGAGTTTTTTAAATCTGAGAAAAGGTTTTTTTTAAGGAACAGAATAGTTCACCAAGACGACAAGACAGACAAAAATCAGAAAAAAATAATGTTTCAAAGAAACGAGCATAACCTACATGCAGAGAGCCATCTTCTGGTGTAATAAAATCATGCTATTATGTAAATAATGCAATGATGTTAATAACTACATGAATGACTAAGGCCTTAGGTCTTAGAAGAACAAGCATGTGGTCAAATGTAGAACAAGTAGCCTAACATTTACCCTTCATGACAAATTATTCCTTCATTTTTTTCACACATTCTGATATGACAAATAGTCTAACCATACGTGAAAAATACCGAGTATGTACATTATAGTTAAGTGGATTTTGGGAGTGCTTTGGGGACAGGTTTTTCAACAGCATTTCAGACAAGTCCGAAAGGTCTGGATAGGTTTCAGAACCTGTTTTGGAATGACAGGTCTGATAGAAACCCTAAAAAGTTCTGCATTACCACAAATAAAACATTTCAGTTTACATACATTTACCAGTGTCTTGACAAACCAAGCAACCTAGTTTAACAGATTATTTACAAACACTTACTGTCCAGTCGCGTCTCTGTCCCGTCAACAGTGCAGATTTTAGTGTAGGAGTCTTCAATAGTCGGGTCATAGTCAGATACAAAATATGACTGTAACGAAATAGACAAATCATATCATTACAACGTAGGCTTCAACTCACCACACGAGTGAGTCTAAGGAAATTTTTTGGTCAAGGCAAGCGAAGACATGTTTGAGAACAGCTCTCCACACCCTTTACTGGTAATAAAGACAAGTCAAACGCGGACACAAACAATCATCAACATAGCCGAGACTTAAACCCAGTTTTATGCATTAATAGTAGTATAAGTTGTTGGGGCTCCGACCTCACCTGAATGAACTGAATGGTCAGTGCACTTTTCCCCACACCGCCGCCGCCCACGACTACCAACTTGAATCTCTCCTCTTCAGAGGACATGGTTTCCCTCTAAAATAGCCTACAGTTGCACAGGTGAAAACGCTTTAGTTATAGGTCGATTCCAAAACATAACACACAGTGAAACAGTGGAATGTTAACACGACACCATAACATCTCTAAATTTAAAAGAACAGCATGTAGACTACTTTTTAAAGCAAATAACTGTCAGGCCTTATCTGACGAAGCGTGAAGGTTTAGCAAGTTGGTTATTTTAAGTTAAGGAAGTACAGCTTAATCGAACCACAATGCCACAAATTCTGCGTTAATTAGCCCACTGCCTTGCTAAATTTAAAACAGGCTGCAATGATCCAAAGTTATCGTTGTCGTCTGCCCTGTGTCGCTACAGGCCATTGCTATCACATCCGCGTCGTTAATTAACAAACATTAGATAACAATAGTTCGTTTCCCAGTTAGAATAAGTATAGCTTGTATTAAAGTCTAGCTTTAGAATTTTACCATTTCCCTGCAAACAGGCCAAGAAATCATTGTCTGCTATGGTGCATTCCAAGCGTAGGAAAAACTTGGATTACCTTCTTTCCGCAGACGCCTTCGGTAAGTCAAATCCGGAGATGCCAAGTTTTCCTACTCTGGCGTTCACAGAACTGAGTGGTAATTAGCTAGCTCTCTAGTAATAGTTTTGATTCCTTTTCAGTAGATGCAAACCCGGAAAATGACTACTAAAACAACATAGGCTACTCGAAATCGCCCACGTTAATGTCAGATTGATGGATGACTGGTTACAATTTCAGCGTACATACGAGGCTACTTCTTCCTTTGTCATTTCTTGAGTTTCTTAGCTCCTTCCGACTTTTTTTTTCATAGCCCGGGGCGTTTTTTTCTCTGCCGTATTTCTCATACGTATGAATGGGAGTGTCTGACAGTTCCGTTGTTTTTGTCAGCGGTTGTCCTCTGCGAACTACTTTGGCAAAATCAGTTGATTTGCCCGTGAACGGTCTTAATTAGCTGGAGGTAGGATCGCCTAAACCAAGAGGCAACATCCATGTCAAACGTTGTCATTAATTAAGCGGTGCCGTGATTTTGTAAAGCTTTTAGAAGAAGGCATTGTCTAAATGCTTTTGGTCTTGTTCATTTCCTTATTTGGCCATTGCCGACTGGTAAGACCACCACTATCGCCCCCGACATCCAACACAGAGCTGATCAAAATTAATTTGTTCGCTTGTGGATAGTCCATTGAATACTCGACTTTCAAGAGACTTTGGCGTACAACTAATCAAAGATCATAGAACTCTTCCTTATAACATTAACACTTCTGTGGGTTATTTGTCGATATAAGTTAAACGACAACCTATAGCACTTCAGACAGAGACCTTGGGTGGAGGGATGTGTGTTGAGGGAAAATATGCAAGTAGGCTACACATGGAATTTCGGCAACAGGGAACGCGCCTTGCCGGATGTGAATCATGATCATGGGCGTATGTGACTGAGTGTTGATGACTCGCCCCCACTTTGGAGCGCTCACGCAAAATAGCCTATGCTTTTCAACGGCCTGTTGCATGCGATGAGGTGCAAATAACTTATGGTGCATTGCAAAGCCTGTTTTGTTTTGAATATATTTTTTGTCCGCTTTCAGTTCAACCAAAACATGTCAAACTTTATGTAGGCTATTAGAATAGACTACACATTAAATTAAAACTACATCATGCACAATCTGAGTGAATGAACGTAATAATCATACATTAAGCCCACTTTCTTCATCCAAATACCAGTTATATTGTTTGTGGGAGTTCACTAAAGTGACGCATCTTGGGAGCTCTAAACCCCACCAATTAGGCCTACAAGTTACCCTTGATTTACTATTTCAGTCTAAATTGTTTAGGGTGATAACGCTCATGGGTGCCACTACAAATTTTGGGCCCCCTAAAAGAATACAATTTTTGGCACCCTTATTGTGTTATACCCTGATAACGTCCCTGTAAATTTCCAGGGATAGTACCATACCGCTTAAAGCAAGTTGCATAATTGATATATGTAAGACAAAAAATGATGAAGTCAGACCCGTATATGAACTTTCAGCTTTAATGAACACTGTGATTTCAGTACAAGCCATGGTGTTAAAATACCATCATCAAAATATCAATTTAATAAATAGTAATAATTTAATAAATTTGTAGAATTCCATAAATAAATCCACACACTCGGGCATTTATGGGTCTCTAAAATGTACAGACACTTGTAAGTCATTTCTTTCAAGGATGGGATACACCTGTAGTCCATTTCAGAGAAGGGAACAGTAGAGGATGTGATGACAAACCATTCTGCAGGTAAGCTTGCATCTCTCACAAGTAGAATGAGTGATAAACATGCAATAAGGGTCTCTGTTCAACAAATGCCTGAGCTAAAGAGCCCTGCTCTAGGGTCAGGCATCCTGAGTTCCATTATTAAAATATTCACCACAGTTTGTAGATACATCTGATCTGAAATTAGTTCTCATGTAAAAGGCTGGTTCACTCAAACAAAACAAATGCACAAAAAAGTCCCACATTCACACTTTCCCTTCATATTCCTGTAATCTTCTTCAGCCATTCAGGTTCTTCCTTTTTCGTCTTGCTGTCAAGCAAGACTGCAAGTGAGTGGCCACGTAACTCTTCTCTCAGCACCTGTAAGGTAGGGCAGGCTGACCCACCTTAATGCGAGGGCCCAGCAGCACCCCCAGCAGCATCCTCTCCCCCCAGTCCAACAGCTTATTAACAGTCAGACTAATTGGGGACATGAGATCGGTGTCTCCATTTGACCCCTCGACTGCCTCCACTGCGGTCGATGGAGGGGCCTTACGTAGAGATCCCGCAATGAGTGTGGATGGGGGAAGCTCTTTGGCACTCTCTTGCTTGGGTACTCTGAGCTCTGGTGCCCCCTGGTGGGATTTTGTCACACTTGGTTTTGCCTCTGCATCCCTCCGGACGGCTCCATCTTGGCTCTGCCTGTCCTGTCTTCTAGTAATAGACCGCGAGGAGCTTCGGTGAGAATTGGAACGTCGGGACCTCGAAGCCCTCTTCAGCTTCTCCTTTCCCTCTTCTGCTTTCCTCTGCGACTTTCTGGCTTTGTGCTGCGCCCCTGTCTCCCCCTTGTGGCCGAGTTTTAAACTGCAAGTTGCATCCTGGCAGACGTCAGCTCTCTTGCTGCGCTCCGTGCTGTCTGCCTGCGGCGTCTGAAGGGAGGTGCTTACTGGAGTGAGAGCCAGCGTAAGACGTTTGCGTTTCTCTGAGATTGAACCCACGTCCGATGGGATGTGAAGGGTTGTGGGCTTCTGGGGGTTCCACTGCGCCTCCACTGGCCTCTGCACCTCTATGGGCTGCAGGGAAAGAGTGAGACTCTTGAGCTTGTCTGAGAGGGAGAGAGTGAACTCCGGAGACTTTGCCTGGGCCGGTCCTCCTCGGTGGACACTTTGTGCTGTGGTAGAATCACGCTTGCTTGAATCCGGGTGCCCCTGTGTCAGAGTGCTGTTGGAGGTCTCGCGGCGTGTGTTTACATTTTTGTCTTCAGCGTGTACCCTGCTACTGTTTTTCACGTCCTGAGCACCAGGGTTGAGTTTGGTTGAAAGCATTGCAGGGGGGGAACTGCAGTCTGTGTGGTCGCTGGTAGTAAATGGCTGCAGTGAGTCCAAGGCTCCATCAGAGGGCCTAGCTGTGTGATGTATGTTTGAGACAGCGGGGCCGAGGGTGCCCTGGAAGAGCTGAAGCTGACCCAGGAAGTTAAAATTTGGGGAGATGGAGGGTCGGCGCTCCTTGACAAACCTGGCAGTGAGACAAAATCACCAACAGTTATTATAATCAGGACATGGCAATGCATGTAGAGGTAACATGTATATGCAGTAATGGTTTCCCCCTTGGCTGTCTGAGTGAATACAGTGATGTCATACCTGTATGCATGATCCAGGTCCATTCCTAGGCGATACATTATGTAGGCCACTGCAAGGGCTGGGGAGCGAGAAATTCCTGCTGCACAGTGCACCAGCACTGAACATCCCATAGACATGGCCCCATCTAGGGTCGAGAGAGAGAGAGAGAGAGAGAGAGAGAGAGAGAGAGAGAGCGCGAATGAGTGCACATCATGCAATGTGTAAGAATCATGCAGCTAATGAAAGCAGTGCTGCACTGGGAGCTCACCAATGAAGCGCAGCGCCTGTGGGATCCACGGCAGCAGGTCATCGCGGAGGGAATCGTCTATGGGGATGCGAAGGTACTGAGACTTGGGAAGAAATGTTGGCTGAGGGGAGCAGCGGCTGACGCTGAGCACGTATGAGATACCCCGCGCCGACAGACTGTCCTACAAACGGTGAGAAAACACACGCAGTATTGTTAGGACAATAGGAAGTAGGTTAGCAGCTCCGGTCGACCCAGATGAGCTCATGGCAATTCGAGCCCACCTAATAGGTCAAACGCAAAAACTAACGCCACCATTCACATAACCTGCAGAAAACACTACGATAACCGTGCAAGAACTAGGCAACTGTGATATGATTTAAGAGTAAGTTACCTGCGTAACATCTGTCTCTGCACCTAGGTACAGATGAGGCAGGATGCAGGAGAGCGGCGGACGCTCGTTGTCTCTTTCCTTGTGAAAAACCATCCTCCTTTCTTCTGGAATTGAGTCTGAAATAAGTAAACAAATAAATAGATCAGTAAATAAAACGATACATACATAAATGAGGAGTGAAGAGCATGTGGACTGACTTCATGGAGCCAAAACAAGACATGACGCAGATGCACGGCCAAGTTAACCATCATATTGCCACAAATATTCACTTGTATTTTGCACCGCATTAAATATGCAGCGTACAATACGGTTTAAAAGCTAAAGTCGATGCATTCTCCCTCACAGCAAATACAGTCATATTGAAATGCAATAAAAGAACACAAGTATTGCATGCATTTAATACTTCTATTAAAGTGTTATTTTTATGTTATTTATGTAGACTTACCACCGATTTACTTTTCCAATGTGCAGAAAAATATCGAATCGCGTGGAGGGATAGATGCAAAATGAAAAGCGTTGTGGCTTAAAAGTTCAATGCATTGAAAGGAAGTACACGCCGACAGTCCTATATTGCAGTGCCGCGTTGAGGTTTCCTAGTTATCGTTTAAATAGTAGTTCTTCAATATTTCTTCTGATAAATAACTGAAGCGTTACGCTGATGTACGTTGGTGATGTGTTCCACTGGTCTCCGTTCTCGATCTGCGACGTTATCGCTGTTTGTTGTTGAATGTCTATACCTGAGAGAGGGAGGAAAAGGATGAGGTAATGCCGATTCCAGACGCCAAGAATAGTACATTTGTATGTGATGTCATTTTCAGCCAATGGGCGCCGAGCACTCTACAGTGACGCGCGCGCGGGCACGCTCCTTTTGTTCGACATCATCAGTTTGGCCAAGGATCCCGGCAGTTTGACTGGGATGGATGGGGTGCCATCATTCTCTCTGCTGAAAGGGAGGGGGAGACTTCGCCCCCACTGTTTTAGTCAGGCTTACACTGCAGTTACAGTCGTCTGGGCTGCTGGACTCGTTCCAACGGTCTTCCATTATTTATTTCATAGAGGACTCCTGCGCAGGCCTATGTCAATAGGCTACCATACATTATTGAGAATTTGTGATCATACTGCTATATTTACTAAACTATGCAATTCTCATGCATCCAGATTATCAGATTCCTTGCATCTATTTTAATTTACTTTATGTATTGCTATGCATGACATAACAGCAAGCTTGTGAAGTGTGCAAAGCAACATTGTTTTTCCTTCTCTTACATCATAGAAGTACCCAGGAATTTTTCTCCAGTCTTTAAATTATCGTTTTGATATTTTGCACTGTAGGTTGGCTGCAGACACAAGCCCCGACTCAAATACTTTGGTTGAATACTGAAACTGACTCAGCTACTATGTAGCTTGTAGGCTTCATCATAGATAGATAGATAGATAGATAGATATAGAGAATGACAGAGTGTCCCATCTCTGCACAGTGTGTACACTCAGCCTGGCATGCACTGACACGCACACATAAAGCAACACAAAGAGGCATGTGAATATATGGCATAGTTTTACTTTCACATTTTTCAGTACAGAGTAAATTGGAATCTAACACAGGTATCTGACAGGTTTAACACCGATACACTGGGGCTGTATTAGCTGCTAGCGGATACTGCACAGACACGCTCACGCGCACACACAAATATGACAATGATTCAAATTCAACTACAATGACAAAGTCCCGCCGAATGCAAAGTTGCATCAAGGGGAAGCATAGTGACTCCTCATTCAACATATATGACAGTGTCCCATAAACTTCATTAATTTTTTTTCTTATAATATGGTACAGTCACACTCGTTCCCATACATACACACCTAATGCTGAACCAAAGCAAGATGATCCCTGGTGTTGTGGTTGACTGTTGGCAGCTGGTTTGGTCCTAATCTTTTTCAGTTTGTTTTTTTTTGTCTGCCATCTAAGATGCATGTGTGTGTATTGAAGACTAGTGTCTAGTTCCCATACTAGTGTGTGCGTATCGGAATACTTGCTCGTTTTATTAACATGTCTACATGATAAGTGCTGAAACGGGGACTCATCTGTCACAACCGCACCACAACTCGATACACAATTCTGGCTTTAGTCCCATATGTTGCGATGCGTTGGAATGTGTGTGTCTGTGTGTGGTGGTATGTGTGTGTGTGTTTGTTTGTGAGACTGAGACCAGAGTCTAACTTTTGTTTTTACTGCAGATCTCTGTAGTGCTTGTGTGTATGTGTCAGTATGTACAAAATAACTGGCTGCTGCACTCTTCATGTGCAGACAGACAGATGTAGGACAACCGCAATTGCTCTTCCTGTTGCCCTGCTCTCAGTCATCTCTCCTCCAGCAGAAGCACAGAGGAACTTGGTGAGCTGGGACAGGGCACAACCCCGTACATGTGATCCACATCATGAAGTAATGAAATGTTTCGAAAGCAATGAAATGGGCCAACAAACTTAAAAGTTGAACAACAACACTACAAACATCAGCATTGAGATTGAGATGACACAACGACAGGTAATTACAAAAGAAAAAAAACAAAACATCTCCAACCAATCACAAACCACCCCTCATGTCTGACGTCATAATGGGGATAAAAAATGAGGGGCCAATGAGAGTGGGTCTAACGAAGGGTGCGTGATCACTCCCCTGCCTGAGCCTTGTTAAAGTGCACTAAGCCTGCTCTTCCACGCCTGGAATATGGGAATGTCAGTGTGGAATTGTTTTGTAGTGATAGATATTGAGTGAGCCAATCAAAGAACTGTGTGTGTGTGTGTAGGTGAGAGTAAGAGGAGAAAGCACTAGAGTCAAAGTCTGTGCCTTTGGAGGAAAGACTGGGGGCTGTGGGGGTTGATTGGGCAGTAAAGGGGGCTGGGCAGGTTCTGTAGCCCACCTTGAGGCAATTGAACCAACTTTAGTGTGTTCCTACCCCGTCGGTACAATTCCTCAGAGTTTTTGTGCATGTCAGCGAGAGTAAGGGGAGAGGGGGAGAAAGGGGGTTTTGGTGTATCCTCCTATTCATGGCTCACGAAAGGAATGTGAAAAGACGTGTGTGTGAGTGCGTGTGTTGAGTTATGTGTGCAATTCACAGGAATGCTACCCAAAGTTTGAAATGTTAGCACGCGCCAACTGCTCGACACTCACACCTTCCCAAAGCACAACGCACACCAGCTGCCAACACAAGCACAGAGCACACTTCAGTCACCAGGCCGGACGGAGAACACAACAATCACCACAATTCTGTAACACACACACACACACACACACGCTCGGTCAGTCACTCACTCAAACACACACACTCGTGCAAACACATACTCTCACACACACTCTGACACACACACACACACACACACACAAACACGCACACACACACATATACACACACAGGTAAACACCAATAAAAACAAGAACTGTAGCGCTGATGATAACAGTAATAATAATAATCATAATAATTGTAATTAGGACAGTTATATGGCCGCCGCAGAGCGCCGACTACTTTTTTTCCCTTATGTACGAATGCTTCTGAAGATTTTTTTTTCTTTCTTTGTTCGGGGTTTTTTTTTTTCGGAAAGTTAGAGCGCTGGTCTGCGTGAGAGCTCTAGGAAGGTGATGGTCTAGGCATGGATTCCAGGAGAAGACTCTAGAACTGTTCTGACAGCAGCTCGCAAAGACGCTTGGAGACAGTGTCCTTACTGCTGCGCAGAGTCAGGCGGTACATCTGAGGGAGGAGAGAAACAGACAGAAAGACAGAGAGAGAAAGTGCACGTGTTATTTTACAGTGGAATTTACTGTATAGTAATAATAGCTAACAAACTGTGCTATGCTGATTTTTTACAAGGGAGTTTGGAAGAAGTACACACTAACTGTATGCACAGACATGACACATACTCATACACACATGAATGCGCGCAGAAGAGTACACACCCTGCGCGCATACACACAACATGGCATGCATGCATACTTCTAGAAATACACAATTAAGTGTCATGAAAGACTCCACAACGGGTCCAACTGACAAACAGTGGGGGATCTGAACATGAATGACAACACCCAATGGCCTGGAGTCTACCACTGCACTGAGGAAGGGGGAGCCAGAGAGAGTGAGAGAGAGACAGAGAGAGAAAGACAGGAAGAGAGACAGCGATGGAGAAAGCTAGAGACAGCACTGCAGTGATCAAAAAAGAGACGGCAAGAGGATATGAGATGAGAGGAACAAGAGAGACTAAAGAGGAGAAACCAAAGGACAGAAAATCTGAGCATGAGAGAGAAAAAGGGAGAAAGAGAGGGGGAGAGAAAGAGAGTGAGCGAGAGAAAGTCTGAGCTAGAGGCAGAGAGAGAGAGAGGCAGAGAGATAGAGAGATAGAGAGAGAGAGAGAGAGAGAGAGAGAGAGAGAGAGAGAGAGAGAGAGAGAGAGAGAGAGAGAGAGAGAGAGAGAGAGAGAGAGAGAGAGAGAGAGAGAGAGAGAGAGAGAGAGAGAGAGAGAGAGAGAGGATATGTTACCTTCTCCCCAGGCTTGAGTTGCAGCAGCAGACACAGAGACACAAACCCATCAGTGAGATGCAATGAAACACAGAGGTTAAGCTGAGCTGCACAGCATGCCAGCAGAGACGGCAGACAACAGACAGTGCACGTGCACGTGTACAGACAACAGGTAATGCACGTGCACGTGTACGGACTTGTGCGTGACTGCAGGAGTGTGTTCACCAAGAAAACAGCTGGGTGTTTTTTTTTTTTTTTTAAAGAGAGACCCTGTAAGGTCATGGTGCAACTCTGAGCCCAAAAAATTAGGGATTGGACTCGTCCTCTGATGTTGTAATGTGTGTGTGTGTTTGGTCTACGTGTCTGTGAGTGGACTTGTTTGAAATAACTAGCTGGCTGGCTGAGTGGCTGGCTTAAAGCAATGCATTCTGGACTTTAAATAGTCATGTTTTTTGGACAGTATCGTCTGAATGTCACCGAACGAGACTGTCCAAAAACCTCACTATCTTAAGTCCAGAATTGTGAATTGTGTGTGCACTTGTGCATGTACATGTGTATGTGTCTGTGTGTACGTGCACGTTGACCGAGTTGAGACCTACCTGAGCTTGGGCGTTGGGCTCCAGTCTAAGTAGGCAGCCCACTTGCTGGGCCTTGGTCTGGATGACGCCAGCGCACACATAGTTCTCCGGGTTGGGGTCCACGTTCTCCAGCAGGGCTGTCCCAAGGCCCAGCAGCTGCACGGGGTAAGAGGGCAGCAGTTAGCCATGAATCTAATCTAGACCCAGATAACTCATGGTGTGTGTGTGCGCGTGTGTGTGTGTGGTCACAGCCCTGGCTATTGTTTTACTGTGCTGTGTTTGTGTGTGTCTGCCTTTCTTATTGCTTCATAGGTGAAACTTGCATGCAGGTGACGGTGGTTGGCCTAATTGGCCTGGATGGGGCATAAAAGCCTGCCTGCCCAAGCCTCCATGTTCCATGTTTCCTATTTCAGTTGTGGCAACGCTTGGGAGTTTGATTTCCCTTTGACATACACCGCACTTTTCATATCTGCCGTATACTTTAAATTCTTACCACACTCATGCCGACTTTACTACATCTATTTTGCTTATCTTTCCTTATTTAAATAAAAGATTTATTTTTGAAAACGTGTCACCTGGTATGAGAGCCTGGTGAGTAAAACTGTGTGTGTGTGTATGTGTGTGTAAATGTGTCAGTAACACATCAGAAGCTGTATCTGTAAACAAACCTTTGCTTTCACCACTTCTGCGTCAATGCCATGGACTGCCTTGAAGATCTTCTGTGCCTCTTGCTGTGGCCTGCGAAGAGAAGAGAAGAGATCAAGCATTTATTTATTAAAAAAAAAAAACAGGGATGGGCATATTGTGTAACTTTGTGGCTGACAGTTTGAACTTATTACACAACCATGTAATGGCGCACACACACAGACACAGGCACACACACACACACACACACACACACACACACACACACACACACACACACACACACACACACACAAAAGCTACCCTACTGAAGCCAACACCCTGACTCACACTCAGGTAGGTGAGGTTATCGCCAGTGCCAAGACCTAATTCTCTGCCAATGGGGCAGGAGCAAAGATGTGGAGTTCTTTTTAGGTGTGGCCTCTATAAACACCACAGTGCTGCAAGCACAAACAACACTGCTCGACTCAATCTGTACAGGAAATGTGTATACTTGCTTTGCAAAAGACAGGGCCCTTCAAATTACTCAATTCACAAATCAAAGTCAGTGTCAGAATCGTGGTTAGATAAAGCTTTGGACAGTGCTAAGAGGGTGGTGGCTGTTGGCCTCTCAAAGTGGTAGTGAAGGTTTTATGCAGCATACTGCACCATCAGCCCCTTCAGCATGAAATACCTAGTAGCCTCTACGTCAAGCAATGCATATGAATATAAAAACCTTCCAACAACAACAACAAGTGTACAACCAATTCCATTGTGACTGACGTTTCTGCTCAAGAGCTTGAAAGTGTCCCTGTCCGTAACAATTTAGCATCTTGGGCAATCAGCGAGCGTTTCATCAATCAAGAACATTATGGCTGAATAAGCAGTCCACACCTAACAATGCCAGTGAAATGAAAGACCACTAACACTCATACGCATCCACACACACACAGACACCTACACTCACACACACACATAGACACACACTACTGCAGCGAGGCCTTGTGGCTGTATATGTTCCTTCTGATTTTGCCTCCCCATCACCACACACACACACACACACACACTTACTGGCTGAGCTGTTTCCAGCGCTGAAAGAACTCCTGTGATAACATCTCAGTGGGCTGGAAGAACTTGTTGATGGTGACCGGAAGCTTCAGGGTGAGATTCTGCAGGGCTCCACCATACCTAAGAGAAGTGTGTGTGTGTGTGTGTGCCAGGGTGGAGATACCGAGTGTTAATATATAGTTTGATCAAACATTCTGGATCATTGTGTGAATGACTATAAATACCTCTGCAAGTCCTTGTTGCTTAAAGTTTTTAAAGACTTTATAGGTGAGCTCATGTGGCAACAGTACCTGAACTTGATATTGAGGAGCGGTGCGTCGATGAAATCAGTCAGACACTCGATGTTGACGACCTGCTGCACCTGGGCACCTCCCTCTACCAGAGGCTCCACTGTTTTAACCTGCACATTCAGCTGTGGGCCCAGTTAAGGAGAAAACACCCCAAACACACACTCCTATGCACCAAAAATCAAAAAAGACAAAAAACACTAACACTAATATTTAGGGCAAGTATATTATTTGCCTTATAGATTATTACCTTGCTCAATAATATATAAAAACTCTAAAAGTGGACTGTTAGTGTTTTTCGCATTTTTAATTGTTAATGCCCAACACCCACACTCACTAAAACAGCGCCTGTGCTTTGGAGAAGATTTCAGGATCCTGGTAGGGCTTCCTGTCCCACTTTCTTAATTACACACACCTATGCATACAAACAGAGCCACTACCCCTGCATCCTCAAACACAAACCTCCTGCCTGTGAGTCATATATAGTGCATACATACTCATACTCGTGTTCCCGTGGCAGGCTTGGGCCTGGAGGTTCTGGGGAACACCAAAGGGTCAGTCATGACGGGGAGTCATATGACCAATAAACAGCAACACTTTAAACTGTACAATCAAACTATCTGACAATTCCACTGTTCAAATTATACTTATGTGTATCTGTGGCAGGAACTGCTTGGAGAGAGCACAGATCACTGGCAGGTTCCATGCTGGGTTTCAGGCATAACTGATAGAAACACAGACTTCACTGAAGGATATGAGACTGCAGTTCCACCGAGCAGGTGACTGTAGTGGTGAAGCTGACAAACTGCACTGAAGTCTTATTGCCGTAGAACAGGTACATCCTCCCTGTGACACACACACGCATGCACGCACGCACACACACACACGAGGTAATGTTTAATATACCATATATTGCTGTGTTCTGTTCTTTACAAATGTATTTAGCCTACAACGTTTGCAGTTTTCATGTTAAAATCTGACAACCAGTGTGGTAATTAGTTGATGTACAATTTGTTGACTGGCAAACAAAGTTAAATGGTGCCATGACACCTGCCAATTGCGGGGAGAGTTCACCATAAGGAGGAGCAGATGATGAGTAATAATGCACGTAAGAGGGAGGACTGCTCACCAAGGTTCTGGCGATACTCAGACTTGATTCCGATCTGCAGCAGCTGGTTCTCAAACAGGACTCCGTTATTCTTACACACAAACCTGCCACAGATAGAGCGGAGGGAGAGAGAGAGAGAGAGAGAGAGAGAGAGAGAGAGAGAGAGAGAGAGAGAGAGAGAGAGAGAGAGAGAAAGGGACAGAACGAGTCAGAAAAAGAAAGAAAAAAGAAAAAGTGGGGAAAGAGAACGTTCCAGAGGGAAAGACAGAAATAGAATAAGAATAATACAACAATATAAACTGACTCCCACTATCTTCACAGCACTGGAAAGACACACTGAACCCCAAACTGTTGAGGATTAAGACTGAGAGGTAGAGTAGGATGGGCAGGTCATTCCGATGACTACATGTGTATACTGTAAGCAGCAAACTAAGTAAACTCCAAAACCAGTCACTCTAATGGATACACAATCATGTCCTATACATGTTAAGTCCTAAATATTTGTGCGTTGCTAGTGCTAGTTTTAAAAAAAAAAAAAAAAGCTTATAATACAACTTCTGGATGTTCATTACAGAATTTGCAACAAAGCTGAGAAGCTTCCCATCTATGTGCCACAACAGAAATCCACAAATAAAAAGCTCGCCATGCCAGTTTATGAGGCCTAGCCGTTATGTAACAACATAATGGCCATCGCCACATCGCACTGAAAGTAAAGCTGACAGAAACCCTGCTTCTTTCCCTGCTGCCAGTGAGCTGCCCTGAAGATTACGAGCCGAGTTTGAGCCTGACCACCACCGTCTCGCTGTTCATTTCCTCCTTTTTATTAAATTATCCTTCATTTGCTCTGTTTGTCCATTTATTTAACCGCTGCTATTAAGCTTGCTAATTCAATTGCAACATTCGCGTAGCCCATTACGGGGTCAGGAGCCAGTCACTGGCAGCGATCTTGTTCAGAGGAGTCGTCCTCAAGCGAAGAGGACTCGGTGAGATCCTCACAGGAGGGGCTGTGTTATGGCAGTGAACCACTTGGAGAGGGAGGAGTGCAGCTTCAGTAGCCCCCGCCAACTCCTGCTGTCAGCGGGCCAACAGCAGCTGTTAGGAGTCTGATATGTGAGTGGACTGCGGAGGGGGAAAAATTCTCCTTGTACTGAGAATGTCTAAGGGCACACCCAAGGCCTCACAAGCCCTGATGAAGTAGTGACAGTACAATGAGCCCTGTGGTGAGAACATGGCCTTAATGTTCTGCACCGGCTTTCACAAATTACTCCTACCTCACATCCCTTTGTTGTCATGCCTTCTCTGTTAACTGCCCTACAAAGCCAAAAGGCAGTAACTACATATTTTGTTTAGACTGGAAATTTACTTTATAACATCTCCTTTGTCTTTGTCTTGTCTCCTTGTCTCCTATGACTAAATCTCTTGCATCTTCTTATTAAGAAAGTACATAACATCATCACCACTATTTTACAGACAACATTCTGGACTGGGCAGGATGACTACTTCGAAGGCATTTTTCTTTGTTTCGATGTTTGCATAGTTACTGCACTTTGCCTACGTAGGGCAGTTAACTCTGCAGGGTCAAGCTCAAATGTGGGGAGAAGGCAGCCCTGTCCTGACCATTCAACGTGAGCTTTTTCCTTTACACAAATGTGTTGTTTTGTCATGAAATATTTAAGATCCATATTCTAGGCCGATGCATAATATGGGACCATCTCTTGAAAGGTGAAAACAAACAAAAACAAATAGCACCCAGTGTCATTGTGATTACACAGCACACCACAGCACAGCACACAGTGTACACAACGAAATTGACTCTGCATTTAACCCATCACACACGCCATGACAACAGTGCCCGGGGAGCACTGTGTGGGGACGATACCGTGCTCAAGGGTACCTCAGTGGCACACTACTGGCAGTTGGTGGATTCGAACCTGCAATCCTGCAGGCACAAGTCTGATACCTTAACCGCCAGGTCACCACTGCATTAACCGTAACACAACCAACACACACCAAGCCACCCCACGCTGACACACACACACACACACACATTCACAGGAACACCTGCACCCGAGAATTGGGAGTGTTTGTTGCTATGTGCAGCTCTAGAGCTGGAGGAGGTGAGGAAGCTCTTACTTGTTGAGCAGCTCTTCTGCTTCAGGCAGAGGGGGGGCAGGGTCCTCAGAGACAGCAGCAGGGGGGGGAGGAGCAGAGCTGAGAGAGGAGGAGGGGGGGTGGGAGGGAGGGAGGCCAAACGTGGAGGAAGGAAGATGGGGGGGGCGGTGAAAGGGAGGAGTAAGGAGCAATGGTGAGAGGTAATGGGATAGGTAACAAATGGTGAGGGGAAGAAGGGAAAAGTATGGAAAGACAGATGGTAAATTGGAGGTGGGAGATGTCAAATGGGATGGTATAAGAAAAGAAAGGAGGTCCCAGGAAAAAAAAGAATGGGTAGAGGATTGAAGAGATGAGTTACATCAGAATGTACCAAAATGGAGCATGACCGTGTGTATGTATGAGTGTGAAAGAGAGAGAGAGAGAGTGAGAGAGAGACAGAGAGGGAAAGGGGAGAAAAAGAGAAGCACAGGTGTTAGTACCGGCATTGTAGAACCCAGCCTGGAGAACATGACACCACCGCTAAGCACACACACCACAGAACACGACACGCAGACAGTGCAGCTAGCAGCAACACAGAACAGCTACATGCGCGTTACGGCTATGCACACACACCTTCTGCAAGTTAAAGTGCTTTACACCATACAACTGCTCTGTATGTATATACAATATATATACATAGGTAAATACAGAGTGCATATGTAAGTTAACAGTGCAACATTTAACAGGGTTTGGTCATTATTAACAGTATGACTGTAATTAACATCAAGTTTAGGATTTTCTTGTTTTGCTTTAATAAAAATATCACATCAATCCACCACTGGCCCCTTACTCGGAGTCACCAGGACCCTCAGCCAATAGGGTGTCAGAGGTCTCAGAGGGTTGTTCCAGATCTCTGCCACCGTCCAATCAAATGTGAGGACATTCAAACAACACGCACATACACATACATACATACATACATACATACATACATGCGCACACGCACACATGCATACATACACACACACGCACAAAAACACAAACATACAGGAAACACAAGCGCACCACACACACACACACACACACACACACACACACCAAACCAAGGGAGGGTTATTGTGAGGAATGGGGGGTAAAGACAAGGAGAGACAGAAGGAAAAAAGCAAGAAAAAGAAGAGAGTCACATACACAGTAAGATAGTGAAGACAAGATTGTTGTTTTTTTTTTTTTTTTTTTTTAACACACAAAACACAGAAAACCAGTGAAGGTTTGACTGAAGAGCGTAAGATTTTGAGACAGAGAGAAACAGAGACAGAGAAAGCGCAAGAACGGTTTGACACACAGCCACAGAGATGGGCAGCACAGAAGACTAGCTTAAGAGCTTAAAAGGACAGTCTTAAAAAGCGTTTAAAGTCTTTTCAACGTTTAAAATCAACACAGAGTTTAGTGTTCCAAGAGAAAGGGGTGGGGGGGTGGGAAGTGGGGGGTACCGGTGTAGGGATCACTGGTGTTTGAAGGGTTTACCTCAGGAAGCCGTCGTCATTGACGGCCGCGCTGGGCGCCGCTGGGCCCTCTGAGAAGACGTCCACCAATAAGCTGCCGGCGCTGGGAGGGGCGGCGCTTACCGCTGCTGGGCCGGGGCGGAGTCCGAGCAGGTCAGCTGATGGAGAGGGTGTGGACTGGTGGGGGGTGGGGGTGGGGATAGAATGAGGCAAGTCAGCCAAGGAGACTTTACATTTACATTTACATTTACGTTACACTTAGCTGATGCTCTTATTCAGAAAGACTTAGTTATTTACAGGATTTCAGTTACAGTCCCTGGAGCAGTGTGGGGTTAGATGCCTTGCTCAAGGGCATCTCAACCATGGGTAGGGTGGGATTTAAACAACATCGAAGACTTCAGTGCAACCATCATGATTACGTTGCTCAAGAATGTCCACGTCTAGCCATCTACCTATCTATCCATTTATCTACTTGTCTAGCTAGGGCTGGGCGATTTATCGATCGTGATCGGTGATTGTGATAAAGTTGAGGTCAGTCATGATGATCAGCCTTGGCCATATTTAATCAGACATGGCTTAAAGTTGTTTCCTGAAGCTGATGTCATTGTTGACAAAAAAAAAGTTTTCCAATGTCAGTTGTGTGGTGATGGTTTGGTTATGGCCAAAGTGACATGGATGAATTAAAGCTGGTATGTGAAATATGTTGATAGTCTGTGCCTTCAGAGACAGTTTTTAATGAACATGCTTTTAAACCGGCAGTATCGGGGAAAATTGTGATAAAAAAATATATAATCGGGCAATATGAGAAAATCTTGCTCAAATATTCTTTTTGCCATATCGCCTATGTCTACGTATCCACATCTACAGTGCTCTCAGTGGAGCAACAGGAATCTGATGTGGAAGATAGCACAAACTCTATGTTCATATGTGTGTGTACTTCCAAGGTTTTGTGGATACACTGCATGTTTTCTTTAGCCTGGTAAACCTGCCCCTCGTACTTCACTTCATTTTGTACAGAGGGTCTGGACCGCGCGCGCGCGTGTCTGTGTCCATGTGTGTATGCATGTATGTGTGGGTGCATGTATGTGTGTGTCCATGTGTGTGTGTCCATGTGTGTGTGTGTGTGTGTGTGTGTGTGTGTGTGTGTGTTGTGCCTCTCTTACGGCGTTGGACGCGGCCATAGCAGACGTGTCTCCTCCCCTCTCCCCTCCTCCGTTCAGCTCTCCTCCCTCCCTCTTGGCGTCCTCCAGCTCGTTCACCGACACGGCCCCCGGCCCCTTCTTCTTCTTCAGCTTGGCCAGGATGGACGACTCCCTCTCGGGGAACGGAGGCATCTCCTCCAGAACGGTGGCCTGGAACACACACAGACAGACAGACAACCCTAAGGCCTGGTCCATACATGTCTGAGCTGAACTGTTAAAACAAAGCTATTCTTTGACTTCTGCCAATTTGTCCTCACACTAATTCTGGCCAAGGCCACGGAGAAAATCATGACCCTGTCTAATCTGCCATACAAGGTCAAAAGGCAATAACTACATATTTTGTCAAATTGAGTTCTCACTGGAAATTGACTTCATAATATCTCCTTTGTCTTGTGACTAAATCTGTTGCTTCTTCCTATGAAGAAAGCACATACAAGCATCACCACTATTATACTACAGCATGTTTGACTGGGCAGTCTGACAACGTTAAAGGCATTTTCCTTGAGTTTCAGTGTTCACGTAGTTACTGCACTTTGGCTTTGTAGGCAGTAATGTCACTGTATGCACCAGTATCTTTGGTTTGATCAAAAAGTTAATTCTTCTGATGGGACATTATGGCTTTACAACTAACGTTATACTGCAGTGTGTGTCTTTTTGGCTTGCCATTGACTGCATATTTTGATTATTTTTTTTAAGTGGAGTGTTTTAGTTAGTTTTGACCAAATAAGGGAATACGGGTTAGGTGTGTGTGTGTGTGTGTGTGTGTGTGTGTGTGTGTGTGTGTGTGTGTGTGTGGGTGCGCATTCTCACCAGGACGTCAGTGCTGGCGATGGAGGAGAGCTTGAGGTACTCGACGGCGCGCTGCTGCAGCTCCACGTCGCTGTTGCGGATCTGGCTGTCGCAGCGCAGCACCTCCTGGATGGTGCTCTTGGTCTCGGGGAACAGGTTGATGAACTTGATGTAGGCCGACAGCAGCAGCGCCCGCGTGGGCACCGAGCACAGGTGGAACTTGGAGTGCAGCAGGTTGAACTGCACCAGGGGACTGGGGGGAGGGGGGAGGATGCAGTGAGTTGGGGAAGATGAAAGAAGAAAAGAAAAAGGCATGAATTTATCTGTAAGCTGCCATGCACATAGTATAAAGAGCTAACTAATTACACTGAGCTCTGCTAAAGCATCAATAATGGGAGTTATCAAATTGACTTAAAGTGAGTGACCACTTACACCACTAATAAAGAGAATCTGAATTATTTTAGGTGGGATGTAAGCAAAAGGTACAGGTTTCAGAGTTGACAGCTGAAAATCTATGAATATCTGCAAACATGTCCTTCATTACTGACAGTGATGTTAAATACAGCTGTAGCTTGCAGCTGTGTTCTGACCTGGAGCGGGGGTCACCAGCAATGAGGTTACCAAACTCTCCCAGGATGTAACCTCCGACCTTCACCATGTTCTCGTGGCAGGCTGGGGCCTGAAGAGCCTAGGGAACACCGAAAGGGTTGGTAGTGAGAGGGCAAAGGTCACATGGCCAAGGAGCAGCAAGAATTGAATATTGAAAACAACACTGTAAAGGAAACCCTACAATCCCACTGTCTCACAAGCGATCTCAGAGTTTTATTGAACAGTAATATTCACACAAATATACGCTCACAGATAGGGCAAGCTTTAGTAGTTCTGAAACTCGATGTAATGGTCAGTTAATATTAGCCAACAAACCAAACAGAGGACACTTGCACAACTGGCCTGGCCTTGACTTGAGGGACAAAAAAAAACCAAAACAACCGTTTATTTTGAAATATGCTTCCGAGTTTAAAACAGAAAGAATGAGTCAGCATTTCCTGCAGGTGCAAGACTACTTTCCCCCCAGTCTCCAACGCTGCTCTAGATAGACTCGGAGCTCAACATGATCTTTACTGTGATTGCAATGACCACAGCGTGAATCAGAGACTTCTCCTGTTACCTCAAAGACGGTCTTGGCAGCGTAGCCTTGGACGTCGTCCCTGTTGATGACGATCTGAATGACGCGGTACCAGACCTCCTCGCTGACGTAGTCTCCCGCGATGCGGATCAGGTTGAGGATGGTGTCCACGTACCAGGAGTAGTCCACGGCGTACTTCTCAGCCAGGATGGCCACCTTCAGGACCTGCCATCGCACAGAGAGCAGCAAACCATAGAGGTTGATTTCACAAACATATGAAACATTGTAAAATAAATGTAACATTCATAACTGGCAACATTTGTCTTACAGTTCACTTTTGATACTATTTATATCCCTGAAGCCCCATTAATATTTAACCTATGGGGTAAGTCACTTGGATAACAGCCCTGACCAAATGCGTTACTACCGTAATTAAGGAAGTGTGGTAATGCAATGTGTAGTGTTACCTCTTGGCATGCTGCTGCCTTGGCCTTGGTTCATTGCAAACTCATTCAGAATAAAAGCATCTGCTTAATAGCTTAAACTTTAATTGACCTACTGAATTAAGACACCAAAGCAAAATTAGCCTTTGAGGAAATGAAGTAGTAAAGAGCAGGACATATATCCTAATTTAAATCTTAAATCTCATACATCTTAATTTCATAATACATTAACTATACTTTTTACCATTAGAATTCACTGTATAGTATATAAACAGACAGACAATAGTGGATAGAGTGACGGAGACTGCAGAATAAAAAACTGGTGGCCAGACAGACTAGTGAAAGACAAGACTAGTGACAGAAAGATAAGCATGCGTACCATTTCCTCTCGGATGGAATAGTCGGCTGTCTCCAGGTAACTCAGCATCTCAGCGACGATCTGTTTGGCGTTGCTACGGTCACACATAGCGTAGAGCAGGTCGGCAGCTCTCTGACGCACGCTCACATCTCTCTCAGTCTGAAGACACAGGCAGAGGATTCATGAACCGTGCGCTCCCCCACAGTAATAAATAAATAAAAAAAAAAAAAAAAAAAAATCATGCATGTATGACTATTAACTAAATGTATCAGTGGACATAATTTTGCAGTCTTTACAATCAGTTTGTCATTTTGTGTGTGTGTGTGTGTGTGTGTGTGTGTGTGTGTGTGTGTGTGTGTGTGTGTGTGTGTGTGTGTGTGTGTGTGTGTGTGTGTAAATGAGAATGTGTGCTCCCCTGGGGTTATTAATGTTACCTATGTATGTGGTTAGGCTTAGACTTGAGCAAGAAATGGTGTTATGCCACAGTATGTGTGTTTATGTCTGCACGAGTACACACAGTTATCCCCATGATGTATCACACCATGCATCCACCAGTCAATATTGACCCAGTGTACGCATGTGTGCAGAGAGGACATTAATCAATCGCTAATTACCTACCCAGGTCAATCAGGCAGCTATATCCTTTCATATTGGACTAACTAACACTGAATCCTAATATAAAGAAAACTATGCCTTTCACAGATAGCTGGTATGAACTGTTCCAAAATGGCAGCTGGTTCTTTCAGTTTTGGGCATTTGTACTGTGAACTACATAGTAGTCACATTATAGTACATTACTGACTGGCAAGCAGACACCAATGTATACAAACTCCTGCCTGGCGCGTTTACCTTGAGTGCGTTGATGACTGTCTCGATGTGCGTTTTGACGGCCTCGTGGGAGAACTCTGAGCTGGCCAGCGTGCACATGCTCTCCAGGGCCAGGTAGCGCAGGTTGGTCTCCCTGTGCTGCAGGAACTGGCCCAGCTGGTTACACGCACGGACCAGCAGGTTGGGCTCACTGGGGCAGAGGAGAGAAAGGAACAGAATTAGGAACCCATTTAAATTCAAACTAGAAAAGCACTCACAGAGAGTGCAGACCTCCACTAGGGCAGCTCAGATTACCACCAAAATCGAATCACTTTTAAGTTAGCATTTTTTTTTGACCTACCCTGAAAATTTCATCAAAATCCATCCATAACTTTTTAAGTTATGTTGCTAACTAACAAACGCCGATGATTACATGGCCTCGGCTGATGGAGGTAATAAAATCATCTTTAAGTTCCTCATATTAACGCAAGAGTTAATTAATTCTGAGCAAATATGAGCATTGCTACAAGGTGATATAAGATCTCAAAGCGGTGAACATTTAGGTAGTACTTTCTGTGCTCGGGCGCTGTGGGCGTGTAGGCCACTGAGGCAAGTTCTGTATAACTATATGCTATACTGTGTTAAACATATTCTCATGATGTAAACAGGATGTGCTTTAGTCCCACCCTACTTGCACTAACCGCAAAAAGCCCACCTTCAATGTACAAGAGCGTTCTGTCCCTATATTCTCCAATCATTACATAATATTAAAGGGTAGAAGACCAAGACAGAGGAGACTTCAGAGGGAACTGCGTGTTGGCGATTGGTTAGTGTTAGATTCACAGGCAAGGGAAACACACTCACGCATGTTTTTTGACATATTTCATGTTACCAAACCAAAAATAGTTTTCACTTTCCTGGATCTTTAAGGACCGTATGGGATATGGCATGTGGGATAAACAGACAAGAGACGTTATAAAACTGTTGAAATGCTGAAAAGCACGAGAGCTGAAGAAGAAGAGCAAGAGGACATTTAGCGAGAAGAAGAACTATCACTAAGGCTGGATCACTGGACACATTATATTACAAAGCACCAGTCCTGTCACCCCAAAAGCACTCTGACTTTCTGATCAGAAAATCTAAAACAATTCCTGCATTCTTTCCCAAATGTGTCACACTCAAAACATGGAGACAGTATCTAAACATGGAAAGGAAAAAGTACAAGAGGATCTGCAATTCATAAACAAGCAAGCAGCATGACGTAATGGGGACACACAAAAGTGGACCACACAAACCAAAACAAAAGAGAAGATGCACAACTACTCTTTAAATAGGAAGTCACCCGGGTTTAGAAGCAAAGCAAGTAAAATAGGAACAGAGAGGAGGTGGGAGAGCACAAGTCAACGCGAGGGAGTGAGGACTGCAGGACTGTGGTGGGGCGTCTTGGCCACATGAATTACCTGTCGTAGTGGATGATGAGTGCGATGGCCTCAAAGAGAATGGCGTTTTTGGCGTTAGAGTGCTGGACCTTCTTGGACTTGGGCGGCTCCTGGGCCTTGTTCAGGATGGTCTCAAGACACTCCACCAGCCGCCCCTTGACGGCGCCATCCTCTGGCGGGGGGTAGCACTGCAGCAGCCTCAGCAGCTTGCAGGACAGCCAGGGCGCCGGCACAAAGTAGTAGGTGTAGTCCTGCAGGTCAGTGGAGGCTGACGACACAATCTGGGGAAACATGGGGAAAAGAAAGGACATGAATCTCTCAATTTCACTAAATTTATGACAAGTACTACACTTAACCAGTAAACAACTCTTTTACTTAGTTTAACTTCATGCTAAGAGTCTGGCTACTTGGGTGCAGTGGCGCAGTGGTTAGAGCACCCGACCATGATTGAGCATTTGGCCATGGGGACCCAGGTTCGAATCCGGCCTGTGGTCATTTCCCAACCCTACCCCATCTCTCTCTCCCACTTACTTCCTGTCACCGTGTTCACTATCCTATCTCAATAAAGCCATAACAAGGCCAAAAAAATACTTTTAAAAAGTCTGGCTACTCTCCATAGCCAGTATTGCTTACTGGTTTGTGAATACTTTACGTTCATTTTCAAACCATTGGGCCTGCCTTCAACCCAACACAGCTGACTGGAAGCCAAAAATTTGGTTGAGGCAAGCCAGGGCCTTAGTAGATTTGGCTGACGGAGTACTGCACAATAATATAATATTAAGCAGAGGTAATTTGGCGGTACTAGCCTGTCTGGACAGGTACACGCCCATACAAAAAAAATGACAGGTGTACACACATGCACAAACACAATGATCTAGCAGACGCACACGGCGTACACACTCACCCTGCTGAGACGCGAAACAGCCAGTGATACGCAGGTCTTAAACTCATCTGGATTCTTCTGACTGAGGCAGGTGATGAGGGAGATGGCTGCGGTTACCACACCCTGGAGAGACAGACAGACAGACAGACAGACAGACAGACAGACAGAGAGACAGACAGACAGACAGACAGACAGATAGACAGACAGACAGACACACACACATACAAATATCTTGAACCCAAAAACAAAAGTGACAACATTTTCAACTCAGTATAGTGACAGGACAACAGTGGGCAACCTCAGGTACTCCACATACAAAGTAATGGGAAATGGACTAATGACATCATGACGTGATGGAAAAACGGTGCCCTCTGTTGGTCTGAGAAAGACTTGCTTTTGGTACGAGGAGAAAGGTTAAAGCAAAACTAGGGCGCAAAATGGTGTGTGTGTGTAAGGAAGTGGGTAAAGTTCACCATTTCATTTTGCTGTGTTAAGTGAACAAAAAAAAGCAATTTGGCAGCAGAGCCAATTTTGACAGCTGACCTGTGTAATAAAAGTAATGTCAGGCTGGACTTTAGAAGGTCAATGACTGGGCTACTACCGCTATGTGTAAAGTAGTGATGTGCATACAGGCCATTATTATTTTCGGTACTAAATTGACTGGCAGTGCTATTCAAAGGCTATTCGGTTATTTGAATGAAGACAAATGTAACATTATCATCTGTCAGCACTGGGCTGCACTTTTGTGAACTAACATTAGTGAACTGCATCAGAGTGCAAAGCCTAAGCAGAGCTTTATTCAAAACAAAATCCAGGGAATGTTTCAGTTCTATATGGTTAAGCACCGAGGTTGTTAAATTTCTATACACTAAATGTGTTGAACTATAATTGCAAAAATAATAATAAAAAAAACAACCATCAGTTTGTAATTCAGAATACTTCCACTTTCCTTCTGTGCTTCCCAGAGACATATTTTCTGACATATCACCATAATTTTGTGCAGTAACAGAATACAGATATATAGTGACAAAGTGCAATAGACTGTTAGCCAGATAACCAGGAACATGCCTCCTTTCCGGGCTTGTCACTGTTCAATTTCACTGCCATCGACTGATCGTACTGCAACTGGATTGCTACACATATATATTTTCACACACACGACAAGACAGAACAAAACTGTGTGTGTCAAAGATTAGTGCCCCATGCTTTCCGTCTTTGACTCCATACTCCATCTCTGACTGAAGTTGCCTTAGTGTAATAATAACGTAATAATAATCCAAGTGCACCCCTTTCTCTGGAGACAAGACGATCAGAGCACTTGGTAACCTCCTGTTCTGTCTAAGAAAAATCTGTGTGTGTATCAGGAATTCTGAAGGACTTTTTTCTTGCCAGTGAAATGTCCGATAAAAACTGATGTAACCAGAGAAGTGTAAAGTCTGTCATGCTCTCAAAAACACTCTGCGTTACAAACATAATGCAATATACAGCTATGGGTGGGAAGTATATTGTTGTCTGTTTATAGGTTGTTTCGCTTTGAAAACACCAACATCAAAATAAGGGGGACCTTGTTGAAGATCTAAGTTCTGTTTAAAAATCATTGTCGGACATTTTGAAAGTTGTTTCTTTTCCCTCTTTTTTTATCAAATGTATGAGCAACAAAAAACGTCTAACAGAAACTCTGGTGTGTATGTGCATATGTTTATGTGCGTGTGTGTGTGAATCTCACCATGTGCTGGTCGTTGAGCAAGTGCACCACTCTGGAGGTCCACTCCCCCATGAGCACCAGGTCAGGACACGTCTTATAGAGACGCAGCAGACACAGGGCTGCTGACTGCTTCACACTGTCCATGGTGTCCCTACACACACACACACACACACACACACACACACACACACACACACACACACACACACACACACACACACACACACACACACACACAGGTCCCCTCACTATGCGCAGTGTGTCCCAACAAACACATCATCAGCATTTCCACACCCTGAGATCACTCTGCAATTTCTCACCACGGCATTGTCTGCACAGACCACATTAATCTATCCTGGTTAAAACACAGAGTCAGGTATGGACATGCTTACTGCTGCTGGCCATTCCCACAAACGCTGCACGACACGGCCTGTGTAATTACTGCTACAGCTACGCAGCCCTACACAAAGCTTTTACATCCTCATTCCAGAATATTTAAAGCAGGAATTCTGAGTGTGCAGTTCTAGACCACTTTTGTTACACCCCCCCCCCCCCCCCCCCCCCCAAAGTGCTGAGCTGTGCTTTGCTGAATGACTGTCACTTCCTTCCAGGTCTACACTGCAAGCTGAGAGCCTTCATTTTACATGCGTGACCCAACTCATTTGTGTTCACACAGGCACACACCATCCATCTTGCTGTTATTTTGCCTAGCCTTAACAAAACTGAACACACAGAAGCATGATCATAAACGCATGTTGTTCAGCTGCAATCAATGAGCATTTGGGCTTTTGTGGTAATTTAACGGCATTTCTGGTGACCTAATTATGGTTGTCATCTCTATGACCATAGCACTAGTTCTTATGATCTGAGCAAAACAAATACTTTGGGGGGGGGGGGGGGGGGGGGGGAGCTGCAGTCCTAAAAATCAGGCGTGTTGAAATAGAAGGTGGTGCAGTATAAAATATTGCACAAGTCTGTGGTTGGAAGAGTACGAGTGGGATGCGTTTTCGATTTTGGAAGTAATGCCATCAGTTAAAGCAGTGCATAACATCTTCATGCACAATCTACGAGGTAGATTTATCACATGTGTCATCATTGTATGATTGATAAGGTCATGCCCATTTAAATACTTCTTTAAATGAAATGTGCTGTTTGAAAGGCATCTACAGCAAGGAATCCTAAAATGATCCTGGCATGTTAGAGGTTTGGAAAACACTAATTTTATTTTTAGTGCAGAAAAACGGATTTTACTGACAACAATAATACAGCCAGAACATTCTCATTTAACATCCTAATTTAAAGCCCGTGTTTTGCCTCCTGTCCTTAATAGGGTAACAAAACTTTACAGTACTTTCTAATTTAATTACAAAGGTTTTGGCCACAATTATAGAGCCTCAACTGGTGTTCCAAACATGTACACGATACATCAATCTAATGTAATAAAACCAATCTCACCCTGCCACCAGGATGCGCGGAATCTCTCCGGCGAAGGCCTCGGCCATCTCGCGGCTGCCCACATTGGCGATGCAGTGGAGGGCCAGACACATGAAGGTGGGGTTCCTGCTGGACAGGTCGTTCTTTATGGCGTTATTTATCAGCCGGATCAGCTCACTGTTGCTGTTCACCAAGACTGAGATGAACAGATAACCCTGAGAGAGACAGACAGAGGGAGGGAGGGAGGGAGAGAAAGAGAGAGACACAGAGAGAGAGAGAGAGAGGGAGAAAGAGGGAGAGAGTGACAAAGACAGAGGCAGACAGACAGAGAGAGAAACAGCATTAGAGAGAGAGGCAGACAGATAGAGGGATGCAGAGCGTAAGAGAGTGACGGAGAGAGAGAGAGGCAGAGAGAGAGAGAGGCAGAGAGAGAGAGAGAGAGAGAGAGAGAGAGAGAGAGAGAGAGACAACGAACAGGAGAAAAGATAGTGGGAAGGGTTGGAGAAGATAAAAAATTAGGTCACACATTTGCAATGAAACTACATGACACTAACTTCAGGGGTCTGACTGACTGAAGTAGTGCACTTTTCTTAAACATTCCTTTGTGTGTGTGTTTGTGTGTGTATGTGTGTATGTGTGTGTGTGTGTGTGTGTGTCTGCGTCAGAGGGTGGGGTGGGACGTAGGGGCACAGGCAGTGGATGTAGCAGAGCTGCAGTCAGCAGGAGCGCAGGCAGAGTTCAATAAGGACAGAGAGCTGTGTGCTCTGCCTGTGTCTGTCTGCCCTCACATGCATATTCCGCTGCACTGTCTGCGCTCCCTCTGCCCTAAAAAGCCTTCCTTTTATCTTCAGCTTAAAACTGCTACAGTCTCCAGCAATTCTCCATCAAGCTCTCCCTCTCGCCCTCGCTTGCTCTCTCTCCCTCATCCCTGTGGGCCTTCTGAAGCTTGAGTCTGGCAAGATGCCTGTATTCCACAACTGCACATGGACACACACACACACACACACACACACACAAAATTCAGCAAAAAACATGACAACAAAAATTGGAGCGTTGTAGCGGTATGCCTCCGCACAGCCATGAATATTTGTGTAGAGAGGCTGAGGAGAAGTGACTGAGGAGAATCTTAATCACTTATAAGGATACTATGAACTTTGGGTATGTTAAAACATGCTAAAGAGTTGGCATCTTTGCTGAGGAGCAAATCTACGCTGGCTCATTGCATTTCGGATTTTATTATTTTTACCGTTTGTGTCGAAAAGGCTCACAACATTAGCAATGGGGGCACGATCGGAAGCTTGAATATAGTTATTTTTAAATCATTTAAAAAGCTGTATAAGTAGCTCCACACTTCCTTGGTAGTATAACAAGGGCCCTGACATTCAAAACAAGGCACTGACAACTTTGTAAGTATACAAATCATTTATTAAAAATACAGATTTTACAGTTTTTACAGCTAGTAGCATGCAGTAGTTCCTGGTCTCTGCCGTGCTGATAGTCTATACAAGTCTACTGGCTGACCCGGAACCGGACCTGTGGAGTGTAAATGTAGTGACCGTCTCCGGTTCCGACCATCTGCAGCGGTGGCGGACCACGGAGAGTACTGCAGAGAATGTGAGGTAGAGAAATAGCAATTTCTATTTGATGGGCGTCCATACTTATTCGTCATACTTATTATACAGATGAAGAGCGGTAACAGCATGATGAAAGGGCTGCCAGAGAGAGATGGCATGCGACCGAGGTACTACCTGTATGAACATTCTTTTTAATATTTATTAAAAAAAAAAAAAAAAAAAAGATTTCTTTAATGTTTGGGTCCAAGTCAGATCAAATTTAAAGAACATGCCCCAAGGCATTCTTTAGATATCCCCTTCAGAAGTATGACACACCTATGAGGTCACAGTGACCTTGAATTGTGCCCTTCGGCCGCCAAAATCGTGTAAATTCATTATGGAATCCGCATAAACATTTGTACCAAATTTGCCTTGAAGTGCTATTGTGATAATTATGTTCGCAAGATGAGGGAGGACAGCTGTAGGAACAGATGGACACAGGCAGACAGCCTGGAAGCATACTGCTACTGGACAAAGCTTTGAGCGGCAGGCAGCCCTAATAATGTAGCTCACTGGGGTGCGTTCTGGATGCTGGGAGTCATTTTTAATGCAACATACAAGTTAGCAAAACGTGTGCTTGGACCTAAACCTCTGAGCTGCAAGATGTAGGATTTCCTGGCATCTAGCACTGAGGTTGCAGACTGAGAGCAGCAGAACAACCCCACCCTTGCCTCTCTCTTTGGCTGCAGACACGGCTGTAGATAATTCCAAAATGATATCTCCATAGAATACATCGCGAAGCTAGGTACCATATCAAATAAGTCACGTAATGTGGTTATTTTAGATTAAATTTGGAAATATTATTTACCAGTAGATATTTTGGCTTGTTAAGCTATATTTGGTTATGTAGCCTCCATAAGGGGTTATCCCGCTATTAGGGGCTATAAGGAGTAAAGTCTGGCCATGTTAGCCTGGTTGTTGGCTTAACATGAATGTCATGAATTCCAAAGCTTTTCTGTTTAAGGTTACACCTTCAATGGCAACAGCTATCAGTAGCTGTGAGCTGATCTAAGTTGGAAACAAAGGACAAAAGGACATAACTAACAAAAAAAAAATCTAATTTTCACAAAAACATAAACTACTACAAACTACAGTCTTGGTTAAAATCTTTCTACACTGACACAATGCAAAGAAACTTCCTGAGTTGTGGTAACTGTGCCCATGCCCAAAATGCATTTAGCCTGGTAGGTGAAATTACTTATTCTGCAGAAAACAGGCAACTTTTGTTTCACTTCTGCAGTCTGTCCTCAGTGAGGGTTCATCTGGTAGGGGGGCACACCCATCTTTTCTGCTCTCTCTTTTCTTGATTTTGTTTCCTTTTGTTTGTTTTTTTGTTTTTTTTGTCTCTTATTTGATGATGAAAGTCCACACTCCTTTGACTTTTTTCTTTGTACTAAATAGTAGCCATGATCCTCCATTTCCCAAAATGTTGGTTCTCAGAAAAAAACAACACAAAATGCTTTGTCAGCACCAAAGCCTCCAATTCCTTTCCTGTACGTTTCTCCTATTTAGTACCATCATATTAAGCTCCCGCTTCAAAGCAAAAACATAGAAAGTCCTATTAGAAATCTGTATTTTAAGCTCTGAGCTACTGAGGATCCATGTCAGTAAAGCACTGGTCACAGAAGATTCACTAACACAAGTATGAAAGCATCTTTCATAACCGTGTATTGTTAAAAAATAAGAATATGGCACAAAAGGATACGAAAGAGGCCACTGTCACTGCTAAGTTTCAGTTGAGGGATGTTTTTGTTTCATATTCAAAGGACACAATGTCACTAAACCAACAACACATCAAACCAAGCTTTGTATTTGCAATTAGGAGAAGTGCATGGTCACTCTATCCCCAACTGTTAACACACTTGCTTCCATCTGTCACATTATTTCCCACACATGGTTGCAATGATAAAACATTGTGAGATGTTTGTAATGGCTCTTTGAATAAGCTGGTTTCACACACCGCTATACAGACATACAAGCACTGGAATGAGACAGCGAGGCACTGAATGATGTACTCTGCTAATGTGCAAAACCTCTTGCTACCTTCTGACAGACTAGAGCCATCTCAAGAACTCCCACTGCAGATCTACAGAATTCAGACAGCTGTCTGCTTTTCTGGGGGTACAATGTACCGTCACCATTGCTACTGCCATTGTTAGCGCCTTTGACATCTCAAAAGAATTTCCAGCCCCTGAAGACCAGCAGTACTGCAGGAGCGCATATATGCATGTGTGCGCACGCACACACACACACACACACACACACACACACACACACACACACACACACACACACACACACACACACACACACACACACACACACACACACACCCCTGGGGCCACATGTTATGGCCTGACTGGAAATTCCAGTGGGAAAGCAGTGGTCCAGCCCAGAATAAGCTGTTGCAGTGTTTGTGCATACTACTACTGAACATCCACCCCAGAGAGAGATGGGAAACAGGCCCCAAGGCCTTCATCTCCAATCTCAGCCTGCATTGTGTCGCAGGCTACGGGGTCAAATTCTGTTCTCAGGCTACCGTTGCTCCACTATACAACCTTTGGGTAGAATCATGCTCTCACATCTATACGGGAGGTTTATTTGTACACGTACACAATGGTATTATTGTGGAACGGGTAGAGTCAAAACACTCTGGTTGATTTTTGGAGGAAGCCAAGCTTAAACAATGAGTCAGGCTAACGCGGGTGGAGCTTGTATCTGCCAAGTGACAGCCCAGCCCAGCCCAGCCTGCCTCTGTCTCTGTCTCTCTCTCTCTCTCTGTTTCTTTCTTTCTCACTCGGTCCATCATTTTCTCTGCCTTTCTGTCCTACTCTTACTCTCTCTCTCCCTCCCTCTCTGTACTGTGCAGGCACTGAGGCCTGAGCCTAGCCAGAACATCACTCCCAGATGTACATGACATCACCTTTCCAGCGCTGAGATTTCACTCTGAAGCGACGCAGGCATCAGTGTCAATAGCCTGGGTCCTGCCTATAATTTACTAACCAAGAGGGTGGACCTCCCGGCTCGTGTTTTAGCTGCAGAGCCTATTTAGACACATTTTTTCTTTTTTTTTTCTCTCTTTTCTCATGAGTCATCGGCTGTGAGTGCTACACCTGCCACCCTCACTAGTAAATTACCTGCAGCCCTGCACACTGTGTACACAGGGGTGAGGGGTTAGCATTGTGTAATATTAATAGTCTACTACGGACACTTCACCACCACAACCTCGGTATTCAATATTTTAACTCGAAATGAATGATAAGGTATTAAAACATCCTCAGTCAGCACAGATACTCCTCAAGGCTGGCAAATGTTTTCTGTGCCATTATCCAAAAATGTACGAATAGACTGTTGATAAACGAGCCAGAAGTGTCACACATACACACATGCGCTACATTACTCCTGCTTTCCAGTGAGCTGCTGCTGTCAAGTTCTGTCATTTCTGTGGCTGTCCACCTCCACCTGCCATATCAGATCAGATGTGCAGAGCAGGGACGTAATGTCGTATCGTAATCACATGGGCATGTGAGCGGGTTAAGTTTATGGGCGTTTTCAAGCCGTAAACTTTTACAGCAAAGGAGTTACTATATGAGGTGAATGTCTGTGGCAGCAGGAGGCTGGCCCCTCCCTATCAATCTGCAGTACCCTCTGGCTAACGCTGGGACGAGTTCATTGATCTTTTGTACCTAAACATGACGTGTTTACACTGGAGGGGGGGCAAAGGAAGGAGGAGAGAAGGGGATAGAGAGAGAGAGAGAAAGAAAGACAGCTGTTGCATTGGTGGTGGTGAGTTGGGCAGAGGTTAATAAGGTTGTGCCAGCCATCGCACAGAGTTTCACAAAAGCCTTTTGGCGAAAGAAGTGCAGCCTTTCCCTGCCTTGCGTTGTATGTTTGACAGCCAAAGACACACACACACACAGACACACAGACACACAGACACACGCACACACAAACAGACCCTGCTGTGCTGTGTGATAATCACAAATAGGAATCACACGCACGGCTCAATATAGTTCAAATGGATGATTTACTCATGCCATCCACACTACAAGCTACAGAATGACAGGTGGACTGTATTGATCAATACATGCACACAACAGAGGAGCAAAACAGACAAAAGAGGCCACTACAAACAAAAAAAAAACACAAAAGAGCTTGTTAAATCTTTACTTACGATCTGTTTTTCGGTGTACTTGTTGGAGCTGAGCAGGTTGACCGCCTCCATGTGTCCGAAGTCGATATCATGGCCCAGGAGGAAGATGAAGAGCAGCTTGCAGACATACTTCTTCTTGCTGTAGCCATCCAGAGCCTTGTCACCCTTGAACTTGGAGCGGATGTTGGCCAGCTCCTTATTAATGCGCTTGATCTCGGCTTCTTTGCTCTTACCTGCATGGGGCAGCAGCAAGCAGCAGGGAGACAATGTAAGAGGTGGATGAAGAAGAGGAACCGGCTTTGTGGTTTCGTTCAGCCATTCATTAAATCACACTCCAAAAAAACAACAGTTACAATAATAATACATTTTCATGTCCTGGGGGTATGCAACAAAGGTGGTTAACCCAGAGGTAGTTGTAAACCTGTTATTATGAGAGCCCAGAGGCTTAATTCTCTTAACTAAGCAAATGCCAAGGGGCTCTTTTTATAAGATTTACAACTACCTCTGGGTTAAATAAACCAGGTTTATCACTTAACGTAGTATATGCCTCCAGTTCGACACCCACTGTAACTGTAGCAAATGTATTGCTAATTCAGCACTGGCATGTTTGTCTTTGAGGCTGTATCAGCTGCAGGACTGAACCCCTAACCTGGCCGCTGTCAGTGTGAGGTAGTGCCAGAGACTGTGACAGAGCTGACACAGCACATATTAGACGCTGGCAACACGAACCAGATGGAACAACGACAGGCTGTCAACACTGAGACGAAGTACTGCACGCCATCTTGGTGACACAATCTCCAAGTTAAAAAAAAAAAACGACTGTCTACCAGTGATGGGATTGATGTTGACCAGAAGTCACGATCCTGACCTGAGAAACCCATAACCCTGCCACATATTTGATTCAGCCATCACACAACTCAACAGACATACAGGTCAGTGAATTAATAAAATCATCTGTGTTAAATGCACAAGCAAAAGGAACACATAGCAGGATTTTTACCTGGTACCCAGAGGGGACTGACCAGGTATTGCAATGACCCTGTCTGTCTGTGTGTCTGCCTGTGTATCTGTCCAGTGGGGGAAGGGGGGGGGGGGGTTGCCATCTCTGATTGTGCTTGCTTTGTAAGCCTGAATGCCCACCTCTGATGTTAAAGAGGGCTAAGCAGCAACCACACTGATGGCACCACACTGAAGCCACTTGATTTCACTCTGGTCATGCCAACTATGTCAGACAACAAAACAGTGCGGGGAAAGGAAAAACTAACTGGGTTTAATGTTCATGTTTTCCTCCTTCCAAATTGTCATGCTCAGAACAAACACTGCAGCAGGAACAATTTTTACTTATTTAACCATTCCACTAGGACCTACATGAAAACATTGTTAGGAAATGATTATCAGAACCTGTCAGTAAAAAGAGGGACAGATTTTTTGTCCCCCATGTGAAACAACTGCATTTTGCTTATGGATGTCCAAGTCCTACTGGAAAAGGGCGCCGGACAAGATCTCACGTGTGCATGCTGTCATATCACTTAGTCGGAGGTCGATAGCATAGCGTTAAGAAAACAGTCACACACTCAGACTGCAGAGAGGGAATGCATACAGACAGTTCATAGTGCGAGCAGAGAGGACACACTGGGGTGCTTTTAAATCACACTCTGGGATTCTTCAATCTATCTGGATCTTAGTGGAACCCCAGAGGCATAAGAAGGTTGTGTCGAGACAGCATTCAAGATGTCATTAGGACTCAGGAGCGATATGAAATCTGCGACACACCAGGACTATGAGTGAATGACAAGATCTGATGAGGTCTGCAATACAGCCAAAGGTTTCAGGAGAATGGTGACTTGGCATTTGCAGATAAACAGCACTGTGCTGGAATATTTCAAAGTGAAAGTGTCCATTCCAAACTCTCTCAAATACTCTCAGAGGGGTTAAAAGCTAGAATATGTATGAGGAATCGTGATGCAAGTCAAGCTTTTGGATGCAAGTAGGGGGTATTACGGCCAACGGGGATATGCTGATGTGTTTGTGCGGTCAGTCTGTGTATGATACAGTTGTACCTGTGTGCTGACTTGGATCACTATCTGGGGAGATCAGAGAGTGTGTTTAATATCAACATAGGTAGGCACATCTTTGTATTCCATTCCATAGGTAAAACTAACATCCCCAGGTCACATGCTCTACAATGCATTTGTTTAGCAGCAAGTAAATGAACTTCCACATTATAGAGCAAACATTTAATAGGCTACTGCTTGTAAGCATGGGAGAATACAAGTGGTTCAAGGCCACGATTCACAGAAACACTAGTAGGAATCACTTTGATGATGTTGCCCAAGCAGAGCAGTGGGGACTTCAATGCATTGAAATTAATATTCTAATGTACTTCAAGGACTGTCTGAAATATATTTTTCAGGAAATTAAATCGGCATGACCATTTCCTTGAAATATAACGACAGGAAAAACAACTCCTGTCGTTCTATTGTGAAATGTACTTAAATGCCACTGTGCCTGCATCTGTCCATAATCACACTCCACGGGGATAACGATGTTAACTTATTTACTAGCAACACGAAAAGCAATATCTCATAAGATGAGCACAGCTCTGTATTTGGCTTGAACTCCCATAGCCACTAGGTCACTTAGACAGCAATAAGCACATCTACGTCCAAACTGTCAGAGGACAAGAACTTGGGTAATGGAGCACAATCGTGAAATACTGTAGACAAACAAGTGAGCATCTTAACGACATGACCCTACGGCTCAGGGCTGTCCTGGTCAAAAGCCTGATAAATGGATTATCGCGAAAACAGTCGAATCGACTCCTTTTGGTGTGGTGCGATATCAACAGCTAACTGCCTGTTGGGGGTGACGTGAACAACAGTGGCAACATCTGACGAATTAATTGTAGCTAGTTTGTATATATAGAAACAGTGTCTACCATAGCGGCCTAACAAGCTACAGTGTAACACCCGATTCTTGCTAACGTTCCACAATCGCCATCCGTGCTTCGCTAGTTGCACTAGCGGCCCTCTGCCAGCAGCAAAGGATGCAACGGGAATTCAGAGCTGCTTTGCGACCGCGTAAATGACCTCCCCACCAGTAACAAAAATGTCCTGGTATTTTCAGAGTTAGTCATTAAGACAGTTATTATGCAGTTTTATGCATCATCACAATTTAACAATAGCAAGAAAATTATGCAGCGCCCAACAATGTTAACAGTTCCCATAACGTCTGCTATAGAAAAAAGGCCAACCTAAGGTTCAATACCAGAACGGGGTACTTACAATTCCTGATGTCCGAAATGAACACCGCTAATCCTCGCATTCCATCTCCCTTCGACACAGCCGGCATTTTCGGTTCACTTCGGTTTCAAGCTCACAGAAAATGTATATAACAGTGATGTGTTCCTCTGTGTTTAGCCCGCTGACTTAAAGCTGATGTTAGCTTGTAACCTAACCTATATGAATTCTCGTATTGGAGATTCAATGATCGCTAACACTTTAGCTAGCTAATACAAACTGGCTAACTAACTCGTAAAGGTGACTACTAGCAAGCTAGATTAGCTGAACCTGTATTTCTGAGGCTGCAGCGCTGCCTGCTGAGGTGGCTAGCTAACTATTGGTTTAATGTAACGTTAGCTCCAATGGTAGCTAACTGCTGTTTCCGTTGGCTAATTCATTCAAACCTGTCTATTTGCGTTTCACCGACTAAACGTCAGAGACACATCTGAATGTATCACAGTTATATATGAGAAGGAGCGAAATATCACTACTGTTAGATTCTTCCACTACTGCATGTAATTCCACAAGGCAGAAAAAGAAATGTCAAAATAACAACCTATCAGTCTAGATCACTGAACATGAGTCACGCAAGGCAAGCTAGCTAAACAGCTAGCTAGCTAGCTAGCTAGCAATGTCAAATGTTGGAGTACATCACCCACAGGACTGTGATCGTGCAATCAAGTAACGTTCTTTAACGACAACAGCTGGGTGTTGAAAAAATGGCTCACGAATTGAATGTATTCAGTGCGTGGTCTTCAGTAATGTAGGTGCCAGATCTTACGGTCCGTATTCCCGGACGTAGCTCGTGACTGCACAAGCAACGGGCACTGTACGCGTTTGCTGAAGCACAAACTCTTGCGCTTCTCTGGATTATGCCCCGCCTCTAACCCTGTCGCTTACCACTCGATTTTCGAATAGGGAGGTTCTGCCTTCTTTGAAACAAGACATTGGTTTATGTTAAGGACAATCATTTTCATGTGTGATTTTAATTGGACTGACTGTTCAACCCGATACAATCCGACATCTGTCTGTCTGTCATTCTCTATCTATCTATCTATCTATCTATCTATCTATCTATCTATCTATCTATCTATCTGTCTATCTGTCTATCTGTCTGTCTGTCTCTCTGTCTGTCTCTCTGTCTGTCTGTCTGTCTGTCTGTCTGTCTGTCTGTCTGTCTGTCTGGCTGTCTGGCTATCTAGCTATCTAGTTATCTATCTTTCCCTGAAGGTTCTAAAAGATTAATATTTCTTATTTCATACATATTGCCCTTATTGTTCAGTTTTGGGTTGTTACAGGACTTTTGTTTACACTGACAAGCTATGATTTGGCCTTTGTGGTAGGAGAGACTACAGCCACAGAATAGCCAACAGCTGGCTTACTTTGGCAGCAAAGAAAGTCTCTGTTTTTATTCTCCTCACGTTTAGCTGTACCTTCAACATAATCAACCACAACAAGTTGTCATGAAAACTGAGTTAGTCTCTCAGGTTTCGCATTAAACTGGTTTAAGTCTTACAACACAGATTTTTTTTATGTCAGCCTTGGTGACCATGTGTTCAAAAATACATCATATTCTATAGGGTCAATCAAGGAAACATTGGGCATTAAAGTAATCCAAAAGTAATTAAAAGTAGGCCTACTTTAACTAACGTTGCTTCAAAATTATGGTACTGAAATTATGTTGCTGAAGGGTAACTTGTAACACAATACACAAACCCTCCCAACACTGGTCGTCAAGCAGAAATCTCAAAAAGCTATATTGTCAATGTCCCTGTCATGGAGTAGCTATCTCCAGTACAGTCTGAAGTTGCAGGACAAGACTACATAATCTTACACCTCTCATGTGTGCATTTCCCATGTCCCTTGGCATCTCATGGCTAAAACTCATTATATCACCCACAGGACTGTGATCATGCAATCAAGTAACATTCTTTAACGACAACAGCGGGGTGCTGAAAAAATGGCTCACATCTATGTCAGGTTTTGTGGTCTTGTGAATTTAACATCTCCAAAACATATCAAGCCATGAGCTCCAGCTTTGGTACAAATGAGTAGTTGCATTAAAAAATGAACTGATTTAATTTTTGAGGTTAAAGTTCAAGGTCACTGAAACTGGCAAGTTATTTCACTACCATTTACTAAAAAAAAACACACACACACAACAGCAAGTGTATGTATTTTTATTTTAGTTTTTGGTGTCTCTATAGATCCCCAAAAGTTAAAAATCCGACCACCAAGTCATTGTTTTGTGGCTTCTTCATCAATGTAAACAGTTCCCCTCAGACCCTTTAGCGGTCAGTTCAGTTTTATTTTTCTTCAATGACATCATTAGCGAACAATTGTGTTAGGCCTTAGTCTTAACCAAAGATTCTAGAACGCTACGCTCTGCTTTAAAATCTTTGGTCTTAACCTATGTCATGTATGTAACTATGCCATGTAGTATCCATGATGAGTAAATATTTCAAAGTAAAATTGTGTGAAGACGTTGGCCGAGCACTGTATTGTGGTGCTATAGCATGTATGACCCAATATGACCTTGACTTTTGAACCAATTAGCTTGTGTGGCTCATCAGTTGATTTGGCTTTTACAGTGATCATCTTCCACTTGGCTTATTGGATCATAAAAACACTGTCAGAATATACAAAGTTATATGTGTACACGGGGATGCACACTGACAGAAAACACTATGCCTGCTGCAAACCACAGGCAGAGACTAAATAATTTATATTATTAATGACTGAGAAGAATTGAAATTGGCAGGGCTTCACAGTACAGTTTCTCAGTTTGAATTCAGTATGAGTATGTACATTTTCACCAGCTTGGCATTCAATGTCCAAATGTTAAGATATCTTTGTACCAAGTAAATAATGCCATTTCAATGCAAGCCTGATCTCACATAAAACTTTAAATTGAACCAGCCTTCTGAAGAAATGGCTGATGTACACATTGAAATACACCTCCCACCGACCGATGCATTCTCCAATCACTCTGCAAAGTAAAAACGGAGGGTATCGTGTCCTCCAATGAAGTGGATCCCTGGTTGGAGACGCTATACTAAAGGAGGAGTCATGCCTGCCACCCAATCATGCTGTGTGGTTCATTTTAAAGGGCGGGAGTCAGAGTTTACATAGACAATGCGTGTTCACAGCGCCTTCATCTTTCAAGTTTCATTGAAATGGCGGAGACCACAGACAGAATGGAGGTAAGAGACGACTGAAAACCTGATCCCTGTATCTCACAGTATTCATTGGTCATGTAACCGTTATCGTTTTACAAGGGCTTATACATTTCATGTTGTCCAGCAATTGTCAAGAATTTAGATTCTTGTTATTTTCGGACGTCGGCTAAACATCTTTCCTAAACTTGGCTAACACATCACCGGGTAGCCATAGCTAGCTAGCGAACACAGGTTCGCACATTGAGCATCCATTTTAGCGAGATGGGCTCATTTATTTGCAATCACGTGTTGCCAAGGTGGCTTTTAGCTTCCCACAATTAGGCCGTAAATTTCATTTTATATAATTTTCTGGTGGGCATCCATCGCAAATGACGCACCACTTAAAACGTTTTGGCGATGGAGGTCTTTTAACTGATATGATCAGTAATGACTTAGCAGCTAACGTTAACGTTATGTCATACTATTTGCTAGTTAGCTTGTAGCCAATCTACCAAGCTACCTAGCATGAGATGCATGGAAACAGCATTTTGCCAACACGAACGCATCTGTTGTTTTCTGAAGTACAGATTAGTAAAACAGCTTGGTGTGTTTTTTGGACAATCTAGTTTAGCCATTTTTAGACTGCTAATGGCTAGGTTGAGTGGCTGTAATATTCCCGGCCTCGTGGACTTGTATTAGCAAGCTAGGTATCCACTTAGCTATCTGAATCGGGAATGTCTCATCCCTGCAACGGTGACTTGCTGTTGTCCATTAGTAGACATGGAAATCTCGGCCCGTGTATCCACCTGTTTCGGGAGCCCTGTCGTTATAAACCATAGTGTTCAGTCATTTTTACGGTGGAGATGTCCGGGCCTAACGTTACCGCGCTAGATCTCACTGCCATGTGGTAGGTGATGCCATCCCCTTTGTGCTGAAGCTACTACCTGGCTCAGCTTGCCTGTTTTGGGCCGGCAGGCCAAGTTTAAGTGTAGGTTACCTTTAATTGGTTAAATGAGTCTGAGGTGGATTACGCGGCTATGACCATTGATAACGTAACACATTTGCATTTAAATATTGTATCTTCTATACAAGGTTATCAAACTCTGTCCCCAGTGTCCCAAACACGCAATGACTAATCATTCGGCAGGCTAAGCAGTCTTTTGGAGCTAGGCAAAAGCTATGAAACCACAGCTGTTGTGTTGGATACCATTTTCAACACTTCTCATTCATTGGAGGCATCTGTTTTCTGAGGTTTCACAGGGAGAGAGCTCAGCGAAGCCTTCCGCTGAAGACATGACTTCTAAGGACTACTACTTTGACTCATACGCCCACTTCGGCATCCACGAGGTAAGCGAACAAACACTGTTTCCACTCTGACAAAAAGGTAAGATGCTTCTGTTCAGATTGCACGTTAACCTGACCAGTTTAACACTGCCCTTTCCCCTTCTTGCCTTTGGTTACTTGCAGGAGATGCTTAAAGATGAGGTTCGAACTCTAACCTACAGGAACTCAATGTTCCACAATAAGCACTTGTTCAAAGATAAGGTGGTGTTGGATGTGGGCAGTGGAACTGGCATCCTATGCATGTTTGCTGCCAAGGCAGGAGCCAAGATGGTTATTGGGGTGAGTTCATATTCTACATGAATTCATTTGTCACACTCAGGGTGGTCTTTCTGTGAAGTCTGGCTGTTCATGTGTGTTTGTTTTTATTGTTTAATTTTTAATAATCTAATGTCCCTCTTGCCATCTCCACCCACAGATTGAGTGCAGCAGCATATGTGACTATTCCACGAAGATTGTGAAGGCAAATAAGCTCGATCACAGTGAGTAAAAGTGTCCTTCCAGAGCCATAATCCCAAAGCTATTTTTTTTAAAGTTCTCTAGCAAGATAAGTCAGTCTGCAATTTCAGAGAAATTAACGTAGTCATACTGAGGCTTCACATGTTTTTGAAACTACTACTGTTTCATTTCTTCTCACTTCAGTGATTAGTTTTCTAGCACAATTTCACATGTCAGGTGTTGAATTCTACAGTGAAGGAGTGTGTTTCTCATTACAGTTGTGACAATCATCAAAGGCAAAGTGGAGGAGGTGGAGCTTCCCGTGGACCATGTAGACATCATCATCTCTGAGTGGATGGGTTACTGCCTCTTCTACGAGTCCATGCTTAACACTGTCATCTATGCCCGTGACAAGTGGCTGGTGAGTGTGTATCCAAGTGAACTGGCATGACCACAGGTTAACAGATGAGTTTGAGGGCACATAACTAAAATGGTGCCATCTCTCTGCTATAGAAACCAGGGGAAGCCTGCCTTGTGGGACAGCCTGCACCTTTACACAATTTTGAATTCATGAACCGCCTTTTTTGTTGTGGTTTTTATGTAAGTTTAGTGCCTACTCTGTAATAGGTGCATATGTTCACAAATGAAACCAGTGGAAAAATATTGCACTTTGAATGAAGTTAAGAAAAATACTGTATCGTATGGTGTTAACACATTGCACCCATGGTTAACAGTTGGCTGGAATGTAAATTGGAATTGACCAGGAAAGGTACTGGCATCTTTACTAAGCAAGGAAAAAGCCAAAGCTGCCACTAAGGTATTTGATCAACTGTTGGCAGCTGCTTGGCAAAATTCAACCGCAGACATAACCTTAGTTTGATCCTGACCTAATATAGAAAATCTCTAGTTTTAAGAGTCATGTTGAGGCTGCTTCTTTGATCTTCATAGTCCCCCCCCCTTTTTGGAGGCTGTATCTTGATTATGCATCCATGTTTTATCACCTGGGCTATATAAAAATGTGTAGGTCTGGTAGGTCCTGCACCAGGGCAGGAAGGCAAAAGCGCAAAGAAGTTGCTGGTTCCTACTAGTGGGAAAGCCACTTTAGTCCCAAAAGGTCTGACAGCGGAACTGTTCCCAGTGGCTTGTGTGTGTGTGTGTGTGTATGTATATGTATATAATTGTGTACCGTAAAATACCTAATAATAGCCGAGTTGCAATCAATCGCCGGATTCCCTTTAATTGCCGGGTGCAGGTGTAAATTTTGATAGATAAAGGCCGGTTCCAAATAAATGCCGCGTGTAATTCATAAAAAAATCAAGGGAAAAGACGTGACCACTGTAGCTGCACGTTGTTCTTTTTTCGCCCGTTTTGTTTACTGTTCACATAGCTGTGGTTTCTTTCAGTAAGTCTTTACTGCACAATCAGGGGAGATGTGGGAGAGTGATCCTTCTTTCAGGTCGTGTTATCAAAAGAGTTTTGTTGTAAGCCATCATTTGCAATAACCTTTCATTCATATAGCAATGTTACGAGGGGTGCAGGGAGGGCCTACCGGCATTCCAAATCCGAAGTAACGATAATGTTTGTCAATCTCACGTGTAGCCTACAATGCACATTTCATAGATGTAATCATTATCATCTGTCGACTGTTTTAAGCACATCTACTAGCAAAGAAACACCATTATACACACACTGCCCATTTTAAACATCAACGTTTATTGGTTTTTAGCATTTTAAAAGCACAACTGTGTTTGTGTTACTCACCACCATGCAAACTCTCCGAACTTCCTGGTTTCCGTGGAGAAACCGAGGGACTGTACCACAGGCTGGATATGGGGGAGTTTCAACTATTATGATGGGGGTGTTTTAAGGGTGAATGGGAAACGGGTATTTTATTCTGCACACAAGGCTTTTTGGTTAATGAAAATGATTTTGAATTATTGTGCATTTTGTATGTTTCCTTTATTATTTTTGGTCACAATGTTATTTAGATAATTTAAAACAGTGAAAGTTGTAGTTGTATTGATTAAAAGAATTTGAATACCATATTTTACCAGTTTTGTTGAGCAAGATTTTTGTGAGGAAGGAATTAATCGCCTGTCCCAAATAGCCGCCTGTTCTCAAATAAATGCCTGGTCTGTTAAGTGATTGAAACAAATAGCCCCGACTACTATTTGGTATTTTACGGTATATATAATTTCTATGTATATGTATATATAATTTTTTTGACCATTGGACAATTGACATTTTAACTGGGAGGGGGGGGCTATATTTGCTTAGCATGTCATTGCTCTGTGCACATGGGCAGGTAGGTATTTGCTGCTCAGTGCCCTTTTGGATTCAGTTGGCACTATACCTCGGTATAACTGACCTGTCAGATTGCACAGCCTTCACATGAATGCCAGAGCTCTGAATAGCCTCCTAATCTGCCACCCAGAAATGCCTTAACCCTTTCTGTCTCTCCTCTTTCAACAGAAACCAGATGGACTCATCTTTCCTGACAGGGCCACCTTGTATGTCACAGCCATTGAAGACAGGCAGTACAAGGATTACAAAATCCACTGTGAGTGGACTTTTGTGTTGTATAATTTGCTGTCGTATGTCTGGAGTCTTTGGAGTGGACACTGACATGTTTGTCCCTACTTGTAGGATTTTGTGGAGGCACCAGGCATTTTGACTAGTGCACTAGTAGAGTGTTGGTCTCCTTCCAATGTTGGTCTAGCACAGACTGGCACTCTGTACTGTATGGACAAAGCTGTGGTATATTTGGCAGCAAAATTACAACTATAAATAGGAGCTACTGTAACCAAAGTCTTCACAATTTTTTCCAGGGTGGGAGAATGTCTATGGCTTTGATATGTCCTGCATCAAGGAGGTGGCCATCAAAGAGCCTTTAGTGGACGTGGTGGACCCCAAACAGCTGGTCAGCAGCTCCTGTCTCATCAAGGTGAGCTGCCCAGAGATGTCCGGTTATTTTCATTATACCCAGTTGGACCCTCTCCTCTGAGTTAAGAGTACTTTCACACCTATCCTGTTTTGTCCAGTTATTGGGGCTTGCCAGTTTTGTGAAAGTCCAAGAGAGTTGATTGCCAGTATTTGTTGGTGTAGATGGGAATAGAAACATGTTTGGCAATCGACCCCTTTGGACTGAAACGACCGTGACAGAGGTCAATGGCGGCATAATGAACTTGTTCATGTTAAAACATGTTAACCAGTTGATATGTTTGCTGAGGAGCAAAACTGCGCTAGCCTGTTGCATTCCGAGCTTTATTTTTATAAAAAAGAGAGAATGAAGAATGCCGTACAACAAATTGTCAACTACACACTTGGCTAAAGTAGTTTCTCAGGAATGCAACTAGTGTCGCGTAATGTTGGCAATTGGTGCTGTACACGAGCAGAGCTGTCAAAACGGTTTGTGTGTGCGCCTTTTTGTTGGCTGTGCCATGAAAATGGAGAGATGCAATCCTGAAAGTTTTCACAGGCTACCTCTGCATCAAGAGTCCACTTTGCAGAAGTGGCTGGTTGTTTTGCAGACTCTTATGTAAGGCTTCAGATCGGGACTTTTTTTTATTAGGATTTACTCTGGTTTAAGTTCAAGTACGGGCACACATGAAATAGAAGTTGCTCTTCAAATTTCTCCATAATACTATGTTCTGCCACCCCTGCAGTATTCTAGAGACAGTCACTTCAGTTACAGTCAACAATTCAGGTAAGGGTTCATGTGACTGAACAGCTCCTGTTGTACTGGGTTCGTCAAATGACTTGTAGGAGTGTCAACGTACGGTGACTGTGAACTACTGCAAGGCACAGCCTGTATAAAGTCTTTTTAATGAACGACCTGTACACTTACAAAGTTCCCAGTGCCTCGTTTTAAATGTCAGTGCTCTTGTTATGCTACCAAGGAAGTGTGGAGCTACTTTGAGCCTTTTTTTTTAATGGTCTTCAAGCTTCGCTTGAGCCCTGATCATTAGCATGGTGAGGCTTTTTGATAAACATAGCAAAGCTCAATGCAACAGGCTACTGTAGTTTTGTCCTTCAGCAAACATACCACCTGGTTAATATGTTTGAACATGACCTGTTCTTAAAATGAGTATACCGTTATCTTCATAAAGCTTCTGTTGGAGTTGCAGAATGTTTGAAAAGACATGTAAAGCCTGTTTAGCCCTCAAAAGCAGTTTACCTTGAGGTTAGAATTCTCTGATGACTTAGCTTTTTAGCTGCCTGGCCAGTTAGCTTGCTACCATGCTGTCTCCACAGACTTTTTTGTGTACTGATCGTGCACAGACCTAACAGTAGGAATACAAATGTTAAAATGTGGTTCAGGTTCAAGAGTTCTCCTCCTACATGCCTATACATGTAATTGTGGCATTAAGTTTTGTCCCAGCGTTGGTTGTGACCAAGTGTCAAGTCCTCAACAGTCTGGTGTTATAAATAAATGTCTTCTGACTTGTTTTATGCATTTGGGATAACCTTTGCAAACCTTTTTTTGCTTCAGGAGGTGGACATCTACACAGTGAAGGCCGAAGACCTGACCTTCACCTCGCCCTTCTGCCTCCAGGTCAAACGCAATGACTACATCCATGCCCTAGTCACCTACTTCAACATCGAGTTCACACGGTGCCACAAGCGCACTGGCTTCTCCACCAGTAAGTTGCATCATGCAGCTTGACTTTTCTCTCACCCCCCCCCTGCTGTCACTACAATGCTTAAACCACTCTGCTTTGCGAAATGATCATGTTTGAAGCTACCTTTTAAACATCGCAACTGTGGTCTTCAACACCAAACACCAGAATTGTATTCTGATTTCGCAAGTGTCAGCCCATTACATCTGCCTGGTGCTAATCATGCATGCTTGTGTTCAGGTCCAGAGTCTCCGTACACTCACTGGAAGCAGACGGTGTTTTACCTGGATGACTACCTGACAGTCAAGACCGGAGAGGAGATCTTTGGCACCATCAGCATGAAGCCCAATGTTAAGAACAACGTGAGTCCTGCATATTTCTACCCCTCTCCTGAGCGTCTTCCGCCAGTTAAGGTTGATGGGTACCTTGTGTTGATGGCTGCAGTTTGTGTCTTTCTGTTGAGCTAATGCTGGTGTTTTTTTCTCTCCAACAGCGAGACCTTGACTTCACTGTAGACATTGACTTCAAAGGTCAACTCTGTGAGGTGTCCAAGACCTCAGAGTACCGAATGCGCTAACCCACCCCCACCCACCGAGAAGAACCTTCTGTGTGTGTTTGTCCGTTAGGGGTATACTGAGGGGGTACATATGTGTGTGTGGGTGTGTGTAATTGACCTCATCTTCGGCCTGTGCTGTGATGCGTGCTTGCTAGCAACATTTTTAAACTTTCTGTCTTGCTTTGTGGAATATTTGTTCGAACTATAGGCTTTTTATACATTTTGTTTGTATAGAAGATGGTGTAAGAAGGGGGCTTTGTTGTGCAATAGTTGGTCAGAACATGTTGATTATTTTACTCGTCCTAGCATTCGGTCTTTTAGTCACACACACTCACACACACAGACCCCTCTCTTACCTGTACATAATGTTCCAAGTTTAAGTCACTTTGATTTCCATTGTGAATGTTTCGTCATGGTAACATCCCGTGCTGTTATTTTTTTCCCTCCCTTTTTTTTATGGATTGAAAGAGATGCCTCCTGTGACGCTCGTAACCCCCCCCGTTAGCCAATCCAGCATATCTGCGTTTGTTACATGGGGGAATATAGAAGTTAGCCATTAGTGGTATTTTTTTCACTGTTAAATTTTTTTCTTGGAGAGAACTCCATATTTTTTGTCTGTAAATTTGTATGGGCCTTCTGTATGGCAGGGGTCATTGTTGAAGGAACACTCCCACCTCTTGAGCGCTGTGGAGCACTTAACAGAGGTGTCTTCATACTGACCAAAGTGTGCTGTGGGCAACACGGCGCCCTCTGGTGGAATGGAGTGGTGGTCGTTATGTTTGTGGGATGTTCGAGGGGGAGTGTGATTAACAGGATGTTTTTTTGTTTTGGTTTTTTTTCCCTCGCTGCTTTTTTTTTAATAAAAAACTATTAAAACTCAATTATGTTTGGTGTTTTTATGAAGTCAGAGAAGTGTTTTTCAATGACTGGCTGAAGTTTCCTGCACTATTTATTTATTTATTTATTTATTTATTTATTTTAGGTTGTGGGCAGTGGTCTTGGCTTATTACCAGTACCTCTGCTAAAGAGGGTCTTGATCCTCTGTGGTGCAGGAATATGCAAAAATCTTCCCAAGTTCCCCTTCAGTCTTTTTTTTTAAATGGTTTACTTTACAGGGTGGGTGTGCCCCTTGGTTGAGTAAACTAAGTGTTTCCAATTTGTTCAACTTGTCATTAAACCCCTGTTGTGGCTGCTAGAGCCTCAAACGTTCCTCAGTTTTAGATATGAAGTGGGTTGATTTGGCAGACCAGAAGGACATGGACCATCTAGAACACGTAAACTTCAACTGGCCCTCTTTGAATGCTTTAATTCTCAAAATTTTGACACAGAGAAAGCATATATGCATGATAGTTTTATTAACATATGAAGAACATTCTACTTGGGTAATCTTTAAAGTAAACTTGTAAAGAGTGCAATCATGTAAACCTGCAAAGGCCTACAGTAGTTATAAACAAAAAAACTGGAGTTATCAAAAGTGCATATGTTATTTAAAGCCCTACAAGGCCTTTTTCGGCCATCTTTCTAACATTTCAAGTACTTTTTGTTAGTCGGATCAGTGGTAGAAACGAGCTGTCCTAAAATGCCCCTTTTCTCACTCCGACAGTGTTATGATGCTTGGATAACTAAAAGGTTAAATATCTAACAGTAAAGATTTGCAGACCAGAATGCTGGAGGGGAAACCCAAATCTCTCCCATCCTGTCTTATCTACAATAGTAGCTCTGTGGCTTCCCATGATTGGCATGGAGGAAAGCAGGGAGCGCGAGTGGTATCAGCTCCTCTCAACACATCTCCGGGCGTTTGGACGCCCGGCAGCGAAGGACCTTGAGGAAGCTGTCGATCTTGTGGGAGTCCCTGCGGAAGCAGGTGAGCAGGAAGTAGAAGTTGCTCAGGCTTGCGTTCTTGTCGGTTCCGACATCACCGTTGTAGGGGAGAGAGATGATGCCCTGGGACTGGGCACCCATCTGTAGAGACAGAAACATGGCCCTAATTTGTAATCACACCTGCACAACAACCAGACATGGCAACTGCCTATAGTGAATAGAAATGTTTTGATTTTGAAGTATATGATGAGCAATAAAATTGGACAGGTTGCTTAAAAAGTATATTTACTTTTATTAATCAACCATGTCTACGAATATTCTCATTTATCCAGGTCATGGTAGTCAAAGGAGCTAAGTTGTAAGCAACTGGACTTCTTTTTGAAGCTTGAAGACTGGTTCCCCATCATCATGCCAGAACTGAAGCCTTTTGGATTAAAGGTGAAATGTTGTCAAGCTCCAAAAAAAGTCCAGTTGCTTACAACTTAGCTCCTTTGATGTATTAATCAACCCTCTTCAAATTGTAAACCTATAATGGTTACTTATAAGTGGCTAAGCACAGCAGGGACATTGAAGTAAAGGAAGAAATGTGACTAACTATCCAGGGCCCCAGCAGCAGTAGTGGCCCATAGCCAAGATCGTTTAGAACCCTAGCAAGGTAGATGCATTAATATAAAAAGAAGGTGTCGCCCACGGAGACTGCTTGTGTACGGGGCTCAGAGTTAGGTGATACAACCTTGCCGCATCGCTTCTTTTGTACTTTAAATGGAGGTGGTCATCTTTTGAGCTTTCTATTTCACACAATTACTCAATGAGTGATCCACATAGGACTATAACAAGTAAAACTTGTTTACAAAGTATATTATTGTTCATTTTTATGCAGTGGAAGTGAAGACTGTCTCCAACACAACTAACCCAATGCCAGACCTGGCCCATGCAAACCTGAACCTATGCATGGATTTATGTAAACTGCTATGCCACCTGGCTAAATGGTAATCCAGCTACTAAAGGAAGCTCTCCCATGCATGTACAGTACCTTATGGATCAGGTGTTCCAACCCAGCGCCCAAGGAGCTGGAGTGGAGGTGCAGGTCTTTGGTTTTGCTGAGGATTGCGGATTTGTCAGGGTGGACGAGGTTGTGAGCCTCGGCCAACAGCACAGCCAGAGGATCGGACCAGGAAAGCAGTAGTGAGCGAGCCAGGGACAGCAACTCCTCCTCCTGCACGAAAACACAGTTCAGAGACTTGTAAAGAGTGGTATCTTATGGAAAGCCAATCAGAACAGTTTGTCACATGGAAAGCCGATGACACCAAGATGGGATTTTGCTTAAATACATTAATGCTCTCCTGTTTTGTATTGGAACTGGATTTTGTCCTTCAATTTCCCTTCATAAATAAAAGCAATAATAGCAAAGCATAGCAAATACTGTAATGACAATAAGGTCAGGAGACACAGAGGCAACAGGACATACAGGCACGTTGAGGGCCTGCTCCTTGTCAGTGGGAGTTTGCAGGGAAGATGTGTGGCACTGAGATGGGCGCATGATCTTGAATATTGGAGGTAGTTGAGAACCCTGCAGATCAGAGAAGAGGAAGGCATGTAAAGAGGTGTGCACAGAAAGTAATTCTCCTACACACACACACACACACGCACAAACACTCTTGGTCTCTGGCACGCACATACACTCTTTCGCTCTCACACACTAACACGCTATGAAAAAAAAACTACAAAAAGTGTACCGTAACAAAGTACTTACAACATCGGAAGTGAGAGATGTGCTGAGGGAGTGCAGCTTGTCAGACGCCATGGAGACTCTCTCCAGCAGATCGCTCAAATTCAGTGCCTCAGATGAAACCGTTACACACCACAGCACAACCACTGAAGAGCAAGGAGAGGGAGTCAGTGTGTCCCAAAACAATATAGACAACCAACTCAGTGACATGTCAGACAAGGGACAAGAAATTTTGAGAGAACGAAAAAAAGGAGTTGACTGCACGAAAGTCAAAGGTCAAACATAAGGTATAAACAGGTAGAGATATAAACACGAAATTTGCGTAGACTAAAAACATTTCAACATTTAGATAGGAGAAAGACAGCAAAGATAGACACAAATGTCGACAGAGACCTGTCTCACCTGCCAAGTGCATTTTGGTACCCTTAGACCTGTGAGCTGGCATTCTTCTGGATCTTCTTGTCTTTTTTGTGTTCTTTTTCTATGATTCTAAGCTGTTGTTTCTTGCTGCACTGATCTGTCTTAGTGCACTGCTCACTTTATAAAGACCACTGACTTCCCTGCTTTGCGTATGCAGTAGGCCTGTGTGCTTCATGGCCATCGTGCTAAAACTGGTTCTATCTTGTACCGTTGCTAATGGAAAACATTGTTTTGGGTTCCGTCCTCATCAATACACACAGGAGGGCTATTTGTGGGTGTGCTTCGGGGCACAGTCCACTATCACACAGATAAATAGGTATATACACATCTGTGTCTCACTTTCATCCCCCACAATTACTGGGGGTTTGTATGAATTCTCAAGAGTCATCAAATGCGTCAAAGCTCAGACGTCACAGCTTAAGTGTAAGTGGTTGTCATCCATGGTTTATTAGAGCCTTAAGTTTCTTTAACTTTAAATGTGATTGCAACTACCAGCATTCCACCCTGTGTCCTGTTCTTCTGTGGATTGCTCATCCATGTCTTACCTGTGAGGTCCACTAGAGGGCCCTCTACCCATCAGATGACAGTACAAGACATTCAGCAGAGAAGGGAGAAGAAATGAGGCCATATGTTGGTTTTTCAGACCAAAAACCAACATGGGCCTAGTGTAACAACACAACAATAGTAATAACGGCAGAGCTCTGCTCACACTATTCATGTTTATCATATGTACTTACCTTAGCTGGAAACAGTCCTCCAGTAACGCTGGTTTGTACAGAGTTCTTGCTTTGTGTCTTGGAGTTTAATCAGCCTTCTTAAAAGTGAACATGGTAGGGCTGCGAGGCTGGAGAAAAGGCTCCAAATTCCAGGTCCTCATGTCAACCGACCAATCACTTTGCAGGTTACTCTTGTTTTGGAAATCACAAACTGATTTAGTCTCAGAGGGTGGAGTGGTTAATGAGGTTTCTTACTTTGCATACCTTGTCTTCTGGGTCACACAGTTGGGCTGACCAACCTCCCTGATGGCTGATTATGTGGGGAATGCATCGGCTGCAATCCAATCAGAGATCAGCTGATGCTGTTAGGAAACCTTTATTCCTCCTAAGAAGTTTCATTTTGACACCTGGATTTGATTGTCTTGACAAAGGGTGGAAGTACCTACAACAGATTTGAACAACAGGCTTGAATGAAGCCAATGTTCCCACATTCCCCCTGACTAGGTATTGATATTTTAAATACACATAGTTATGTGCTTTCTGTAGTAATGCTTGCTTGGCTTGGGAAGGGGGTGTCTGGAAGCCTGTGGAAAGAGTTGTTATCTAGGTGCCTGTATTTGTTTATAGAGAAAACACTGATCCCCTATAGATAGTGTTGTGTGTGTTTGTGTGTGTGTGTGTATCTGTCTGTCTGCATGCGTGTGTATGACTGTGTGTGTGTGTATCATTACATGCTTGTGTGTGTGTGTGTATGTGGACATTCACCCTCAACTGACCTATATTATGCCCTTGTTCTGTACACATTGACACGTAGTGCCGAGTGCATTTTATTTAATACTTACCATCACAAAAACACAACACACACACACACATGTGCACACACACACACACAAAAACTACAATTATTAAAACGCACACACATATAATCCCTAACACATACATAATCACTGACGCACACACACACACACACACACACACTCCCACACACACACACACAGACCAGTAGAGCGACAAGTGAAACCAGTACCAGTCAAGGAGACACAGAGCTGTGAGAAGACTATGGAGGTGAGGCCTGCAACATGTAGACCTCTGAGCCCTTATACCACACTCTCTTCTGAGGACGCAGGTATGGCCTCTAGCTCTGACCTTCAGAACCATGATGTCTCCAAACCTCCAAATCGCCCCTCCCCCCTTCCCACGGAGGCAGGCTGCCCTTCCCACTCACTCACTCACCCACCCACTCCCTTGTGGAAGCACCTTGCCTCCACCATAGACATACTATACATACTATACATACATACTATACTGTATAGTATGTCTATGGCCTCCACAAACTCCCACTCTTCCAGCCAACCCCCTCCTCTCTCTCCTTCCACTCCCACTCCCACACCCACTCCCTGGGTTGGTCAGGACAAAAGACTTTTTTCATTCTTTTTTTTTTTGCAAGTTCCCCTTGCCGCTGTCTGGTATGTGAGAACTTGTTTAAGCATCTATTTTTCCATGGAGTTGGAAAGGCTGTTTGTGTGTGTGTGTGTGTGTGTGTGTGTGTATGTGTGTGTGCGTGTGTGTGTGTGTGCGCGTGGACTTGTGAGGACATTATGATGGTTCTCACAACCTCACAACAGTGTTTTCTTGGCCATGTTGTTGTTATTGAAAAAAGTGCAAAAACGTTTCTTTGCTGACAGGTTAGGTTTGGGATTGTTTTGGTCTGGGCACAGTTAAGCATTCTTTAGCTAGATATGAATGGGAGTCAATGGAAGGTCCTCACAAGCATAGAAAAAAGAAATGTGTCTGTGTGTGTCTGTGAATGTGTGCGCGCTTGTGTGTTTGTGTGTGTGGTGCATGCACACACACGCATCTGTGTGTGGTGCAATTTGGTGAATGATGACTCGGCAAGTGCATTGCCTGAGGAGTAGACACTGAAAAGTCTTGAAATGAGTGTCGATGTGTGTGTGAGTGTGTGTATGTGTATGTATGGTTTGTGTATAGAGAAGAGGACTTTAACCTCAGTTTAGAGTCACCCCACCCCCTCTTCAAACTCCCACAGCCATGACACATACGTACCCCCCCCCACACACACACACACGCACACGCACACACACACACACACATACCCCTCCCCCATCCCTGCCCAAGAACATGCCTTTGTCATTGAGCAAAGAGTTTGTTTCTTCTTTCTGTCTCTGTCTCTAGACTTCCTGTTCCCCGAGCCTCACTTTAAGATGGGCATTGGCACTACACAGAGGTTGTTTCTCCTGTGTTCCCTCACGGTTATTCTATGACTACAATAATGATCCATTCCGCACTCTCCCCCCCCCCCCTCGTCCCTTTCTTTCTTTGAAAGGAGAGCCTTGGCATGTTGTCTTTAGAGGAAATTCCGCTGCAGTTCCTTTCTGGGCCTCCCTGCGCCTACTTCTCACACAGCGTGCGTGCGCTGACACACACACACACGTGCGCACACATGGACACATACGTACACGCCCCCTGCAATCCATAGGCAGCCATACATTGAAAGGAGATACAGCAGCCTGCAGCTTTTTCTACTTCCTGTGTCCTTACTGACTTTCTCTATCCTCTCTCACCAACTGACAGGAGTCAAGGGACGGTGAGTGACACATTTTAGGGTAAGGCTATAACATATATTTTTTTACACTCTTGCTTAGGTGCATTGTAATAATGGGATACTACCTTGGTGGAAATCAATGTTTACCTTATTATAAGACATCAGTGTCTGCATGCATTTGGACTGGGTGATCATACAAAAAAATCAATTCTGGAGACAGATGTAAAATGTGAAAAGCGACTTGGTGTTTTGAGAAGACAAAAGTATGACAATCTGGGAGTGTATGTGTATCTGTGTGTTTTCATTTTTCGGTTTATTTCAGTATCAAAGTTAGCCCGACCTTTAAGAATAACACACTATCGCGCTCGTACTACCTCACGTGTGCCTAGACCCCCCGAGAAGGGAGGGCGAATGTATGGTTAGGTGCAGCCCAGCCTTGGTTACGCTTCTCGGCTAAACATTATGCGCTGAGTCCTCCAGTTCATTCCTGCCGAATCCAGCGAAGACAGAGAGAAGGTAACTGGATCGTATTTAATGATAATTTAATTAAGAGCGACTTAATCCTCTTTGTCTGTATTTGTAATCAATATGAATGAAATACTTACTTTGGGTACACGGTGTACTAGATGTAGGAGTGGGCGGGGGAGGGGCGCCTTTACTCCTTATCATTCCGCAGCCACTAAAGTGTGTTTTATTCCACCATTTCGTGTGCGTTGTCCTTTGAAGGACTTTGTCGGTGGTGTAATTAGCGTTACGCTTGAACTTTGTGAAGGGTACGAGGTGAAAAGAAGTCGGTAAGATAAGAGAGAAGCGTTGCAGCCTATGGGAATGGTCAACACTTCACTGCCCAAAACCCCGTACTAACTTATTGAAGGCACAATTGGATACAGGTGTGTTGGGAGGTTACAATAATTGCGCCAGCAGGTATAAAAACGCTGGTTTGGATTGATTCGCTACACTTTCAGCCGGGGGACTCAGGGACAGGTAGGACTTCAACAGTGAATACTTTTGTCTGCTCGCAAAGCTTTTCTTTACTTCTGCAACAAGAGGGAACTGGATCTGAGCGCCAGTGGCGTCACAGATGGTTACGGAGTTGCTATTAAAATGGATTATATGTTAATGGGTCACCTGCGAGATGTGGAACTACCAGTCTTTATTTCATTTGGTTATGCACACATCATTTCAATCTTGTAGACCGTGTTCAACTGTTGGCATTATTTAAAACTTGACTCGTGACTCTTTACGCTTTACAAACTGAAACTTTTGGAGAAGTTCCTGAGTATGTGGAACTTGTAGAGCAATCGTTCTTCGATGTTACCAACATTTATTATGTGGTCTGGGGCTTTTTACCCCTGTAGTAAGTCGGTGTCGGATCGTAGGGAGTGTTTAAGTCATTGGACTTCAGTTTGTTCTGGGTGACCTTGCCGCAGCCACATGTTGCTGAAATATCGCAAACTCTATCCATGTGCTGCGCAATGTGAATGAATAAACTGTCACTATGGTTGCACCTTGTTGCCCCAAGGTTTCCACAGGCGGCCCATTACATTTAATGTCAGAATTACACGGCCCACTTAAACTGATCATTTTTGCACTTTGAAACGGCGATATGGTGTTTGTTGCACGTGAGAGAATTTTAAGACCAGCCACTGAACGTGCACGCTACCTCCACCTCGCAGGTAAGGTTCTACATTAATCTGCAAGTTGTGGCTTTTCAGGTAATCCGATGACTTTGTTCAATCCGCTTAAAATGCGCGAAGATCGGATGCAGGGTCTTCTCACAGGAGTGCAGGTCACGTATTAGTCAGCACAGACGTTTTGAAACGAATCTGCTTAGTGAGCCAGGACTTCGATTGTGTCCAGAAGTGCTCTGCGGGGCCTGCTGTCAATCTTTGCCCAGCAGGGGGCATTCTTTAACACAAATGAACCAGGGGACTGTCTGCTGACGTGACTGTTTGTGCCCTTTACTCATACGGCTGCTGCATCGCATCGGTCATAGACGCGCTCATGTGTTGTGCAGGACCGCGTATCTTGTTTAAAATTAATCCATAACAACAATGTTTGTTTCTGGCCGAAGACCCTCGTGCATTTGGCGTATACAAAATGGGGGGTGGGAGTGGGGGGTGCTTTACCAACAAGCTGCGTGTGCTTGATGCCAAATTGTCATGGCTGCTTTTTGAACTTTGGTAAGGTTATTCCCTCCCACCGCCCCTCCTTTGGCTGGTGAGGGGACGAGATGGATGGCTCCATCTCTCCTCCCCCTGTTGCCAGCACTCGTGTCCACATGTGTGTGCTGTCCTCACTCTCCCCCCTCCCTCTTGTGTACACTCCCTCCCTCTCTTCCACTTGCCAACTCTGACCACACTGTGTGCTCTCTCTCTCTCTTCTGCTCTCTTCTTCTGCACATGCATATACAGGAGCTCACAGGCTAAAGACGCACACAGCACTGATCATGTCGGACTCTGAGAGCGCTGCTGCCCCAGCTGAGGCCCCCGTGCCCGCCGCCTGTGAGGCCATCAAGGCAGACCTGGACAAATGGTGAGTCCCATTGCACGACACCGCTTAGGGGTAGCTGGTAGGGGGTCAGACCCGTCGGGCGATGAGGTGAGTTGACTGACTTAGGTGGGTCATTTTGGGAGGGTGTTCTTTTCCCCATGTGCATTGGGTTGGTGGGCGGGTGTGTGGGTACAAGTAAGGTTAAAGGATGCAGTTGGTACATGTAGGGGGGTTGTCGCTGTGTGCAATGGGAGAAAATGGTGGAGCTGCAGGCTGCCATATTGGGTTGGGAGAAGAAACGGGTGGTTGGGGTTATTTCCATGTCTTTTGACATCTCTCATTTGCGCTTTCGATCGAGTTCAAGTTGATTCATTTTTAAACGGCCGGGGAGATGTCGCAAATTCCACAACACTTTGCTGCTGTTAGACGAAGGGGGGCACTCATCCAAACGTGATGCCGCTGCCTGCTCATGCCTGATTGGTGACTGAGAATTTGCCTACGTCACACACATTCTTTGCTCACTTGCGCTCCTCCACGGTCATCTCCTCCTCCCCCTTCCCTCAACCCCCCCCCCCCCCCCCCACCTTAGGCATCTCCATGCCTGTCCCCTGTTCTTCTCCTAGGCCCTGTTGTGTCAACATCTCTGCAGTATGCGTGTGCAAGCGTGCGGACTCCTGCCTTCTGACCTGCTCACCATTGCAGTGCAGTCACCCAGCTCCCCCCGCTAGGATTAGTGTGAGCTTGTTATGGGTTTTATCTTTTTTTCTGGAAATGCCCAGGGGCTTGGGGACCTAGGAATTGCTGCGTTGTGCTGAGCCAACCTTAGCTGTGTCAATGACGCTGCAATGTCAAAGTTAGAGTTGATCCTGTGTCCCAAGAAGCCTTGCTTGTTGCATCCCTTTTTAACTGTCCATGCTTCTTTTTTGAGAAGTTATTTGGATGCAAAGTCAATCAAGCTGATTAAACTGGCCAGTGCAACTCCCTGAAAGTTCTGGACTTAGGCAGGTTCTGATAAGGGCCCCATGTGCTGGGCCATTTTACACTGTGGTGAGTTGTAGATAAGCAGGGGAGGGAGGGAGTATGAGGGGTGGGTGTCCGTGTGGGTGTGATCCTGGTCAGTCTGTCAGGGAACTAGCATGGGAGGGGGTCTAGCCTAGCATGGGAGGGGGTCTAGCCCCAGTAAATATCAGATTTTAGTAACAGTTTCTTCTGTAGATCAACAGTAGTCAGTAGGAAAACAGTGCATTTCTATCTTCTATCACCTCTACTTTCTAACTAATTTTCTGATTGGTCTGGGACATTCTCACAGACATTCGGTGCGATGTTAAAGGAGAACTTCGGTGTAAAATGAAAATTGGCATGTTAAAACATCATACCGAGTTGGTATGTGTACTGAGGAGCAAAATTGATTTAGCCTGTTGCATTCAGAGTTTAACTATTTTTTAGCGTTTGTCCCAGAAGGCTAACAATGGAAGTGGTAGGTGCCCTCAGACGAAGCATGACGACTATGCTATTTTTAAACCATTAAAACCGCTCGAAGAAACTCCACACTCCATCGGTAGTATAACACAGGTCCTGACATTAAAAACGAGGCACTGAGAACTTTGTAAGTGTACACAACATTTATTAATAAAATAGTTTTGACAGGCAGTACCTTGCTGTAGTTTCTCGTCGCCGCCATGATAAGAGTCCAAACAAGTCGATTGTACTACCTCTTCCCCTATTCTTCCTGCTGGTTCGTGTTCCTCAATCAACTTGTGCGGACTTTCATCATGGCGGCGACGAGAAACTACAGCAAGGTACTGCCTGTCAAAACTATTTTATTGATAAATGTTGTGTACACTTACAAAGTTCTCAGTGCCTTGTTTTTAATGTCAGGACCTGTTATACTACCGATGGAGTGTGGAGTTTCTTCGAGCTGTTTTAATGGTTTAAAAATGGCGTAGTCGTCATGCTTCGTCTGAGGGCACAACCACTTCCATTGTTAGCCTTCTGGGACAAACGCTAAAAAATAGTTAAACTCTGAATGCAACAGGCTAAATCAATTTTGCTCCCCAGTACACATACCAACTCGGTATGATGTTTTAACATGCCAATTTTTATTTTACACTGAAGTTCTCCTTTAAGCTGGCGGGACGGTGTCCCAGTAAAGCTTAATTCCTAGTAACATCCTCAGTGCTAGCCTGTTCTGCTCTCTATCCTCCACGAGTGGTAGCACTAGCAGTGTTTGGGATTTGAAGTAGCTTCTGTGGGAGAGCAGAGCTACTTCTGCTGATTGACTCTAAGCTCCTGTTGGCCTGGTGTGTTCCCAGCCATGGCTGCTGTTGTCACCGAGCTCTATATGATCTCCTGCTGCTGACTAGCTGAATGTAGTACTCTCAGAAGGCTGACTGTTTGAGTAATCCATACCAGGGATGTATTTTTAGGTCGCTCATAAATAGGTCTCGCATGTTTGTAGCCTGTGTTGCTACATGGTGCAGGGCGTGACATGTTCCATAGGCAGGCTTGTGTTTCTTGGGAACCAGACACCAATGTTTTACCCTGCCCTCGACAAGTGTGCAGCGAGTCTTGTCCCTCTGATTTAGGATCTCTCGGATGTAGTTTTGTCTGCATGTTGCTTCTCGTTTGCTAGAGTGGTATGAGTTTATTTTTTACCTTGATTGACCTTGAGTAGTGAAATGAATATGACCTAGAGGGCCCTCAACTTTGTACTCTCTGCTCAGTTGTACGTGGACAGGGGCAAGGTATACATCCTGTACATCTTGGTATGATAATGGCCACGGGTATAGGGTAACTTTCCATAAACATTAACTAGCATCTTTCAGCAACATTGGCTGTGTAGGCTAAAGTGTTGCATAATGTCTTGTCCTTGGCTTTCATAGATGTGTATGTGGGCCCCCTCTCAGGACAAAGAATGTTACTCGGCTCTCTTGCAGTCAGTCATCACTCACAGTGCCTCATTGATAACATTATCTTGAAAGTTTTAACGGATGGTAGTAAGTTTGTGACCATTTATAGATCCTACCGTTTTTCCCCACTAGTTTTTTCACTCAGTTTGGTTCCCATCTGCTTCTTAATTTAGAAGAAACACTTGAGACTGTACGTAGTCATTGTTTGTGAAGGGACACACCCTTTACTTCCGGTGTGTGATTTCAGTGCACTCCTCAGCTACACTCACCTGTGACTGTGAATAATGCAGTGGGCTCCATACGGAGCAGCTCTCACTGTAAATAATTAAATTTCACAATTAGAAGATGGTCGAACACGCTTGCCTCAATGGCTGCCATGTTGTCAGTCATCCTGGATCGCCTCCACGAGAGCTGGTTTGTACTTACTTAAAACCAGCTGAACAGGGCCAGAATGACAGGAAGTGACTTCTAGTGTGGAATGCTGGTCGATGCTGTACATGCCCAAGGCACAGCTTTTTGGATGCAACTTTTTAGGAATAGTATTTAAGCCCTGTTTCATCAACAGCGACACCGTACCACAGGCATTTCCCTGGCCTTTGTGTGTGACTCATTGTATCTTAATTAGTGTTTTTGTTTAGAATGGTTGCGTAATTGGTGCCTAATTGGGTTTGCTAATAGTGGCCCAACCAGTAATGGCTTGCCAGGGAGTTTAGGAGTTTGGCTCTGAACTCACAATGAGGTTGCCACCCCCCCCACCCCCAACCCTCCTCTGTGCTCTCATTTAATATTAAAATGCCGGCATTGCGTTCTCACTCACCCAGTCTTTCTCTGTGGGATTATTGGATTTGGCTGCCTGAGGGATGATTTCTGTGTGACTTGATGGGTCGTTCATGTTGGCTTCCCTGCAATCATAGGGCACATGCACGTACACATACACAAGCGCACGCACCACACACACACACACACACACTTGCACAAAAGCCAGGAGGATGCACACGTTACTCACAGGGCTCAATAGAAGTGGTTAGCGTAAAACCCCTTTTAATCTGAAGCAGCCAGCTGTGTGTTACATCACTGAGCTTGGGGCTGGGAGAGATACGTGTGTGTGTGTGTGTGTGTGTGTGTGTGTGAGTGAGTGAGGAAGGGAGTGCAGGAGTGGGGATGAGCCATGGGAGCTGTGAACGGGATGCCTTCTTAAGAAGGATGAGGAGGGGGCTGGGGTGGGTCTTCATTGGTCTCCCTGGCGTTGCACACAGCACAAGGATGCATGATCCAATACCTGCCTCAGGCCCCCACAGTTTTGCATAGTCACGCGATGTCCATCCGTGTGTGCACGCACTCTGCGCCCCCCCTCCCTGCAGATGGGTTTTCTCTGCCCCCTCCCCCCTCTCCACCCCTCACTCTCTCGCTTCATCACACTAATGCACATTGTCAGTGTCTGCCGCTGTGTGTTGGCGCAGTGGGCTAGGAATTCTCTCCCCTGCACACACACCACACTAACCATGCAGGCAGAGGGGGAAAAAGCACTAATCCAGCTTCAGCAGTCTCCAGATTGAGTTATTGAGTAGTTGGGTTGGGGTGGCAGAGGGATAATGAGTTCATCCCATTGGAATTTAAATAATTGATTTCGCCGCATCATAAATGTAAATGTGTTTGAGTTATTTTTTAACTGTAACATGCATCTCTCTCCCCCCACCACTAGTCTGCAGGGGAACGGCGAGGAGGGCTGCAAGGAGCTGATGGAGGCGTTCGCTGCCTGTGTGAAGAGCGCCGCTGGGGCGTCGTGAGGAGAGGAGCTCGGCTCACAGGGAAATGTAAGCCCACGTGTTTCAACTCTGACATGGCCAAACCGCACCAGGGGTGTATACTGTGGAGATGGATGAGTAATAAACCTGGTTTTGTTAACCCAGAGTTGGTCATAATTTATTTTATTTATTTATAATTTATTTATTTTATTATTTATTAATACATATAATTTATTTATTGCTGGTAGAAGAGCCCAGGGCTTTGTTCTCTTAACTAAACTAGAAAAGCACTCAAACAGTGCAGGCCTCCACCAGGCAATTCAATCCCCCTCCCCGCCATTTAAAAAAAAATATATATATATTTCGTCAATGGGACTTCCCATGTTCATTTTCTGAATTGTTTTTTTGTGAGGTCACCAATGAATAGATTTTCACCAAAAATATACTGACATACTGTAAATATGTCAGAATGATACATTCATAACTTGAGTCATTTTGCTAACAGACACACAAACACATAACCTCCCTGGCAGAGGTAATGACAAATGTCATTGTGCTCTTATCAGGTTTGTGACTACCTCTGGGTTAAATAAACCAGGTTTGTCACTTAAACCACTTTTGTAGTATACCTATAAGAATGTCAATTATGTTTTATGTATTATGGTTTTCTATACATTTATGTCCATCAGTTGTCAGTCTGTTTTTAAGTCTATCTGCTTTCTCTCAACCTCCTGCCCCCCTCCACCCCACAGGTCCACTGCACTGAGTCCTCCACCTTCCCAGCATTCCCTTCTGCACATGGCACTGGACTGAATGAATTAACAGATTCTTATGGGGGTTTGGTGGCAGAATTTCGTCTCGTCCTCCGGATCCTCCCTTCCTCCCTCCTGTAAAGCTTATATACGTGATCTCTGAGCCTCCCCCTCTGACCCCTGCCCCCTTACGGCTGAATTGTAGGCAGTTCTGGAGAGCCCATGGCTGTTTTATGTAAATTGTCTTCAAGATGCTTACATTTAAATGGAAATAATAAAGTGGTGATTGGTACAGTGTACATACTCCTTCTCTGTTGTCTTGTTTTTTTATGTGGAACTGCCGTGTATGTCTAAAGTGTGTCTGGCAGCCATGGGGGTTAATACTCTTTCCAGCCTTGGTCTCTTCCTAACTTTTAGTAATGCAAAATGCTTTCACATAGTTTTTGTTTGCTGGCATTTGTGGATACAGTAGTGTTCCCCTAAACAAATGTCTTATCCTTGCATATAAAGTAACAAACTATTGATACTTTGGGCAGTCACTGGGTAAATCTTGTTTGTTTGTTTGGGCTAGCCATAGTATGTTTTTAGGTTGCTGATATTTTGAAGATTACATCCCTACTACAACATGGGTAATATAAGCAGAAAGCCACATGTAGGCTTTCCCTTCTCTTGGATTCTTATAACTTTTGAAAAGCAAGTAATGACCAGTGTAACAAATGACCCAAACAGGTCTGAGGTAAATGATTGATTCTTTAAAAAATACTAAATGTCAACGCAGTTGCTACCACTACATATTTAGAAGAATCTAGGCTTCTACTCTAGAAAGCTTTTGATGTTTGTGTGCAAATACACAAATGTCTTCATTCACCTGCTAATTCACCCGCACCGATGCCTTCATGGGAAATGATTCACCATCTGTTGTGATTGTCAGGATGTGTTGATCTCTCTCTCCTCAGGGCACTAAGCTAATGTAGACAGCATAAACATACAGGGTCCAGTAACGTAGTGTCATGTTTTGTAGTGGCAAGACTGGTACAATGTCACATGAAATTCAGTTGTATCCCTTCTTAAAATATCAATGTGCGGTGATTGCATTTCTGTGTAAACGTGTTAAATAGGCTGTTTACATATGTATGTAACAGTGTTTTGTGTGTGACAGAGAGTTTAGGATCTCTGCCTGAGTCTAATCCGAATCAGACCCAAATTTAGCGCCATTTTTCTCTGATGCTGGTGGGCCAGGCTTGTGACCACACAGGTCTATTAAGTATGTTTTAACAACTGTTATTGTTATTGTACTGTTATTAACTATATAAAGCTATGGTTTGACAATCAAAAATGTTATAGGTCTTGTAGCAAAGTAAGTACAACATACGTCAGTTGTAACAGCCCACCGTTTTTAAGAAAATGCTATAAAATAATGAGACAGGTCAGGCTTGGACAGGCCTGGCCTTGGGAATGCATGGCCTTGGGTAGGGTCAAGATGGTTTTTTTTGGTCCTGATCGAAGATCTAGTGTGAGACTTTTTCAGTTTCAGTCTCAGTCTTGTGGAAAGGTGTTATTGGAGCTGAACATCCCAGTTATGCTTCACCCCATCTCTCTGTGGTCAGAAAGAAAGAAAATACTGATAGGACAGCTAAAGCACTGGGGAAGCCTTACATTGAATTTGGGTCTCTGCACTCTCTGGGTCTCTAAATTCTGAATACTGATATATGTATGTGTGTGTGTGTGTGTGTGTGTGTGTGTAAATTAATTGGTATACACTGTTCCTTCAATGAATATGTAAGCAGTTGTGCTTCTGATAATATGTATGTGCTTTGTGCACGACTATATGTCTCTATAAGTGTATTTACTTCCATGAATGAGTACACATGTATATGTTTGTGTGGGAGTGAGGTTGCAGTGTGTGGGTGGGTACATGTCAGTACGGATATATATTCTGGTGCATGCACACACAGCCGTTTCTGACTGCCTACACCGACATGACCTGTGTCCTCCTTCGCCATGTTTTCCAGAAATACCTCCATGCACATGCGAGTACACATACATCCCCCCCCCCCCCCCCCCCCCCCCCCCCCCCCTCGGGGCACAGGGGCTTACACACGTAGGCTTCACTCATCAACACTCATCACCGGCCCTGTAGGACCCGGCCCATTTCAGAGGCGCTTCAACAGCTGCCTGAGTGGAAATTGTAGTGACTGGGGAAGTATTGAGTGTTTTTTTCTTCAGACAAGTTGACTCGATGTTTACATGTAAGCTTGGAAACTAAACTTAGATTCTGAAGACCAAAGTAGTTTATATCACTAGAAACTCACAGATATGCAGCCCTGTGATTCTAAAAAATGTTTAAAAAGCTACGTGAACTGCATAGATATTGTCTAAAGAATGTCTGAACAAACCCTGAAACACACAGTGCTCTTTGACAGACAAGTGGTTGTCCTAATATCAACAACAAGGTAACTGAGCACTTGACATGCAGAAATAAACTTGCTCTTAGCAAGCCGCAGAGTTTACCTCCCTACTGTTAGACAACCATGTGCTTTGTGTGTGGTCAACCAGTTCTTCAATCTGATTAGCTGAAAAGCCCTTTTTAAAGGGGTTAGGTGCTGTGGGCTTGCCTGGGCTGTTTGTGGCGTTTGACCTGACACCCAGTGAGTTGGCCTTAAGGTTAAGAGGTTGCCCTGACCATTATGGAGTCTCGTGTCTCTCCATAAACCCTGCCCTAACTCAAGATTCATACTTGTCTTGCCTTGTCTGTGTTCAGTAGCATACTGCACGGGTTGCTTGCTTACTAACACCTTGATTGCACTGGAATATATTGTGCAGTTTTCTTAACTACAAGGTAAAAAATGTTACTTACAATCAACGTAAAAAATGTAAGGCAGCTTGTTGCGTGGATCTTTTTATGTTGGTTTCACTTACACTATTTTTCTGATGCTATTTGTCCAAGTATTGTGAACACATGTCCACGACACTAGGAAACCATAGTGCAAGTGAGAGCAAAGATCCATGCAGCATGTTGCCTTATTTTTTTTTTTAAGTTGGTTATAAGCAACACTTTTTACACTGTACTTAAGAAACTGCAAAATATATTATTATACAATCAAAGCATATCGTTCCTCACAGACACAGAGATGTGGTCTAGACACTTGTTAATTATCTGGACATAAATGGGAGTTAAGGCCTTCTGTTTTTCCACATTTAATATTCTCACATTTTGTATTCCTGTAGTGTAGGCCTACAGGGCACGTTCATATTAACAGTCATCATTTTACATTATTGTGGACCAAGATGTTTAAAAACCCAGCTTGGTTAATCAAGCAGTGTTAATAGTAAGCTGTCATCCAAAAGATGAAGGGATAAATTGAATATCCACAAATAAATCATGGTTATTAAAGTAGATACTTGTTGTAGCTCTTTTTAAAAGCGTTTGCTTCGAGCAAAAGGTCTATACTGCCATCGTGTGGACACATAAAGCATTACTCCAGACGGGGTGCTCAGTAGGCTGAAACTGATGGAATAAAGAGACTAAAATTCCACCGCACGTTAATGGTCTGGTGAAGAAAAAGCCTACACAGAATCAGCAAAATATTGAAATATTCTCCCAATTATTGCTTATTGGATACTTGATTAAAACAAATGTAAACAATGTCAACATTGTTTCCTTCGACTCGTTGCAAAACGTCGTTTGTTAGTTTTTTAAGGTATGAAAGCTATGACAACTCTGTGTTTTCTACATTTTTCAGTCACCCGTTGATTCCGTCATAGTAGGGTATCCATTCAGTAGAGCATCTGTGTGCAGAGGAGTGTGTGGTGTTGTGGGCAGGGTGGGGCGGTTGAGAAGGGGGTGTTCTGGGAGAAACGGGAAGGGAGGGGACGATGGAGAGCGCAGGCCGAGCAAAACCCGGATGCTGATGCTGCCCGTATTGAATCAAGAGCAGCACGGGGAGAAAGCGATAGGGAGCGGGGCGCTTGATAGCCTAGAAGGTGAGGTGCTGGAGTTATCCGTCACGAAGCAAGTGTTGCGTTTGTGAAGACAACACTGTTTTTCAGGGATACGACCACAAGCGCAAGGACAAGGCAAGGCAGCGAAAGTGGCTGCAGCTGCGACGTCGGGAGAAGATGCTGTGATCTACTCGCGGAGGGAGGGAGGAGAGGCGTAGGATTCTACGCCAGCTAAAGATGCTTGCATTTTCTAGAACAGTGATGTATCGCTTCAAACGTCCAGGCCTCCGACTAATGCAAGAAAAACACTATTTAGCTTTTGTGTCCTGTTAAAAACTGCAACGGGACTGAATTAAGACCCCAAGCTGGTGGATAAACGTTGTCTCATTAGAGCGAGTGCACACAGGGTGGCTCTCTTTTCTCTCTATTTCCGGATGTGAGGCCTGGAGTAAAGTAAGTAGTACTCCAGACACAGGACATCTTTCACCACTGCGGTTTAAATGGGAGGATGTTCACTTGACGGGGAATGTGAGAAGATAGCCGATAGGATTTTTCAGCCTGAAATTGCGAGGTCAACTCAACAGCAGGATAACGGATTGTGTCGGATAGCTATACGCTAATGTAATTCTCAGTGCATATTTGTAGCCCTTTTATTTGCTATTGCTTCAAGTTTTTTTCTATCATCGTTAAATATGTTTATATTTGCAGACTTGGCCAAAATGTGCCAAAGTGTAGGCCTAGCTGACAGTCAGACCGCTGGACGGGCTGGCCCACATGCTGTTGGGGAGCTGTAATCATAATTTTGTCAGCGCCTTTGAATCTGCGATGACATCTAGCCTACTAGACTTACATCTACATCATCGACATTCCGGTCGCCACCGTATTTTTGTTAAAGAGACAGGCCATGCTATCTCTGCTAGTCCGCTATCCCTGCTGTCAGAACATAGTTTCATGTGGTCACCCTAATTTGATAGAAATCTTTCATTCGTTAGTTTGATGCGCACTGACATAGCTCCACGTCTCTTGGGTTGGCGTAGTTGACGATAGCCTATTAGGAATTAAGCGAACACATTAACTTGTTATTTAGGTTAGCGCTGAGCATCACTGGGAAGTAGTTGTGAGTAGGCCACACTATTGTCATCACGACTAGAAGCTTAGTCCATTCCTTGTCCCCCTCTCACCGTCTGTAATGTCGCTACGGCGGGATTACTCGGCGCGCAGGACTCATCGTTGCAGACTTCTGTGGAAGAAACTCTGATTTTTGATAGAGCTCTGATCGCAGAAACGAATCGTTTGAAGAAATGTCCAGCAAGGAGTTGTCGAGTCAGCCGGCTCAGTACGTGGGGCCTTACCGCCTGGAGAAGACTCTGGGGAAAGGGCAGACCGGTAAGGATCAGCACTGATGTCTTGTAGCCTGCTGAGTTCTTATGTGTCAAGCTGTGAAACATTAATGTTCCTCACGTTATCTGCCTATGGTTACTTATGGCCTATTTAAAAGAGGCCTACTGTAACATATCAGTGTAAAAGGTTGAGTAGCTGTCTTTAGCTGGAGGGGGTCATCAAACATTCGTTTGGAGGACTCAGTGCGAGAATATTCTCTCTCTCTCTCTCTCTCTCTCTCTCTCTCTCTCTCTCTCTGTCCTCAGCCCTGTGTGTGCTGCTCTCTCTGTACTGGTACAATTGCCTCATGCTGCATCAGATATCCCTGCTTTTGAGACAAATAGAGTGTAGGAGAGGTCACACTTAAGTTAACACTAGTTTGTGTTTTATGACTGCACCTGCAGGCTAACTGCATAGGCTGACAGATGCAGATTTTTGTCAGACTTTGTGGACTAATACATTCTTAATACATTTGTCTCCTACCAGTGGCAGGAAAGCTAATGTAAACAATGACAATGAATATGCATTATTTGTGTGAGTTCTTCTTGACATTCTATAGCTGCTGAGAGGTTTTACATAGTGTTGCAGATTCGTCAGCATTAGAAACCTGGTAAAGGTTTATTTTAACCACGTCACATCTTAATAAGTCTTACCCTTGTATCCTTTCAGTCTTATGTTGGACAGAGAAGGTTGAGAAACGGTCTTTGTGTTGGACAATCTTTTGGACAGTCTCGTAACAGATACCTGAGTGTGGAAGGAAACTCGAGTCAATTAAGAGCAGGTGTCAAGTGAGAGAACCTGCCCACTACTTCCATCCTGTTAAGGTGCCATTTGAGGCAGGTAGTGCAGACAAGGCTGGAGTGTACAGCCTACGCGATGACCTCTAATCCTAGATGACATGTGCATAGTGGGTATTGCTATTATTGACACTGTGCTTTTGATCTACTCCCATGAATCAAGAAAACCACAAGCTGTTGGTGACAGGTTTCCTAAGGGCTGGGGAGTTAGGCGGTGTGCAGGGTTCGGTGGAGGATAGGGTTTCATGGCAGCCCAGCTAGTTTTGATCAGGTCTGCATAAACCTGATTGGTGATGTCATCACTCACTCACATATCCTGTTCAATTCCCACTGGGTCACTCTGATGAGAAGAAGGGACGAGAGAGAGAGAGAGAGAGAGGGAGGGAGAGGGAGAGAGAGAGAGAGAGAAGGAGGAGGAGGAAGAGAGAGAGGCAGGAGGGGGACATTAAGCCCTCTTGTTTTTTTTCTCCCTCTCTGATGTCTGAGGTTTCCTGTCTTTCCTCTCTGCTCTTAAAGTGCTCTCAACCACCCCCCTCCCTCTCTCCCTGTCTCCCTCCCTCCCTCCCTCTCTCCCTCCCTCTCTCTCTCTTATATCTCCCCTCTAGGCCTGGTGAAGCTGGGAGTACACTGCATCACAGGGCAGAAGGTGGCCATAAAGATCGTGAACAGAGAAAAGCTGTCAGAATCGGTTCTCATGAAGGTAAGATGGGCAGCCATTTGGCCATCTCTTCCTGTGAAGGATTGCCCTTTCAAAACACGTGTTCTGAAACACCATGACACAATAACCCTGACCAGTTTCCCCCATTAAAGGTGGCAAATATCTGGCCATTCAAGACCTGAATTCTGATTCTGTCTTGATTCTGTCCATAAGGATCAAATGTTTGAAGGGAATTGAGTGAACATCTCTTTTTTTGCTCATCCTCCTATTTGTATTGGTTACACATGTGCTAGCTAGTGAGATGTAGCCTATTGGTTTATGGAAAAAAAACCCACACACATTTGTTCCCAAGTCCACGTCGTGTTTGTCTTGAAAACAAACCTCTCAGTAATCAGGTTTGTCCTCCTGCTTTGCTTTTGGCTGCTGTGTTTGTAAAAACAAAGTCAACTGTTTCTGCAGGCTAGCATTGCTAGTCACACTTTCCACTTCTGCTCTCTCTGCTTTTCCCTCCTCTTCCTCAAGCTGCAGCAGATTAACATCTCTAGCTCTCTCCCTCCTTCCTTCTCTGGTCCTCCACTCTTTCTCTCACCTTTTCCACTCCTCCTGTCTCTCTGTCTCTCTGTCCAGGTGGAGAGAGAGATAGCTATTCTCAAACTAATAGAACATCCTCATGTTCTGAAGCTGCATGATGTCTATGAGAATAACAAATATCTGTAAGTATGTGGGTCTGTTTCTGTGCGTGCCTGAGTATCAGAGTTGTCAATCCTGCTTCCAAAGACTGAAAACCCTTGTTATGTATTTGTTTCGCATGTACCCTTAACACAGGTGAAGTTAGCAGCTAGCTGATTTGCCCCTCTGATAATTTGTGTGCTCGTTAAGATCAGCTAGTTCAGGTTGGATGAAATATATATCAGTGTTTTTACTTCCTGAAGCAGGGATTGACACCTTTGCTGTGTGTGTGTGTGTGTTTTTGAGTGTGTGTGTGTGTGTGTGTATGTATGTGCGTGTGTCTACAAAACTCTGTTTCACTTTTCTCTGCTTAGAGCGACTCACAGCTTATGTCTGTGCTTGTCTGGTGTTATAATGGTGTGAAGTGACTGTATGGCTACATTTCCTGAGCAAACTCAAACTGACTATACCCACCTTTGCCAATTTCACCCCTTTCACGCCCCACAGGTACTTGGTGCTAGAACATGTGTCTGGTGGGGAGCTCTTCGACTACCTGGTGAAGAAGGGCCGGCTGACCCCGAAAGAAGCACGGAAGTTTTTCAGACAGATCATCTCTGCCCTGGACTTCTGCCACAGTCACTCCATATGGTAACCATCCTTTAAAGCAACACTAAGTTGTTTTTTCAACCTTAAAATACCTCCAAACCCCCAAAATTGTTTCAGTGGTTCATCGACTTGTAACTGGGTGAAAGGCACTTCTGAATTTACTTTGCCACCTTTAATTGGCTAAAACCGGACTAAGTATGTTTGGAGGGGCAGGCTGTCTGTCTGTAGTTCTCCATGAAAGACAATTCCGCTTCAAACCTGTAAGACGAAAACTACTAAGTATTGCTTTAAGAGAGCCATGACAGTATTTATAATGATGTCTATAGTTTTTTAATGCCATTTGTTCCTTGTGTGTTAGTAACTTGGGTGCAAGAAACTGCCCGTTCTTCTAATAGTACATGTTTACACTGTATTTGTCATGTACGACATGAGGATTGACTTAATTTTCGGCTCGGTTTTGGTTGTCCATACATTAGCTATACAGATAGCAAATTATGTCACAGAATCAAATTTCTTGTCCTCCCCTCTCTCTCTGTCTCCGTTTCTCTCTCCTCCTCCTGCAGCCACAGAGACCTGAAGCCGGAGAATCTGCTGCTGGACGAGAAGAACAACATCAGGATCGCCGACTTTGGCATGGCCTCACTACAAGTGGGAGACAGTCTCCTGGAGACGAGCTGCGGGTACGTGCTATAGGCTTGTAAACCTGCGTGTCAGTGTGTGTGTGTTTGAGGGAGAGAGAGAGAGAGAGACAGACAGCCAGACACACAGCCAGACACAGACAGACAGACAGACAGACAGACAGACAGACAGACAGACAGACAGACAGACAGACAGACAGACAGACAGACAGACAGACAGACTGACAGACAGACTGACAGACAGACAGAGAATGCTGTAGGCTTGTCTGTGTGTGGTGTGTTTGCATGCGTATTATGACTTGTTTGTTTGTATTTGTCTTTGTGTGTGTGAGAGAGTGAGACAGTGTGAGACAGAGATAAAGTAAAAAAGAGAGTGTGTGTGTATGTGTGTGAGCGACAGAAAGATACAGAGAGAGAGAGAGAGAGAGAGAGAGATCTGTGTGTGTGTGTGTGGACATGATATGTGTGTGTATGTGATGTAGATAAATGGGATGATAACGGTCTGTGTTGAAATGTTTTCAGATCCCCACACTATGCATGCCCTGAGGTGATCAGGGTAAGTTCCAGCTCAGCAACACGTAACACTTCAGTCTGCATGCGCCACATATGGATAGTTAGGAGGCATGTGTTTTTAGCATGCGTGACTGTGTGTGTGTGTGTGTGTGTGTGTTTGTGCAAACATCCACACGTGAATGTGTGAGCGTTAGAGAGATAAAGAGGAAGAGTGTGTTTATTTGGGCATCTTCAAAGTCTTCAAACATTAACTGCCATGGTAGTAGAATTGGGCGTGGGAGTTGGTTGTTATTATGTAATAAGGTGTGTGATAAATTAATCTGTGAAACTGATATTAGAGCAATATAATAAAAATGTGTGGGTGGAAAGCAGGATATGACATACTGTTGTATTACATGCTGTTGTATTTCTGATGTTTCTATTACATATTCTTAGAATAATGCCATTAGCCTCGTTTTACATGCAGACATCTTAATGCATTTACATGTTAATGTTTGTGTTTTGGACACTAGAGGGATTGTAAAAGCTGTTTGTGTGTGTAAGGGAGTGATGCCTAATGACTCAGTGTATGTGTTTGAACTGTGTATTGTTTGTGACTGTGTGTGACACGTGCTTGTGTGTGTGTGTGACTGTGACTGTAGTGTGTGTGTCTGTGTGAGTGTATTGTGTGTGTATAATGTGTAACAAAAGGCTGCTGTGTTTTCAGGGGGAGAAATATGATGGGCGGAGAGCAGATGTGTGGAGCTGTGGAGTCATCCTGTTCGCACTGCTGGTGGTGAGTCTTTTTTTTCTCTCTTGTCCTCTGTCTCCTCTGTCCTCTCATCTTCTTCTTTTTCCCCCCTCATCCCTCCTTCACATACAGCGATGCACTCTGTCTCCCTTCATCTCTCTCTCTCACTTCCCTCTCTCCTTTTCTCTCCCTGTTTTTTTCTACCCCTCCTCACTGTTCATTCCTTTTGCTGTCAATGTTTTGTTATTGAATTTGTTGATCCTCATTTTTCTCAGAATCCAAACACTTACACTAGCTGCTCTTGGACACTTTAGGTGTACATGACACGTGCTCTCACCCCCTGCCCCATCTCAGTTGTGCCGAAACTGGGTATTTGTCTTGGAGAAAGTGATCCTTTTCGGCTGTAGCGCTACCCTTCCTCCGTGCCCCCAGCCGTGCTTAACGTGACCCAAGAATGATTAACCTCTAACCCCCTTCATGACCCTCTTGACCCCCCCCCCCCCCTACAGGGTGCGTTGCCGTTCGACCATGACAACCTGCGGCAGCTGCTGGAGAAGGTGAAGAGCGGGGTGTTCCACATGCCCCACTTCATCCCGCCCGACTGCCAGGGGCTGCTCAAGGGCATGATCGAGGTCGACGCAGAGAAGAGGCTCACGGTACGTTCTGCCAGACAGAGGGGAGGGGAGGGCTGGGGAGCAGTGAGAAAGAGCGAGGGAGAGGGAGAGGGAGAGAGAGGGAGAGGGAGAGGGAGAGGGAGAGAGAAACAGAAGAGTGAAAAAGGGGAGAGAGACAGAGAGAGAGGGAGAGACAGAAGGAGACAGTGTTTAATATATATGTTAGAAATAGTAAAACTGTTTGTATGATGTATTTGTCAAGTCACAGTCGTTTTGTTTCTATGACTCAACACAAGCAGTGAGGATTTTAAGAAGTAGATAAAGTGAAAAGATATGACTCAAGTAGCTAAGTTAAAATAAATTGTATATTTGCATATCTGGCACTGTATCTGAACTCATTAGCATTCGGAGTAAACAGGAAGTTAATTGGTTTCTGGAGAAGCTTGGGTGTAGACTACCCACTGATTCACTGGTATAGCTAACAGACATTCCAAGGTTTCATTACATCATAAATTACTGGATACTCAGTCCAATGTCCAGTAACTCACACACAAACTTGGGCCAGGTCCCAGGTGAGAACTTTGTGCAGAGAGGAAATATTTTTCGAGCTTTATCTAAAGCTATACGTACACAGCAATAAATCCCGGGTTTCTGATAACTACTTAAAAGTATCTGTTTTGCTGACATAAAACTAAATGTGCTACTAGACCAATAATAATGTGGCTCCCAATATTTCTGTACATTATGTGAATTTAGATTCCTGGAGCTAGCGGGAGAGACCCATAGGGCACTGAATTTACTGAACTGTGGCCAAACCCTTTAGTAGTGCTCTCATAATTACATCACTGTGCTAAATTTAGAGACTTCTTTTTCATGATTTTTGCAAAAGGAGCGGATTTCACCTTTAATCAGCAAAACAAAATGTGCTTGCTATTTTACTGGGTTATGAAGAATAGTAGATAATTACTGCAAGGGTGTTTTTGTGTCCGGGTACATTGATTCTTTCAGGCTCCAAGGGGCACAGGTTTCAGTCTAACTGTCCATATTATTGAGTCTGTGTTTCAATAAACCATGGGCCTCTTAAAGGTGCCTGTCTGCTTGATGAAGTCCAACCGTATTTTGCTGCATAATCGTGTACGGTATTTTGCTGCACTATCTGATGTATGTTTCATCCAAAGCCGTATTTTGTGAATTCCTCACTCATTACATTATATTATGTAACGGATGCCAGCTAGCACAGCTCGGCGTAGAATGTTGGAACCTCCCTCACGACGCCTCAAAAAGATACGCTGCTGAATGAACTAATAGCCTGGTTTTTAGCTCACTTGGTAGCGTGTCTGTCTCCCATACCGAAGTTGCTGTGAGGTCGCGAGTTCGAGACTGGGTCTGGACTATGCAGGAAGACCTCGGTTACAATTACATGTCATTTAGTTAATGCCTTTATCCAGAGAGACTTGTAAATTGGGTACTGGTTAGATGCCTTAGCCATGGATGAGGGTACAGAAGAGCACTTGTTATTCACTCCCCCAACCTCAATTTTTCTTACTGGTACAGTACTTCTGATTCCAAGACCACTTCCTTTAACATTAAACAGTTGCAACACTTGGAGTGGAACTTAAGCGAAAGTGCTCATGGATTGGAATATCTGTGAATTGGTCTGTTGGCTTTTTTTTTTTAACATATACAGTGCTTTCTTCTCTGGTGTAGCAACTTCGGATTCACTTTGGTATAATCTGTTGTCACAGTGTGCACTTAACGACTGCTTCACGTTAAACCACAGGTAGCCTTCAACTACCTCATAGTGAAGCTCGTAAGGCTCTATGTAGTTGAGAATGACAATTATGTCCTTTTTCTTTGCTTTGTTTTTTTTGGTGGCGCCCTCCAAACAGCTTGAAGCAATACAAAAACACGGCTGGTATCAGTAAGTGCAAATTTCTTTAAAACAGCATTCTGTAACACTTGTAATGGTCCCTTTTACCGTGTATGCACATGTAACAACATTTAACATATTGTAGTTGCACTCTATAAACACCAATATACACTAACCTTAACTCTAAGATACAGTATCTTAGAGTTAGGGTTAGTGTATATTGGTGTATACGGTGTATCGACATCATGACCTACAGTGTAGTAAAGTGGGTAACATTAATATTATCAACTTATAGTATAAGTTGATAATATTAATGTTACCCACTTTACTACACTGTAGGTCATGATGTCGATACACCGTAACAGGGACGGTTGAAATATATAGGCTAGTGACCCAGCATTCCTCTGAGCTGTAGAGCTGCAACTGTTATCTATTCTAATAAAAATGCTTTTATCTTTATTATTTTGACTTCCTCACTGTTGCTCTTGCTCCCTACCTCCTCCTCCTCCTCCTCCTCCTCCTCCTCCTCTCTCAGGGGGGGTCGTAACGAGCCCTGCCCCGAGCAGCCTCCCCCCAGGCGGGTGTGCGTACGGCGCATCCTGTCCCTGACGGAGCTGGACCCGGACGTGCTGGAGAGCATGCACTCGCTGGGCTGCTTCAGGGACCGCACCAAACTGGCCCGGGACCTCCAGTGCGATGAGTGAGTACCCCAACATTCATTACATTTTTTATTACATTACATTACATTTAGCTGACACTCTTATTTAGAGCGACAGCTCTTTAGGTACAGGGTACAGTCCCTGCAGCAATGTGGGGGTAGGTGCCTTGCTCAAGGGCACTTCAGCCATGGATGACGGGGCAGGAGGGCAGTTATTTACTCTCCCATCCACATTCTTCCTACTGGTTCAGGATTTGAACCTGTGATCCACGATCCCAAGACCAACTCAGTGGGGCACAGTCTGTGGGTCACCCCTGTGGCACTGAGGCAGGGGCCAGTTCCACTAAGGCAGATGTGCCTAGATAGCATCTTCGCCTCCATGCTGAAAAGTGATAAGGCCTAATTATATTAT